>OZ012678.1:91980151-92580151 GCA_963942445.1 Argyra leucocephala
AAGCGATAGAGTATCTCGTCAAAGTATTTTGTGTTCTTTTTATCAAAAAATTGAATTAAATAAATAAATTGAATAGATAAAATAATTAAATAAAGATTAATAAACAGTTTTTCATTATTGTTTTTGCATTATTATTAAAATTGTGTTTGTTTTTTGAAAAAAAAAACCATCTTTACTATTAGTGCTTTACTACGTTTATGTACTAAACTACAAAATATATTTAAAATATAAATATATTTATATTTATTTTTCATTTAAAAAATATTTTAAAACTAATACTAAGTTAGTGGGGTTAACACTTTCCAAAAATTTTATAAATCATATTTCGTTTATATACCAATAATTATTTTTGATAGTAAAAAATGATCAGTACTACCAACAAATAAAATTTTCTATCGCGCCGCTTACAGTGTCTAATAGAAAGGCATATTCAGCGAGACAAGACGAGATGAATTTTTTCTTCTCGTCAACGATGGGTCTAACAGAATATGGGTGGGAATAAAATAAGACGCTATTTTGATGTTTTCATTTTATGTGACGAACATAATGAAGTCTATGTATTTTACATGGGTTAAAATAATACTAAAATTATTTTTTTGTTCATCCGTCTGGATATGAGGCTCATTGTGATTCCAAATTGGCGTATGGAATTAAACTTCGAAACAAACCAGTAAATTCGTTGATACTGAATAAAGTCGACACTATCTATCTAGAGAATAGAATAAGATAGGACTGCATGGTTAGAAAATTTGGAAGGGCCTTTTATAACCCATTTTACTCTGTTGATTTACTCTGAGGTAAAAAAGTGGTAAAATGGCGTATCGCATAAAAAAATACTTAGGCGACGAATTAATAATTTAATCTGTGATTACAAAGATTGGATGATCAGAAAACTTTTTTGAGATAAGTTTTAGGAATAATTCAGAGCTCATCTTTAAAAGAATCATTTGTCGACTATTCTTCGTCTACCAGAAAAGTTGTTCTTCAATACAATAAAGGAATAAAAATATATGAAATTACTAACACATATGACTTCGAAATACCGTTCTTATTTCAAAGGATCGAAAAATGTAAATTCAAATAAATTAGTTTGCAAGTTCAACTCTAAGAAATGTTTGAGTACCTTCATTTACGATAAGAACTGTAAAAGATCAGTTATTTTACCTACATTAGAAGTTATAGAGTATAGTTTTTGACAAGATTTTCGGTTTTTTATTAATTTAATATTGTTATAATTTAAAATTGTGTGATGTAAATCATTTATAGTTCTAGATACACTTTTAAGCAAAAATCCTGCCGGCACTAACTCATTATTGATTGTAGATAAATATTCGAAAATGAAAGATTATATACTACTTAAAGTTTTTGCTATCTATTGGATGATGTTAATAAAATTAGGTAGAGCAGTACCTCAAGATAGAAAAAAAGAAGCCGAAAATTTTTGGAGGTTTTCAGGGCACAAGTATATAAATATTATTATATGATTTTTATTAAATTTTTATACATTCAATTTTTTTGATTGTTTGTAAATAGAAAGAACCTTTATTATTACGAGTGGTCGTATCGAGTATTTGTGGACACTTAATAAAATTAAAACGAAAAATTTTTTAAGTGTTTATTAAAATAATTAATCAGTAGCAAGTGCCAGCGTCCGAAGACCATGGGCCTATATGTCCCCAGCCGTTAAATTTTATTTATTTATTCAGTGGGTCTGCATATAGATCTGTATGGAACCAACCTCCGGTTCTTTACTCTTTCGAAGTGTTCAATAATAACTTGTTTTATTTATTTCTTTCCTATCTACTTTTTTTGTTCTACGAACTCACTAGAATTTTGCGAAAATAAATAGTTTACCACTGTACTTCAACCTAAGTGCACGTGAATTTGTGCGGTGTAATCAATACAAAAAGAAAAAATTTAAAATTTAAAATTATAAAATTAAAATAAAAAAAAAAAGAGATAAACAAAATAAATTGAAATAGTGCTTTAAATAAACAACAAGTGAAAAAAAAAAAAACAAAAAAAAAATATTAAATATCTAATCAGTGTCAATAACAATATAATTATTAAAACGGAAAATTAAATTATTATAATAATTTCATTAATCAAAATATTTAACTAAAATTAACAATAGCCAAAACTTAAATTTTCTTCCATTCTCTCCTATTATTATTTTATTATATTATAAATGTTGTTAACTCTTCGTCTTAGCTGACAATAGTTAAATCATGACGCACTCGTACATAACATACTCTTTCTTGTTCAAATTCAAACCGTACCCAAATACATTATCTTAAGCCACAAAAATTTTTTTTTATTTTATTTGTTTTTCTTTAATAAATTTCTTTTTTTTTTGTAAATCTCTCATTAATTCATTATAATTTTTATTTTTATTTTTGTTTTTATTCCGTAATTTTCTCAGTGTTCTAACCTGCAGTGAATGTCTCTGAGAAAATTTCTACACTCAATAAGATATTAAAAACTGTTGTGTGTAGATATTTGTCTCAGTTGCATTCATTACAGGGGTGGTATAAGTAAGTGGTAATGTGGGCCAAAAAGAAAGAAAAAAAAAAAAAAATTTAAGAATTTAAAGGGAAAAAAGATTTTAAAAATTTTAATTATTTATTTATTTATCTTTTTTTTTTTTTTTTTTTTTTTTTTTTTTTTTTTTTTGTTTGTTGTGTTGTTTTTCATTTTTGGATTACTTCTGTCAATTTTAATTTATTTACCTTCTCTCTTGTAAATTGTTCTCTATAATGTTTAAGATAGATTTTTGTAACATCCGCGGTCTATCAACGAATTTCCATTCCGTCGAAAGCCATCTACGGCTTCAAAATCCAGCAATTTTAGCACTAAGTGAAACACAAGTTGTGAATAATGATATTAATTTTAATATCAATAATTATTCGCTTGTGCCACTTTTTATACCCCATAGAGGGATTGCTTTGTATATACGAAATGATGTAGCTTATAAGACACTTCAAAATTTTGAGTGCTCCAACCCAATTTATCAATATAATTGGATGAAAATACACGTCGATAAGCGCATCATTCACTTCTGTTTTATTTACAGATCGCCTCAAGCGAACCAGCTAGAAACTGATATGCTTATAGAAAGTCTATCTAATCAGATAAACTCAGTTCTGGAAACCACTCCCGAATCTGAGATTGTTTTGGCGGGAGACTTTAATATTCATAACAGGGACTGGCTTCACTTTTCTAGTCACAACAGTCCCGAAGGCAAACAAGTTGAACTTTTTTCCAACTTTTTCAACCTTTCTCAACTTGTCAAAAGCCCTACGAGGATACCAGACCGACGCGACCAGAACGGACATCTCCTGGATTTATTCCTAACTACCCATCCAGAGAAATATTCAATATCTGTTAACTCTCCGCTAGGTGGTTCCGACCACTGTCTTGTAAGCACAAGCTTCGAAGTAGGCACAACAACCAGTTCTTCTAAGTCTCCCAAAAGACTAGTCTGGCATTATCACCAAGCTGACTGGGAAGGCTTCAACAAGTTTTTAAATGCATCGAACTGGTCGTTGTGTTTCCAATATAAAAATGTCAATTTTGCTGCAGAGGTGATTACCAAAAGGATTCTATTAGTCCAAAGAAGAAGCCTATAAAAAATACAAGAATAATAAAACTGTCAGCACATATGAGAGTTATAAAGTGGTTAGGAATAAATGTAAAAAAATTATCAATCAGCAAAAATTCCTGCACAACCAAAGGTTGAGACGAGAAATCTTTAATCTCCCTAACAACAGCAGGTCCTTCTGGACGTTTGCTAAAAGCGTTGGGCAAAATTTTTGCCAATCTTCATTTCCACCTATGATTGATAATAGTACAATTATATCAGATTCTGTTGGAAAAGCTAACCTTTTTGCAAAATTATTTGCAGCCAATTCCACACTCCCTAATACAGCCCAAGTTCCGCCAACAATCCCTGTTGTTAATTCTTCGCTTGGAAGGATATACTTCAGAACAAGAGCTGTAGTAAAAGTCTTGAAGAATCTTGATATAAAAAAAAAATCTACCGGTCCCGATGGTATACCTGCGATTGTGCTGCGACACATTGCCCTCGCCATTTCTAAACCTCTGCGCAACTTATTCTATTTGTCCTTTTCTTCAGGAACTTACCCGTCCAATTGGAAAGTTGCCCAAGTTTATCCTATTCCTAAAAAAGGTGACAAAAGCAATCCTTCGAACTATAGGCCCATAGCTATTACTTCCATTATTTCCAAAACGATGGAAATCTTAGTCAATCAAAAGTTGAAGAAATATCTTGATAGTAGAGGTATAATTCATGATAGTCAATACGGCTTTCGAGCTCAGCGTTCCACCGGTGATCTCATGACATGCCTCTGCGAAAAGCTTAACACCAGTCTTCATCAATCTGGTGAAGCTGCTGTTGTAGCTCTGGATATATCTAAGGCTTTTGATCGAGTCTGGCATTCTGCTCTTATAGCAAAATGCAATGCTGTAGGCCTCGGTCCAACCTTTTCTAAATGGATTGAAAGCTTTCTCCTAAATCGATCTATCATAGTTTCAGTTGACGGTAGTTTTTCCGACCAACTTCAAATCAATGCTGGTGTTCCACAAGGCTCCGTCCTTTCACCCACCCTATTTCTCATTTTCATTAATGACCTTCTCAAATTAACTTTCAATCCAATCCATAGTTTTGCTGATGACAGCACTCTACTAGCATCATATGATTTTCTTAAAACAAATAATGCTACAACTTCAGCAGTCAACTCCAAAAGAACAATGATGGCTGGTGCACTCAATCACGACCTAGCCAAAATTGTCGACTGGGGTAGAGCAAACAGAGTCGAGTTTAACACTTCAAAAACTCAAAGCTGTCTTGTTAGTAACAAGCTAACAACATTCGAACCAATTCTCTGACTTCAAAATGAAGTTATTCAGCGACTCAAAGACTTGAACATTCTCGGGATGCGAGTGAATAAAAATATGCACTGGAATGAGCATATTTTCGATATTGCGAAAAGCGCCGCCAAATGTTTGGGCTTTTTAAGTCGCTGCAAAGCTTATTTTTCATCTCCAGACCTCTTAAAAATCTATAAAGCATATATACGACCCAAGCTCGAGTATAACTCACATTTATGGGCAGGTGCACCAAAAGCTGCTTTAAATTTTTTGGACAAAGTTCAAAACCGCGCCATTCGTCTTATAGGCGACATAAATGTGACCTCATCCCTTATACCACTTGGTCATCGTCGTATTGTTGGAGCACTTTCTCTATTTTATAGATATCTACTTGGTGTTGGCACTTGTTCCGAGGAACTAAAGTCACTTCTTCCTCCTCTCAAGCAATTCTGTCGCATAACACGAGAGGCATCAAGTGCACACCCTTTCACAGTGGAAATTCCGAGATGGTTTAAGTCCGGCTATGGAAATTCTTTTATAGTAAGAACATCTCGATTGTGGAATCGAGTCCCAATCGAAGCATTCCCAATTAGAGAAGGATTTTTTATTTATGATTTACAGAAATTTAAGACGAATATTAACAACATTGTTCGCTCTTTCCCACAAAACTATTCTTCTTCCTTTTTCTTTCCTTTCCTTTAGCTATCCTTTCCTTTTTCAAATGGTCAACGGTACGCAAGTACTAAAAGGTTCAAAACCTAAGTTTTGGCTATAATATAAAAAAAAAAAAAAAATACCAATATCATTATTTTTGGCATGCCTATAACAACAAAACAAACTTCCGTTTAATTCATACAACATTTTCTGCTTCATTCTTTTATTCTATCCTAGCCAAGAGTTACGTAAACTTTCCTAGCGCGACTGTTTTAATAAAAATAATAGAATTCGAGGGAACGTTTCAAAATATTTACAGACATAATTATTCAAGGGTTACATAATAGTAAAATTATAATAATAATCAAGTTAAGTGTGTTAAATAATAACATAATCATATTCCAGTCAAGGTCTCTCTTAATTCTACAAAATATAAACAAAAAAGAAATAAAACCATTTTTATTGCTCATATTTATGTTATCCGAATTAATTCATTTGAACTAAATTTCACTTTTAGAAGGAGTTTCCCTGTATTTTTTCTTTTTATTTTGTTAAAAAAGTCACTTTAGAGACTTTTGTCCTAGTCTCTTTCATTTTAAAACTGATAAATTTAACACCTTCAAATATCATTCAATTAAAATTGATTCAAAATAATTGAAATACGCAGCACACCCATTCAATTTAACCATCAATATATTTTCAATAACTATTGAACTTTGACAGCATACATGTTTATACTGCCTTTCAACCATCTCTTTTCATTCTAAATCAATCTCAAATGTATTGAAGGTAATTTATTTGATTGCATTTTCTCAAAGCACTTTTTCAAGTGCAAAATAATTTATTGATTGTCTAAGGTGCTATGAAATCTGAAAACTTGAAATCAACCCCATTTAATACATACACAAAAAATAAACACAAAAATATTATGAACAGTAGCACACATACTCTTTGAGTTATTTAAAATTAAAAAACAAATCCGCATAAAAAAGAAAAAGGAAAAATAATTTTGTTTTGATTAAAAAATACGTGCATCGTATGTTTAGTCATATAACCACATTTTGTGCATTAGATCTTCCAATGACATTAAATTAGTTTTTAAAAGTTTTTAAACCAAAACAACAAAAATAAAAAAATGAAAAAACACTCTGAAAACAAATTTAAATTCTCATCGGTCTGATTTTGTCATAAACTAAGTCATGTAAAAGTGATTTTTTTTTTATTAAAATTTTTATTTTTTTATAGTGTGTACTAACTTATTTTCCAGATAAACAAACTTCCATTATTTTTGTTTTTGCTTAATGTAACAAAACAAAAAATTCATAATATTCTCTTCTAAAGTAGATATCCAAAGTATAATTTTATGTGAGTAATAATGAGTATAAATTTCACATTAGCTAAAATAATGGATTCTCATCATCGTATAACAAACTTTTATAGTGTATTATAATAAAAGTGAAATAAAGGAAATGGAATCCAGAGAAAAATTAAAATCAAAGGGTACACTACCAAACAACCCAAGAAGACGAGTAGTACTTGTACAGTTATAAAGATATAATTTGTAAGCGTGTAAAAAAATGTTGATAAAAAAAACACTCAGACATCGTCAGATAAAAACATCAAATAGAACCCATCAAAAAGGAATAAAAAATATGCTAACAGGCTGAGGGACGGAATAAATAAGTTTTATCTATACTAGCTATTCTATTCTATTCTATTCTATTCTATTATATTCTATTATATTATATTATATTACATTCTATTCTATTCTATTCTATTCTATTCTATTCTATTCTATTCTATTCTATTCTATTCTATTCTATTCTATTCTATTCTATTCTATTCTATTCTATTCTATTCTATTCTATTCTATTCTATTCTATTCTATTCTATTCTATTCTATTCTATTCTATTCTATTCTATTCTATTCTATTCTATTCTATTCTATTCTATTCTATTCTATTCTATTCTATTCTATTCTATTCTATTCTATTCTATTCTATTCTATTCTATTCTATTCTATTCTATTCTATTCTATTCTATTCTATTCTATTCTATTCAATTCTATTCAATTCTATTCAATTCTATTCAATTCTATTCTATTCTATTCTATTCTATTCTATTCTATTCTATTCTATTCTATTCTATTCTATTCTATTCTATTCTATTCTATTCTATTCTATTCTATTCTATTCTATTCTATTCTATTCTATTCTATTCTATTCTATTCTATTCTATTCTATTCTATTCTATTCTATTCTATTCTATTCTATTCTGTTCTATTCTGTTCTATTCTGTTCTATTCTATTCTATTCTATTCTATTCTATTCTATTCTATTCTATTCTATTCTATTCTATTCTATTCTATTCTATTCTATTCTATTCTATTCTATTCTATTCTATTCTATTCTATTCTATTCTATTCTATTCTATTCTATTCTATTCTATTCTATTCTATTCTATTTAATTCTGACCCTATTATAATAATTATTAATGACCTTTTCTCAGCAAAATACATTTAAGTGTCATTGTATTGATGACAAAAAAAAAACAAATCAAGGTTTTCGGTCACGACACTTGGTCCCGACACATCGTGCTTATGAGCCATTGTACTAAAGACATTTAAAAAAAAAAAAAAAGAATTTCGAGTGCTTTATGAGATGAGACCCGGACCTATTTTTGCTGGAGGCTGCCCTAGAATATGTAGTTCATATGACACGGTCCAGTTGAATACACACACATTGGCACTACTCTATTCAATATTAATTTGCATATTGAACAAACCTTTTGGACATATTTTTTTTCTTCTTTTACTTCACTTTTTTTCAAAACACGTCAAAAAGTGTTGCCAGTTTCAAAACAAAAATCATCTCATTTAAATTTTAAATTTCATTTCATTTTTCGCGACTATCGAAATCTCAAAAAATCATTTAAATGATATGACATTGTGACAAAAGCGCCAACTGTTTTTCAATCGCCAAAATTTGGTCGTATCAAACATCAAAAAAGTAGCGTTTCAACCTTACACAATAGTAAAATATGTCGTACCATGTTTGAAAAGATTGAAACAAAATAAAAATGGTCGAAATAAAATTATGCAATGCCACCTTTAGAAAAGAGTCGAAACAAAACGACCTTTCAAATTACATAATGCCACCCCTGACCTGAACATTTATTTATATAAGCGCTCGTCACGCATTTCGTATCTTCGTATTTAATAAATTTACGAATGTCAATTTTGCGTGAAGAGTAAATTTGTAAATTTTGTATTTTTCATTTCGTAAATTGGTAATAAGAGCTGAATCCATACTTCTAGAAAACATTTCAAAAGTAAATACAAATGTTTATTTTACTTTATTTTTTATTTTTCTTTTTATAAAAATTTCACTTACACATTTAAATTTATTTTTTTTTTTAATTTTGAATGTTTAAGTTTGTTAAGAAAAAATTAATTTGATTAATATTTTGTTGATAATTTGTATTTGTTTTTGTTTATTATTGATATTTGACATTAACTGTCAACAATACGAAAATACGAAGATACGAAATGAAAATTAAATAGCTCAGAGGTTTGTTATTTTTCTTTCGTAAATTTACGATTTCGTATTTTACCATCTGTTCGTTTATTTGTATGAAAGTGTAGCAAACTTTTTTGGTTTTTAATATGAAGTGTAGCAAACTAGCGATATAAAAGAACCAAAATAATACGAATCGTAAATTTACGAAATTACTTGACGAGCACTACTATATACTTTTTATTGACAAAAAGACCAAGAAAAATTATTTAAATTAATCAATTTCAGCAAAAACCTTCAATAATTCTACAAAAAATTTCAGAAAATTACTAATCCAAATTTAAAAAAATATCATTTAATCAATTCAATTAATTATATATTTCAGTTTTGCGGAGATGTATGTATATAATTATTGTATAGTTAACTAAAGTAAGTATGGGTGTTACTAATATAGCTAATATAAGTAAGTATGGTTGTTACTAATATATGTGTAACTAATGTAAGTAATAGTAATGCAATTTGGGTTGCCATTTCTAACTTATTGTCTTATTATTTGTCGTCGAATCTGAATTTGCAATAAAAAGTACACCTTCCCATTTGAAAATCTCGATTCCGGTCAGTTTCGGTGATTTTTGGTCTTAAAAAACCGATTTGCAGTCTTTTCCGGAAGTTGAAAATACCACCAATCGATAGAGTAACCTCGATTTAGTTAACAAACTTTTTTTTAAGTTTTAAAATAACGACCTTCCCCTTTTAAAAAGCTGATACGCATGCTCTGGAACACCCGGTATATATGCAATTACATGCATAATATGCATGTATGTTTCTGTACATCTTATTGTTATTTCACTAAGTTCATAATTTTTTTTTAAAGTTATAAATCTCCTAAAAGTCATAAACCAATTTTAATAGGCTCTGTATGAGCTTTAAGCTCTTTCAGAAACTTAACAAATAATAATAATATTAATAATGATGTTTGTTTCAAAAATCCTCCCGAACACACTGGAATTTCGATCCAATTTTATAAGAAAATACTTTGTTACAATATGAAGATTAAATCGTGATATGTTGTTTTTTGGTCCGGGAACCCGCTTCGAAGAAGGAACCAATTATAGGTTTTTCACTTTAATTGTTCAACCTTAACAGTTTGCTGAATTGAATTCAAAATTATTATAGAAAAATTATTATATGCTAAGGTACTAGGAGTTGAATTGGGTTTCGATCTATTAACCACTTCCGGTACATCTATACGCCAAACAGTTCGTTGTCGGCGAATTGTGTTCAATTATATCAGATTTTATTAAAAAAAATATATATATGTAGACATTAATTACATATTTTTGAATTTATTTCATATCCTTTCATGATTCAAAATAATCCTTGAAAATATATTTCATTGTATTTTCCGATTTTATTTTTAGAGATTCAATATAATATAGTTCAAGTAAGAAGAAAAAAAAAATTAATTTGTACAGCTAGATATTGATTTCTTTACTAAGAAGTAATATCCTTTTTAAATCTTACAATTACTATTATGAATAAAGATAATAAAAACCCAAAATAAAAGAAAACAATGTTTATTCGAAAAGAAAGAAAATCACATTATTAAAGTGTCCTTTTTCAAAAATAAAAAATAAAAATCTAACATAAAAAAGTATTTTAAGGTTATTTCAATTTATTTCAGATTTTATTGTAAATCTCGCTTTCTGCTTCTTTCAATTATATCCTTTGTCCTTCGGACACATCATATTTTTTTTTACTAAAATCATTAAGTATGAACTTCTAAGACGCATGATGAATAGTCGACATTTTGTAGAGGTTATTTTCAAAATAATTACTATAAATAGTTACTATAAATTGTTTGATATTATTTTTTTTATATAGAAGACAATTCTACAAGAACTCCAAGATTTATAGTGAGACTGATTTGAGATTAAATTAAATTTTTTTAAATGAACATTTTTATTAGGAAGTTGGTTCTTAGCTAATTATTTAAAATTCCAAACCAATTTTATTCGTTTATTAAATGTTTTTTTTCTCTGGCACTAAAATTTCAATTTCTTTTTGGCATCTTCAGATCTGTAACTAGACTGTCTCAAAATGGGTTTATTGTTCAATATCAATTGTTTCTGAACGAAAATAATCCAACGTGTGCTCATATCCTTTTCATTACGCAGTACCACTTTTTCAACCACACATTCATATTTTTTCTTAACAACATTACTGTAAAATCGAAACTTTATTTAGGGACTCTCCTTGTTTTATTCCATCTAAAACTGGAAGATTTCCTAGTATTCAATCAACAGGTTTCTTCCCTTTATAATATAATTTCTGTAATACTTTAAATTAATAAAACGGTCTTAATTTTTTACATATTTTTTTTATGATGACAAAAAAATCGTATCTAAATTTTTTCTATTGAAGATACTTTCGATACTTTTTTAAAAAAAATTCACGACGATAACCGTAACCGACTGTATGTATAATACATCTGAAAGAATATTAGTCACACTTCAAATATTAGCACTTCTGTACCAAAATCGTGTTTACTATTTTAGTGAAGTTTCCACAGCCAACTTGCACTAGCCGTGGTAATAAGGAAAGAAAACATCGCAGCCAATAAATAAAGGCAAACATTTAATATTCCTCTACGAGATGTGATCTACTTCTGAATATATACAATACAGCAATCCCCCGATTTACGAAGTTACGAACATCATGCGTAAAGTACAAACTTCGTCTTACGAATAAAAAATTTGCTATTATGAACAAAGCTTTAAAAATAAAAATTAGTATGAAAAATAAAAAGGTTTAAGTGGAAATGAATTTTGCTATAAAAATCTGTGGTAAACGAACAGGAACTACGGTTCACGATTACATTGCGGGTAAAGTTTGATGTTTGACGACGGCTCGAAGCAAAATCGAGGCTCGAGAAAAATAAGAAAATAGGAAAAGCTTTAGGTCTCGCTACTTCAACTGTTTGTACAATCAAGAACAATCAAGATAAAATAAGAAGTAGTGTATACAAAGAGTAACATCTCTAACGGCACAAAGGGTTTCAAAACAAAGAAGTGTGGTGATGGAAGATATGGGACGAATGTTTTGTGTATGGATAGACTATCAATCCCAACAAAACATCCAGATAAGGAATCTGCAAAGCAAACTTCATTAGTTTCCTATTTTTCTAAAAATTTCTTGTAATTTCTCTTTTATTTTCTAATCACACTGTTTTAAATGTTTCTAAAAATAGCGTTTCGTATAACGAAAATTTTGGGTACGTATCTATGTATTTTTAATACAAACGTATACTAATGTGAATCTCGTTTTGCAATTATTTTTAATCTCTGGAATGTATCTATTTATTTTCTCAATAGAATGCCATTCTAATATTGAGCTCGTTTTACGAATATTCGATATACGTATACAATTTCACAGAACGTATCCTGTTCGTAAATCGGGGGATTACTGTACATACACTTTGATACATTCGTTGTTGTTCTTTATATGTCGTAAAAATACAAATAATACTGGATTTAAACGGAAAGAGAATTGAGAGTGTAAAAACAACATGTATATTGGAAATTGGTAAAAATATCATCATCCGAACATATCCGACCAGTAACACTGTGAACCTTAAATGCAGGATTTTGAAGTTATAGTCACCCAGTTATAACATGTATATGTTAAAGGTTTATTTTAAGAGACATTCAAAAATTAATTGATAAAAAATGTAGAAAAAGATTACCAAAACAATCAACTGATAAATTACAAGTCTACTGACAGTGACAGTAAAAAAAGCTTTTTCAGCAATACAACGTTTAACATAAAAAATAGTTTAACAAAATCCCGATACTAAAACAATAAGAATGAAATTTTGGTATAACAGTGAAAATAGTCGAATATTTGCCTTTATTTCGTCGAGTACAAAACACTGAAGAAGTCTACAAGTAGTAGACGAAATACGCGTATCTGTATGATAAGCATATCAGTAAAATTAAAAGGAAAATATTCGACTATTTTCACTGTTATAATAAGAATGAATTTATTATTTTTGGGTCACCATTGATATTGTGAAAAAATATTTTAAGCAAAAAAAAATGTGGAATCAAAAATATGGATTTCAATTTTTGTTTTCACTTTTGCTAAGAAAATAAAACGCTATTTTAAGTGCGATTAAAAAAATGTCTTACTTCTTTGAATAATCCATTCAATTCCTTAACATGCATCATTTCTAGATTTTATAAAAATTTCAGTTTTATTTTCAAAGCCAAACTCCCGCTAATTATTTATTGGAAATAGGATTTTCCCGACCGCAGGTAAACGCAGATGGAAAAAATTTTAATCCTATTTTATTTTGATAGCTGATTACTGTTTTCAAACCCCCTAACTCATTCAATGAAATCCTGTTCTTAAATTAAAATTTTAAATTTAAAAATAAAAATGTTATTGTACTAGATAATAAGACTAACTTCGAATTGTACATTCGTATTTAGGAATTTTTTTTAGATTCCCGGTCGGTTCCCGATGGCAACATATATAAAAGAAAGAAAGTTTACAGTTACAGCTACACATAAAATAATCCACAATACGGCTTCACTGTTCTCTGAACATACAAAATGAAAGATAGATAATATTGGATCATAGGAGATCCAAACTAACAATTTAAAAATGACTCTAAATCCAAATATGCTATACTACAAATTAAAGATCTTCTTTTGTGTTTGTTTTTATGTAATAATTCCCCTCACTCATATTTTTCTGGAATAATGTCTAGTCAACTTCAGTTTTTCTTTTTTAATTTTGCTATCTTTTTTTTTCTTTTTGCATATGCTTGGACTACATCAAATTTGTAACAAAGCAAAAAAAAACAAAAAAATTTTTCCATATACGCAATTTTACTATAACAAAAAAAAAATTATTTACAATAATACATTATAGTAAATTTGAAAAATAATATGAAAGGAGCCAAAGGACATTACAATTAAGAACATAAATCAAAATCTTTATAGAATATTTTTAATATTATACTTTATGAAATTGTGAAGCTACTAGTCTCATATTATATTTAGATTTCGCAACAGTTCAAGAAATCCCACAATTTGCACACAATGTAATTTGTTATTTCTTTTCTGTTTTGTGTTTTTAAATCTCTATTATTATTATTAAAATAATATCCCCTAGTATCCTTAAAATGTTATTGTTTTAAAAAAAAATACAAGACTACTGGCAATTTACGCTTTTAAAGCTAAAAGGGCTTATCTCATATTTTACTACTTTTCAGTAAGGTGTTTTTTGTTTTTTAATATTAATCGACTTCAGTCGCATATCCAAGTGGTTGGTTTTATCGTTTTTTCCATTTTCGATCATATATCGTTTTTGTATCACTAACTTTATTTATTGTTTAAAAAACCAATTAGAAATTGGATGACAGAAGCTGTTAGCTGTTAAAATCTTTTTCATTTCGTTTCAAACTCATAAAAATGATTTGACATTTAACTACCATTAAATGTAATTATATACATATACCGGTCGTTCCAGAGCATGCGTATAAGCTTTTTAAGAGGTGAAGGAGCCGTTGTTTTAAAAATTTTCTTCTTTTTGTCGTAGAATCCCAATTTGCATAAAAAAGTACCTCTTCCACTTTATAACATTTTTTTTTTAAATTTTAAAATAACGGCTCGTTCCCCTCGTAAAAAGCCGATACGCATGCTCTGGAAGACCCGGTATATAGATAATTATATACATATCATATACATATTCATATACATACATATTCATATACATACATAGTATATGTAACTACTTAGTCATACTTAATAATTTTGATAATTTCGTCAATTCTTGTATGAACCTTGTTCCTTATTTGTTTCTGACCAGAATATAATATGTAGAATTCGTTTTAGACATTTGTTGAAAAATATATGGGTATGTGGGACGATTTCTTTTGTTAGTTTAATTTATAGAGTTTTAATATGAGCCTATTACCTAATGGGTTGTGTCGGGTCCCAAGGAATGCTTACAATTTATGTTGTTAATTTAAATTAAAACTAATTAATTTATATTAATTTTATTTAAAATTAATTTAACAAAATTTAATAATTCATTTTCTATTTCTACCCATTACCAAATTAGTATTGCCTTATTCTATGTTAATAGCTACAACCTATAAAAGGAAAAATGTTTGTGCAAAGGAACAAAATCTCAAAAATATAATGTACTGCGATGATGGATTCTATGGAACTACTACATGTAGATTTATTTGTTTATGGGCTAGTAAAGAGGTAACACTGTGTGTTAGCCTGCTGTCACCTATGCGCAGTCTAGTAAATATTTTTTTTTTCTATCGTATTAAATCTAGTGGCTTAGTTCTTTTAAGCCTTCTGATATCATTTTGATTATCTAACACTGAGTGGTCTCAATGTTAACATGACCTTCCAGACGAGCCAAATGCTTTGCTGCATATTTTTATTTCATTTCCTATGCAAGGAATTTTTAGATCTCTGTGCAAGTCACTGTTTCGAATATACCAAGGGACATTTACGATGTTGCGCAAGACTCTATTTTAGATTTTTGATACAAAGTACATGTGTTCGTTTGGCACATCTCCATATTTGTATGACGTATAACCATATCGGTTAGATTATCTGATTATATAACAAAATCTTGTATAGGTACTTTTGAATTTCGACCTAAGGGGGAGTACATTTCTCTATATTATGATCAAGCTCAACATTTTTCTTTTTGACGTGCTCTTTCCATCTAAGTTTGACATCTAATGTCGTTCCTAGGTATTTAACGTTGTTTTCTTGGGGTATATTTACCCCATTCAGATTTACCGATGGTTGATTTTCTAATTTTTTATTTGTAAAATTTACAGGTACTGATTTTAACTCTTTGAGTTTAATTTTCCATTTCTTTGTCCAGAGGTATAGCTTGTCGCTTGATCTTTGCAATTTATTTGTAGCTTCGTCAATATTTAATCTTAATGCCATCAACGCAGTATCGTAAGCGAATGTAGCTACAGTTATATTTTCCATTTGTGGGGTTTAGTCATTATAACGGAGGTTTTACGGTTTAATTTTATTGAAGTTCCAGGTTAAGTGAAATAATAATTAGTCACGCCATCATTCACAGTAACAAAATTATCAAAATAGCAAGATGACTTTACATCTTCTACATTTTAATAACCAATCTGTTGATCATATGCTATTGCTGTGTTAACTCCCCTAGCTTTGATTTTGCTAGCAGTCTTATGATTAATGATTTCAGTTTGTTTTCTATATCACCTTCGGTATGATTAAGCAAGCAGATATTATCTCCAAAATCGAGGTCATGAATGTCGTCGTTCGGGAGATTTTTTTTATTTATTCATTTTGTTCCAAAATAAATTCGTTTTCTTGTTTGATGATTTTTTGATAGAATTCAAATGAAGAGTTGAAATACGACATTGTTTTGGTAAAAACAATGAAGCATCTCCAATGTTTTCCCTACGTTGTTTACACTGCATCTAGCTTCCTTGTATAATCCCCAAACATCTATCTTTAAGATAATTTTCAATTAATCCGAAAATATTTCAAACCAAAACTTTAGTGATAATGTCAAACAAACACAATTTGTTTTTTCTTAATGTAGTAAAATAACTTTAACAAAAATTTTGACTTAAATACTTTTGCCCTGCAGAAATTCATTTTATACAAAAAATGTGAGCATTTATTTCTTTTCTCTTTTCTTAAAATTTTCAATTTTTTACATTTTCTTAGACTAATAAATTTTGTTTACGTACATTGGGATTTTATAATTTTATTTTATTTATTTTTTTTTTTTTTCGGTCAACAATAAATGTGAGACCATAGTAGGTCATGGCCAATTTTATTATCATAATTTTTTTCGTATATGAATGAGCAGTTAAAGAGACATTCATTGAAATAAATGATGATGCCATGATGAACATTTTTTATTTTGTTTTTATTTAAGTAGTTTTTAGTTTTTTCACCCACTTGTCTTTTAATGGAATTGAAGTAGTCGCATTGGTGAATTTACTCATAATAGCCTATGTGTAGTTTAGTGATTATTTTCATTTTATTTTTTATTTTTATTTTTTATATTACTTAAATGAATATTTAAATTTAATTTGTTCAAATAATTTAAAAGATATTTGAAAAAGATAATTTTCATAAAAAGGATTTTTGATGATAATGGTTTGAAGTTAAACAATCAAAAAAAAAATTATAATGAGATAATTTTGTTATTTATTTTCTCTTTTTCTTATAAATAAAAATAAAAAAATTTCTCTTGAATTATAGGAAATTGAAAATAAAAAAATATATTCAAATAAATGGTAGAGTATTAAAATTTTTGATTGAATATGTAAAATTAAAAATAATGGCATGATTTAAAAATACAGGCTCATTAGTATGTCAACTGCTAATAAATAAAGTTTTGGGTATGGCTTGAAATATGATGGCAATTCCCAGTGGCATTATCAAAAGATTGGAAGTACAAAAAAATTAGGTACATAAAGGAAAAAAGCTATGCTATCTTTCACACAAGATCAAATTTTAAAATCAAAATAGGATCATCCTAATCTACAAAAGCGGAGACAATACAGATCTCAACAATTTCAGACCTATCAATTTCATCTCCAATTAGTAAAATAATAGAAACTTTTGTAAATGAACATCAGTTAACAAATTATTTGATACTGTTCTAACCTGACACACATGACTCAATATAAATTCAAAAAAAAGTCTAATACTCAGGCGGCATCTTTGATATTATGGTTTCTAAACTCCAGTCAGAGTTAGACAAAACCAAAAATGTACCAATAATATTTTTCGATATTATAAAACAAGCATTTGATAGTCAGGAAGATACTACTCCGT
The DNA here is from genome assembly GCA_963942445.1 of Argyra leucocephala. Taxonomy (NCBI): domain Eukaryota; kingdom Metazoa; phylum Arthropoda; class Insecta; order Diptera; family Dolichopodidae; genus Argyra; species Argyra leucocephala. Next base: position 91,998,093 of record OZ012678.1, read on the forward strand.
ATATTCTATGAATGTGGATATACATCACCATCATCAATGTCCTGCAACCCCACCCGTGGGACATAGGGCGGAAATAAATTCTTTCCATCGACTCCTATCAGCGACTAATCTCTTCAATTGTGGCCACGTACTTTGCTGGGTACCATTTCCTCTGTCGGATTTCCACGTCTATTTGTGTTTGTTTCGTCACAGCGTTCTGTTGGAATTGGTTTGTGGCCAATGAATGTTTAGGATGCGCCGGAGACATCTATTGACGTACGTTTGTAGTTTCTTGGTGATGTTTACTTAAAATTTATATGTTTCGCAAACGTACAAGAAAACAGATTTTACACTTGCATTGAACATTCTAGAATGTGGAGTTACAGGTATTAAATTCAACTAGTTTCAGAGTTATCTTCCGGATAGATTACAATATACAAAACTTAAAATATATAAACTATGGTGTAGTATAAGACTGCTTTCGTGTTATATTAGTATTTTACTGAATATTAGGCTACACAGCCATAGTTCTTTCTGAAGACACACTGGGTAAACAACAAGAAAATATTAATCAATGTATGTTACAGGTAAATAATTGGATGAATAAACATAAATTAACAATTATTAACATAAGTAAAACCAAATAGCTAAGTTGCTAAAAAATAAAGCAGAAAACAGAATAAACATTAAATACGTCAATTGCAATATTAAATTGGTTGATTAATATAAATATTTAGGTGTTCTAATCGACAGTAACTTAAGCTGGAGCCCACACATTTCTGAAGAAAGAAAAAAAGAGAAGAATTGCTGGAATTTTTATACTTTTAAATCAAAAAATATCGCAACGCCAAAAAAAATCAATTTACTGCAGTATGTTCCATAGTTCAATTATGTACGTTATTCAAATATGGGGAAATGTCTATCTCAACGATATCAAAGTTATACAAAAATTACAAAATAAATCAATAAAAAACTTATTCGAGTACAAATTAACAACGTCTACTAAAGCTATACACTGCAATCATAGACTGCTAAAAGTTAAGAATCTTGTTAAATGTAAGCTGGCAACCCAAGCACACTTTATAATTAAAATAAACATTAACACGATCATCACACCACACCAAATTCATGATTACTACAACTATAATATTAGAACAGCGTATAATAGGATATATCAGAATAATTTCGTCAACATTAAGATTCAATAATTATAATGCCATCTACAATTTAGCATATAAGTATACTACAATGAGTTGCCTTTAGAAATAAATAAAATTGAATAGAAAAATATTTGTCATTAATAAAGTTAGTCTTTAGTCTGTACTATTATGAATTTATAAAAGTTCTACACTTAGCGTTAACTGCTTATTATATATGTATATTGAAATTTAATTTTTTTTTTTAAAAACTGATTTCCATTAATTATTATTGTTGATAAATTGTATATGCATAATATGTACTAATATGTAATAATATGTGTATACAAGTGTACATATTATATGTTTAAATATATAATATGTACACTTGTAAACATTCTTTACGAGCGATTGAGCTCATTTAAGAAAAAAAAAACTAAATAAATTAAATAAATATACTAAACAAGAATTTCTACTTTTAAGATTAATCCGAGACCGATAGTGATCGCAGGTGACCAATTTTTTAATCTCTTCTTAAGATTAAAAAACTATATTTTAGGCACAATAAGAAACATTTTTTAATAAAATTAAAAACTATATTGGTGTGTTTCACTAAATTTAATTAATATTTTAATCGAATTCAGTTGTTACTGATTGTTGAAGGCTGAGTCTTCATATAAGTCTTCATTTAAGTGTGTAAAACTGAATCATCATATGATTTTAGTTGTCACATCGTCATCATTATCAAAAGTCAGACTGGCTCTTCGTATGATGATGATGTAACATGAGGAGGTCACTCAATCTTCTGATGATGATGTAACAACACAAAAATTAATTAAAAAATATTCATTAAATTTGGTGAAACTTTACAGTTTTCAATTTTTAAATCTGATATCGACCTGTAAACTAGTCGAAGGATGAATAACTTATTTTTTATTATTATGAAATAATTATTAGAAGTGATAGAGGATAGATATTTTCGACATCTTATAAATATTACGACTAAACACTATTTAAACTGACAAGCATCAGGTATTCGTAGTTTATATATGATTTATGAAACCATTTAAAGTTCTTTATTTTTTCAAAACTAGCGCTATTTTTGTTGTAGGCAATTTTAAATCACAGGCACACTGTAATAGTGTGATAAAAAATTGGAGTGTGATATTTAAATACTGATATTTAACTTCCGTATAAATGATGCGTACCTACATTGTATTTGATATATTGATGTTGCGCATTATTATAGGAATTCTTATTTTTTTTTTTTCTATTAATTAGCAGACTTAAGGGGCAATTACTTCGAAAAATATTATAGAAATTACACCAGAACTGTATAGCAATTTAGTGATATAACGTATATATTAATGTTTCGGAATAGTTTCGTAGCACTAAAATTTACATTAACAGGAATTTCTACAATATACTTTATAATAATGTTATATAAATGCGCAAGAGTCTTATAACAATATAATTGTTACCTGGGTGATTATCAAAAGGTAAACAATCTTTGAAAGTAGACTTGGAGTTTGGAAATAGTTTCATAGTTTTTTTGTTCTTTAGGTTATTATTATAGTACAATTTTATTACATATTTGAATAAATTATTACTAGATTGAAAGTGTGACTAAATAAGTGAGATATTTGTGCTCCTCTACATTTTTATTTTATCCCAATAGATCGTGGGCTTTTACCCTTTTCAGTATTTTCTTATGTCATCTGATATATTTAAGAGCTTAATCGCCTTTACACTACTGTGATGAATTAATCTGTTTTTGTATTGATAGCATAATTCCTAAAGACGTCGGTAGTGGTTTTTATTTCCAGATGAATGTGGATATTTTCATTTGAGTTATATTGGAATGTGTTCGGGATGATTCTGAAGAATCACTTATTGTGATTTAGCCCCAAAGTTGGCTACCATAAGCCCAAATGGGCTTAATTATACTGTAGTAGATTTGGAATTTTGAGTATAGGCGTAGCTTCAACTGTCTTCCTATTAACTAATATTTCTTGTTTTTAGGTTGATTTCTAATACTTTTTGCTTAACGTGATGCTCCCAGTTAAGGCACGAATCTAGATGCAATCCAAGATATTTCACTGTTTTTGCTTTTACGACTTCTTAGTATGTTATTTATATACCGGGTCGTCCAAAGCATGCGTATCAACTTTTTCAGGAAAAAGAGCCGTTATCTTAAAATTAAAAAAAAAAAAATTATTAACTAAATCGAGAGTACTCTATCGATTTTTGATATTTTTAATTTTCAGGAAGGACCGGAAACCAAAACCTACTTTTTACTACTTTTTTATATAAATTTGGATTCTACGTCAAAAAAATTTTTAAAGACCTAAGACGCTACCTTGTGGAGCTCCCGCTAGAATTGGTTAAAGTTTTGATTTTGATTCTCCCTTTTCTAGTTTAAATTTCCGGTGGACTATGTATGACTCCAGTAATTTACAAAATTTGCCTGAAGGGACATTGCACATTTTCTAAGTTTTATAGTTTACCACTTTTATTCTCCATGTTATCAAAACACGTTCGATATAGTATATGAAATACTAGTTCTGTGGGCGAATACGGTACTGAGAAATTATAATTACAATTTTTAAATTTGAGTTATCTATCATTACCGTTTCATCTTAACTCTTTGAGAGTAATCCCTTTAAATTTCTAGATCTTTGTTAATGTGAAAAAAGTATCAAAAATATTTAGGAAAAAAATAGTTGAAATCAATGAAAGTTAGCTTAGATCGCACAATTGTTTTCATTTTGCTAATATTTATGTCTAGCAATACAGTAATCGATACTTGATTTTTCATTACAACTCTTTTTGAATAATCCTTAAATTATTATCTATTTAATTTGAAACGTATTTCTTGTTTAAGTTTATTTACACGCTGGGTAACACACCAGATAGAACACCTGCCTTTTAGATTTTTCGACCTGATCCAGTACCCTTTATCATTGGGATAAAATAAATTATAAATAGCTGGGAGCTTTGGTTATCACTAAAAATAAAATGGAACTATACTTTTATGAAGGCGAAGTACTCTATAGTAGATATAGTTTTCCACATTTAAATTAGTAGACATACCATAAATTCTACAGTTAAAAGCTACTGTATGTAGTTGTGTATTTCAAATATCTTTTAGGGTGTTCATCCCATAGACTTAGAATTATATAAAAAAAAAACATGAAAATACAACAAGTAATTTACTTTGTACCACATTTTTTGTGCCATTTTCTAGTCTATTTTGAGAGTATAAAACTTTAACATAGCTTTAATTAATTGTGATTATGAAATGATTAATTTTTCAGAAAGCAGTTAAGTATAGTCTTATGTTACTATTTTAGCTAAGGTCATTCTATTAACCTTCATTTTAATGGTAAACACTTTATTTTAATGGTTAATGTTTGATTGATGGCCTGTAGAAAAATACCATGTTTATTTTAAATAAAAAAATTAACATAGTCACCCTGTTACTTTCTCATATGCAAACTATAAACTTGTCTTCATTAAAATAATAACTGCATCTGAGATGTATCTATAAACAAAAATTAAAAAGAATATTTCAAAAGAAAAATAATTTCGCAAATAAGACTTAAATTGAAATTTTCAAAATAAATATAATTATTAATGTCTTTTTAATAAATCTTTTTTTTTTCAACATTTATTATATACAATAATAATTTTATTGTCTTTCATTTTATTTGATTTTTATTCTGACCATTTCATTTAAAATTACTCTGTTGAAATAAAAAAAATGAAAACTTTTAAAAAAAAAACTCAAATTATATCAAGTTCGGAAAAAAATAAAACCATCCCTTTTATTTATAATATTATTATAATTGCAGTTTCTTGGACTTTATAAAACTAAAAGGAATTACTATTTATAGTGTTTGTATAAGAAAATTTTAATGGGTATTGCAAATTAAATTTCCCTTTTTAAATACATTTTATTTACATAAGTACAAAAGTCAATTCGATCTTTGCTATTATTTTCTATTACGGAATTTCCAAATAAAATCGATTTAATTATTCAGTTTGATTTTCAGATTTAAAATTGTGGGTCACTGTTATGGGAAGAAACATCAAAGCAGATTGGACAAATATGTAAATGTTCATTAAACAAATACCAATATCTGTGTACACTTCGCCATTAAGTAGAAAAAAATTATGCATCACACCTTGAGGAGTATGAAAGGCTGACAAGAAAAAGATTGATTTAAACAGAAGAACTGCTTTTCAATTATAAGTGTTTCATTCAAAGACTTAAACAAACAAACAACGAACTGATTTAGCAATTAAAAGTCGGATCTCTTTTCTAATGAAAGATTTCTTTTCAACATAAACTTACAAACATTACAGAACCACTGATGATGATATTGAAATACTTTGGCAATTTCTATAAGAAACTTAAGACTCCGCGTGGGAGCATAGGGCTTCGATAGTGAACCTCCATTCCTCTCTGTTGAGTACTGCTTCCTTAATATCGTCCCAGGTATAATTGTTGATTGTTAATTCTTGATCAATTGTGCGTCTCCATGCGTTGTATGATCTGCCGGGTCTCCTTTGTCCTTGTGGATTCCACTCTAGAGCTCTTCTTGCTATATCCCTTTCTGATTTGCTTAGTGTATGACCTATCCATTTCCATTTTTTTCTATTTATCTGTCTGTTGATCGGTTCTTCTCCAGTTATCATCCATAAATCCTCGTTGATAATTCTTGCCGGCCAGAATATTCTGCATATAATTCTCAAACACTTGTTGATGAATACTTGTAGCTTCTGTTTGATTTTGACCGAAGTGAGCCATGTTTCACTGCCATATATTAATGTTGACTTAACACATGCTCTGAATATTGTTAGCTTTGTTGTTCTCGATATTTGGTTGCTTCGCCATATCTTCATTAGGCTCCCAAATGTTCTTCTTGCCTTATTTATACGGCTGTTGACATCTTCTGTTGTATCTCCTCTTGATGTTGTGATGCTCCCCAGGTAGTTGAATTCTTCTACGTATTCTATCTGTTGTCCACTCACTGTTATTGGCTCACTATCACTGTTGTTTGTCCTCATTGCCTTGGTTTTCTCTATTTTTAATTTCAGTCCCGATTTCTTTGCTTTTTCCTGTAATCTGTTGACTTTGTTCTGTAGGTCCCTTTGATTTCTTGATATGAGGCATACATCATCTGCGTAATCTAAGTCTTCTAAGTTGCCGAAGATATTCCACTCTATTCCGTTTATTCCAGTGCAAACTTTTCTTAGAATGTCGTCTAGTATTGTGTTGAAGAGAAGTGGTGATAGTAGAGCAGAGGTAACATCAGTGATCCATTCTACACCACTAGCCAATATAGGAGCTAGTGGTGTAGAATGGATCACTGATGTTACCTCTGTGTTGAACTGTTGTCTCTGCATCTTTATACATCGCTTTGATGATGTTGATGATTTTTTCAGGAACTCCCTTTTTTGTTAGTGTTCTCCATATTGCATATCTCTTGACTGTGTCGAATGCTTTCTTAAAATCTATGAATAGTAGATATAACGTAAATGTACCTATCATCGTCCTAGTACATTATGCCGCCCGAACCCTTTTTTTGTAAATACAATACTTCCATGCTTTATATTTCAAATTTATTTTTAAAATAAAAAAAGAATATTATTTCCTCGTTGTAATGCAAAATAATGCACATTTGTATTCATATTAATAAATAAGTTATTGATAGAAAACTAAACCAGGTAGACATTTTAGTGAAAATTTGTTAAAACTATAATAGTTTTAAACTATGATGTTCTACAACTATGTAACTAGTTCTGTAACTATGTGATGATTTTATTCAAATAATTGTAAAAGATATATTATTAAATAGATTATAATATATACTTTCTTCAATTTTTAAATAAAAAATATTTAAAATTGCCAATTAGTTTTGAGCGGGAATTAGGGACACGTAAATTTCTGTTATACGTATTTACGATCGACCGGGCGGAATTAGGAAAATGATATATCGAAATAATTAATTAAGTTATTCAACTATTTTTGATTCTATAAGGATGCAACTGGACAATTTTAAATTGAAATTGAACAAACTAAGCTGGACCCAATTACTTTAATTTCGCATGTGTTTTTTGTTACAACTAAATTTTGAGTTTTTATATACAAATTTGTATGAAAAATCGGGTCGGTAATACGTGCAATATGTCCTAATTCCGAACTAAATATGTAGGTGTAAGCTATTTTCACTAAATTCATACCAAGTCTTATATTTAAAGAAAAAATTATATCTTAATTGTTCAAAATAAGTGAATATTTTCCTTTTATTAGTAGACGAAATACGCGTATCCTGTATGATAAGCATATTTAGTAAAATTAAAAGGAAAATATTCGACTATTTTTAACAATTAGATAAATTATACTCTAACTATAACCCTAAAGAATAAGTTTTTCCAAAACTATGTTTTATTTATATTATACTTTGTATAATTTAAAAAATCTCTGGAATTATCTTGCCTTGCCACCAAAGTTTTATTAAGGCGTCCATTATAAATTATCAAAATAATTTCTTTGTACACATTTCACAATAAGTTAAATAGAGTGGTGAAAACCATGACCATGTCTGGCATATTTTGGAGATGGCCTGTAAAAGAAGATATTCTAATATATTCAGACAGTGACATACTTAGTCTGCAAAATTGAACCTATTAAAATTGTAGGTTCAATTGTAGGAACATCAGAGGACAATATAATGTACTCGAAATCATACAAATAAAAAATGTCAAAGCTAAGAATTAGTAAATCTGATTTTTACTTTGTATGTATATGAAATATTTTGTATTTTTATTTATTTATTTTAAATTTGCATTGTTATAATATTTAAGTTAATTATGTTATATTGAATTATTTTTTTGTTTGAAATACTGAATCGTTGCATTGTTTAATTTTTTTAATTTTCACATTGAAATAAATGTATATTTTTATTCTATTTGAACTATTTATTTTTCTTTTTTTTTTTCAAATTACTTAAATAGTAATATTGATTTTCTATTATAATAAATATTTTTTTTATAATTTAACTAAGTACTAGTTAATTATTTAAAAAATTAATTATGTATTAATTTTACTCTTAATAATTATTTTAAATAGCTTTTTTGAATAAAATCGTAAATAGGTAGTGTGAACCGCAAATAGGTTCAAAAAGCGGAATTGAATTCATATAAGGGCGAAATTAATTCAGATTGAAATTGTCGAGCGAAAATACGTACAATCAAACTTTTTTTGGCAGTTAAAATATTTTATTATTTATTTAGAAAAAATTAAATTATAATTATATGAAAATATTTTTTTTTAATTAAAAAATATAAATTATTGTAATTCGAAAAAAAAAATTAGAAAAAGCTTATATTTTGCTTATTTTTTCAACTTAAACTAATTTTTCCTTAAGGGGGCGGAAATTTGTACATTTACGTTAGTGGGGCATTCCATTCTACTGATTGTTCAACTATGATCCGTAAAGTATTTGACTGGTCAACACAGCTTCGGGTTGGTCTGAAACCTGCTTGCTCTTTCCGTAGTATTGGTTCTAGTACTTCTTCTAATATTTTCCTTATAATAATTGCTATTATCTTACGAATAGTATTTCGAAGCGTGATTCCTCTCCAGTTGCTGCAATTTGCCAAGTCTCCTTTCTTTGGTATCTTGACAATCATTCCTTTCTTCCATGATGGTGGTATATTCTTTTCTATCCATGCTTTCCTGATATGGGGTTCAACTGTTTTTGCGAATAGGTTTGGGTCCAGTTTGGCTATATCTGCTGGAATGCCATTTTCACCTGTTGCTTTATTGTGTTTTAGGATATTGATTGTAGCTTTGATTTCTTCTATATTTAGAGCTTGAGTAGATATTTACAGTCCCTCAGTTGGGTAGATATTTGCATCGTCTCTGTTTCTTATGTCTGCTTCATTATTTGCACTTTCTTCGTTTCTCAGTTCATGGAAATGTTCTCTCCATCTCTTTAATTGGTCCTCTAAGTTTGTGAGGAGCGCACCATTTTTGTCTTTAATTGGTTGTTCCGACTGGTTAAGATTAAGCTTATTAAATTCAATTTATACTAATACTTTAATTTTTATTTTGCGAGCACTGATAAAGGAAGTAAATTGTTTCCGTTATATCAATATCTACAAAATAAAAAGTGAAATGAAATTTGATTGCTTTCAATTGCTTAATTTCATATATCACTAAAACAAATCAGGAGTGGCATTTTGTATTGTGATAAGCGATAGTCACCCTTGCGACCCTCAAAGATAATACTAAAAATTTTTGGTATTCTGTATTGCGATCATTTGAATAATTTAAGAAAACGGCAGCATTTTAAAAAATACAATTCGGAAATGGCAGCACAACTAATTTATTAAACATCAAAGTGTTGAAACAATAGAAAACAAAACTAAAGTTTTAAAATTTATTATGGCAACAAGTGTATATAAATAATAATAAAAAAAATAGTAGTACATGCCAACCGAAAAGTGCGAGGTTCGATTTTTTTATTTTATTTATTTATTTACTCAAATGACATTTTACTATCGGCGCAAAATTCGTTTACTTTCCTTTCATTGTTGCTTATTATATTTTTAATACAGCGCCAATTTTTGTTAGGATTATTACCTGCCATTCGAAATCGATTATCATCAAACTCTTCTCTTTTTCTTCTTTTGAAATTTGTTGTCTTGTTTAACCAGAATTTATACTTGTCTTTTATATATTTTGACTCCCGATTTTGGGCATTTTTTGATACCAATAATTTTTCCCTTGAATAACTCTCATCTATCCAAAGTGCTGAATATTTGCCTTTACTACTTGGTTTTTTTTTTGATACCAATAATTTTTCCCTTGAATAACTCTCATCTATCCAAAGTGCTGAATATTTGCCTTTACTACTTGGTTTTTCTTTCAGAGCTTTGCTTACACTTTTGCTTATACTTAGACGTCAAGTTGACAGCCATTTTATTTGCATCTATTGTTTTCATAATGTATTCTTTTAATTGATCTTTGACGTAATTATAATTGATTTTTTATACAGTTGACTATAATTTCATTTTTGATGCTTATATTTTCAGCTTATATTTTGATGTTTATATTTCAACTATAATACCTAGATGATCTGAAATATCATGGCGAAAGTTCATAATATGTATGTCTGCATTTGGATTTCTAGCAAGTATATGGTCTAGACAAGTTTTAGATTCAGATTCTAGTAATTTCTTCACTACAGAAGTTATATCCGTTGGATTCTATTATCGTTTTATATTTATCAACAACCTCATCATTGTTATTCTTATAATGTTAAAATTAAAATCCCCCATAATGATGCTATTTTTTTCGTTAAATTTTCCAGTTCTGAACCTAATACTTCAAAGAATTTATGGACATGATTTGATGAGTTTTCTAGAGGTCTATAAACAGCTACACTGTTATGTTCATTTGGACCATCATCCATTTTTATGCTGACAAAGCTGTTATACTCATTACAATATATATGGCAGACTGTATATTTCAACTCATTAATAACAAATATTCCCGTTCCACCACCTCGTCTTGAGTTTCTACATGATAGTACTTTGGAAGCAAAATTTTTTATAAGTTTTTCCTGTATCATTGGAATAAAATAAAAGACAATAAAAAAAATTTATGGATGTGCTTAACGTTAAATATTTAGAATTTTCAGTCGCACATTTGTTTTTATATAACGGTACAAGTTTGTTTAGATCCCACAGAATATCGGGACCGGTAAAAAGTATTATTAACAAGAAAATATAAATAGAGACTCACTTATTAGTCTTAATCAACAGTTTAGACTCGAAAATTAGTATAAACTACAAGAATAAGGAACAATAAAACAATGGCAAAGTTTAGCGAAGAAAAAGATTTGAATATCTTAGCATGCGTTAGGTCAACCAAATATTTCTATCATAAATTATTAAATTTTATTTCGTTTTCAAAATTTTTTTTTTTTAATATTTTTCAATTTCTTTTTATCTTTTATTCAAAAGTTGTATTTTGTAAAGGAAAAACAAAAATTTATAACCATAACACTGACGAAAAAAAAGCAAAGAGAAAAAAAGAATAAAAGGAGAAAATATTTTAACTATTATGAGAACCGTTGTATCATCATTTTTTATTTCTTTTGCTTTTTGTTTTTTTTTTTGTAATAAAATAACATCAAAATAAAAAGAATTTTATTTTTATGGAAACTAAAAAGAATCTTGTGAAGGAATTTATGAAGTTCTCAAAGTCAAAATGAAAAGAAAAACTAAAAACCAAAAAAAAAGAAGAAAACATACTTTTTTTTTAAATTAAAATGGAAAATTGCGATTTTATTAAGAAGATAGAAATACAGCTAAATCACCCAAAAACAAAATTAATAAACTACACCACAAGCGTTTGATTCGTAGAGTCATCTTGCTAACCGATCTAGGGCTTGGATATTTAAATTAAGTTTCGATAGTAATATAGGCAGTTATTTTTTTTAAATTTTTAATGGAAACGTTCTAGTATAAGAATTTTATAAAATAGATTTACGTGTCTATTATTTATTTCGATAACGATTACGATTTGATCGTACGAAATGTCAAAATACAAACGTTTAGAAATTGTCGACGCAATCGATAAAATTTATCGTTGTAAAATTTTACCATGAAAGAGACATCGAAACAGAGAGTTTGTAAAAATTATTTTAATTTTGAATTGAACGGATAAAATGATAAAATGTCGAATGACGCTTGGACCAGTGGTGTTTTGCTTTATATTTATGATATTTTTTAGAATAAAAATAAATTTAAAAGTTGAAATGAAAGTCGGTATTTTACTTTATTCCTTACTAGCGAAAACCATCGATCAAGGCATTGAGACAGGGCAATGGCAACAAAACGAAGAAAACTTATTAGACCGGCATGAAGATTCGGGTTATTGGAATTCAATAAAAATATGTTTTTTGCCTTTTTTAAGACCATAGAAACTCCTCTAACAATTTGTCTTCAAGATTGACGTGTCGGAAGCGGTTAAAAACCAAACAAACCAGTAATTTTCTATGCCAAGAAACAATATTTATTCAATTTTTGGCGGATGCTAGGAGTTGTATGATAGCTATCCGAACCAGTTAAAATTTTGAAAAAATGTGAAAGATATATTTGTTTATTTTTAAGAGAATAGCTGTGCACAAATTTTCAGTTCTGTGGCACCTTTGATTTTTCAAAAATATGTTCGATGAGCGCAAGGAGTTGTATGGTAGGTACCTGAACCAGTCAAAATTTTGGAAACACGGGTTCGATTGCAAGTAATAAAAAACCATCCAACAAAATTTTGTTCAAATTGGTCCATGCATCTCGGAGGAGTTCTGACACAAACATACATACATACAAATATACTTTTTTATAGATAAAATAATTATTTTTAATTTAAACAAATTTTAACAGCAATGAAAGACTAGTTACAAATAAACTACAATATGAAAAGTTAGTGTAAATAATGAGAAACCATCATAAATTTTCCAAAGGGGTACCACGATATGTTGCGTTCATAAAACAAATTACTTGATAATGACCACCTATTTAAAAACAAAAACTGTTATAATAATGTAACTTTTTAATTGATTCTAGAACTTCAGTAATAAGTTATTCGGGCTTGTTCACAATTTTCTTCTTAGTTTTCTACTTCTTCTTCTTCTTCTTCTGCTCTTCTTCTACTTCTTCTTTTACTTGTTCTAGTCTTCTTGCTCTCTTCTTCTTCTATATTTATTTCTTTTATTTAGTAAATAAAGATTTTTTTTTGTTAATTGAAATTACTTAGAAGTTATACCATACTTCAAGATATTTTAAACTTCTTCTTCTTAAATTAGGCATTTAGTTCCAATTTTTTGATGACGATGTCCAATATTCATAGATGCTGTTAGTTACTTAATGCTGAAGTGCCCATTCATTTCTACCTGCGCCAATCAATCTTCTATCATTTTATTCACATGATATCAGCAATTTCTTCGTTTATTTCAACTCAAATGGACATTATCTTGATTGTTGCATACATCCCTGTTTTCTTTGCTACGTTTCTTACCTCTTAACTTGTAACCCACATATTTATATTATAGTTTTTACTTCAGTAGTTGGTATTTTTTTGATTTTATTATATTATTTGTATAGTATGTACCAAATACAAGTTTTGTATATTTATGTTTTGTCTTCTATTAGCAGCAATATTTGCCGCTCCATATAACGTTACGAACATAACCTAAAACGGCTTCGGAATTTCCTACTTAGATTCTTATATTCTTGTTTCTGTTTCCGTTCTGCTAGAGCTTGGAATATTAATTACACCCACATATTTCAGATTAAGCACTTGTTCTATTATTTTGTTTGTAATAATGGTCATGGACTGTAGTAGACGTACATAATGGTAATGTTTTTATTGTCTACGCTGGTAATAATGGTAATGTTTTTGTTGTAAACCTTCATTTGTACAATTTTGCAGATTGGTTAAATCTGAATAAAAACCTTTGCAGATCATCTTCATTCTTTATCACAGGTCATGGTTTATATTCACAAGCATCTGTTCAAGATTTGTTAGTCAAATACAGATCAGAGAGATGCAGATTCTGCTTAGAAGAAAAGGAATCCTCCTCTCACATTCTATTTGTTTGCGACGTCACAGCTTGAATAACAAAAAAAAATTGAATAACAAAAAATAAGTAACAAAAAAAAATTTAATTGTTAACCTCATTCAATTTTTCTTTTGAAATATTCAATGATGAAATGTCAAATGGCACTTGAAACCATTTGAGTGTATTTTATTTTATTTCCCGACAAATGCATTGTACATACTCTCCTATGGAATTGTTTTCTTCGAATTTTAATATACATACTTACATATATATATAGTATATATATATAAATATAATTATTACCAACTCATAAATTTTTGTCATTGATTTCAGAAACAATATTCACTTAAAAGACTACAAAGGGAATAAATATTACAGAAAACTAATTTTTAATTACGTCATTAAAATAATTTCAATGTCAATTAGAAAAAGAGGTCAGCTGTTACTCTTCATTTAATTTTCAAAAAGTTTCAAAATAATAATTATATATTTTTTTTTTTTATAATTAAAAATTTTCTTTTTGACACTTAAATTTACCTATTGTGATTTTCATTTTCCTCGGCAATAATTCATGTTGATACAACACAACACAGTAATCTTCTTTTTTTTGTTTTGTTTTTTTCTTTTATTTGTTTAAAGATAAATCTTTTGGAAAAATTTATGTTGTTAAAAAAAATAGTGTCATTATTTGCAAATGGCGCTACACACAAAAAGAGTGTCAAATACAATACAATAAAAAATAATAAAACGATAACTGAAATTTTAAATTTATGTTAAGTATCTACCTACTGTACTGTAATTAAGTGTTGTTTGAGAATCTCTGATGCCTATACAAAGATAATATTTTTCATTTAAAGGTATAATAATATAACCACTCTATAAATCAAAAACAGATTAAAAGAACAGTGTCGCAGCATTGATAAATGAATGCTTAATTGAATTGACCAACAGATCGTGTAGACTCTGTGCCTGACTTGTGATCTCCTTTGAGTTCTGCTTAATCGAAGGTAATCGGATAAAAATAAAATGGGAGCCTTAAAAAATCATTTAGTTACTGCAAAATTGGGCAATGTAATTTTTTTAATCATAATTATCATGATTTGTTTGAGATAAGATTTACAAAATTGGGTGCCCTGGGCTTTGGTTTAATATAACGTAAAAATTATAAGAGAATGAAATAGTTTTAAAATAAGTTTTATTTTAAAAAGGCAAATTTTATTTCTGTAATATATATGCATACTTAAATATAATAATTAATTATTACTTAAAAAGTAAAAGATACAATTTAATATTAAATATTTCTTTTCCGACATTTATTATTGGCACAGTTATTTATTATTTCATTAAAGTCTGTAGTTTATCAGCTTCAATAGATAATACTCTTAAATTATTTAGTTTAGATTGCACTAAAGATGAACGTAAATAATTTTTTATCCTTTTAAGGGTCGAAAATGACCTTTCCCCACTGCAATTTGTACATGTAATACTCAAAATATCCGTAGAGCTGTCGTTATATTTGGAAAAGTGCACTCAATTTGCAACTCAATGATTATTTTCAAAATCAATTGAGCTTTCGAAAAAGCCTTTAAGTTATCAGATAATAAGTTGATATGCTTGAAACGCATGCATTCCACAGCTTACCCTTCTTCTAGATCTTCATGGTATTCTTTATATAAAATATTGGCCTTTTCTCCAATAACATTGCCATTTATTTTCCGTAAATTCATCATAAATCCAAATTTGGTAGCAATGTTATCATGAGCTGATGGTTTATCTATTTCAGCCAAAAGTGAATGAATAATTATATAGATGTATTTATTCGGAAACCTGTAGTTTGATCAAATTAAGCGTCAGCTGATGGCCCTTCATCGAATTGCCTTTTCCTCTTGAAGGCTCTCGCAGTTTTAAATTCTTTAGTACCCGATAGCTCTTCTATCTTTTTTTATAGTAATTAAACGAATTTTCATTACGTCGTTATTTTTTTACATATTTTTCTAAAGAGTTGTACAATTCGACCACTGTTTCGATTTCGATCTCCACTTTTTCCCAGATTAAAAAACATTATTTTTTATATTTAATAAATTACAAAGAATAATCTTTTAGTTTTTTCTTGCCTACTAAGTTTTTAATAAAAAACATCTACTTAATACATCAGAAATATTTACCTAATTATCTTTTCAAGAAGTAGATCGGCATTATTTTGATTTTTTTTATTACCTAAATATTTATTACCTCTTTTCAACAATAAAAATTAATTAGGTAAAAATAGTTTATGTATGATGAAAAAAAAATGTAGTTTTTTAGGTAATTTAAAATTTATATTTTAATATATGATCTATGGGCGCAATATATTGGAGATCAATGACGCCCCTGGGCTACAGCCCAATTAGCCCTATGAATAAGTAGGGCCTGCCTGGAGATAAGCCAAAGAGTATAATAAGATTGTCGATAATTAATGACAGTCTATATTTTCTATTTTGTCTGTTCTTATGTGAAAGTTATGAATGATGCATGAACAACACAATTGATATATCAGAAACTACAAGTTGCGTATTTGTAACTACATCACAAGTTTTAGGCAGATGTACTTAAAAGAAATATGCCTCTATCTGCGTAATATTGTTTTTTAGAGATTGTGAACAAACATGACGTTTGAGCAACAGAATTGGTATGAATGAAATGTCATACAGAGATAAGAAATCGCATACTTATCACTAAACCATACTAATTATGAGTATAGACAAACCGTGTACTAATCACTAAACGCATGTGTACAGATACTTCCATGAAATCTGAAATGTATCTCCAAATGAATTTCCAAAAAAATTTTATGTCTGCTAATAATTCTAAAAAAAAAAAGTTAAGCCTACCTCTAAGATAGGTTTGTATGTTCGAATCTGGATGCGAAAATGCTCTTGGCTGTAGTATTTTTTCTAATTCGTCTTCAGTTTAATTCGTTTAGTTTCATTCACTCAGTGTTGTTCAGTGTCCGGACTACTGAATTTTTTTGATTTTAATTTTCTTATCTTCGTCCATCTGAACTCATAGATTTTGGCATTTAATTTTCTTCTCTAAGAGACCGATGGAATGTTTTTTTTTATGTTCTTGACAGTAACTTAGGTAGAATCACCTTTTTGTGCTTAATTAAGTATGGTACTGCAATAGAATTAGCTCCATTTTATTTAAAGATTTTACCAAATTATACTCTCAATTATTTTTTGTCATTTATTTTATCCCAATGATAAAGGGTACTGGACCAGGTCGAAAAACCAATAAAGCATTATTTTTTGCTTCATCGAGAATCAAACCTGTGACATTTCGGTTGAACCCAGCGTGTATTACGTGCTTATCACTTGCGATTGTTAAAAAAAAACAAACCGAGAATACCACTCACATTTGAAATTAGGCTTTCATCATTTGTACATTTGAAATTAGGCTTTTCAAGTTAGCAATAGATTTCAAAAGATATTATTTATGCAATATTAGCATTGGCTTTATTGTAAGTAAATTCGTTAATTATAATGATGAGACATTTTTATTTATTTATCCACAGCACAATTTTTCAATACTGCACTTACACTTAGTTCTAACACTTTTTTTCAATTAAGGGAACGGGTTTGTACTTATCAAATTGTGATCAAACAATGATTTCAATATCGCCAAACGTCAACGGGTTTGTAGTTTAAGAAGTTTTGTAGAATAGGAATATTATGTTAGCCTAGAAAGTCGAGTGATTTTCTAAATTTTATCAAATTGCTTGTCTCAAATGGATTTAGACATGTTATTTCCACTCATCGAATTTTATAATGATATTAATTAATGGTTTATTATTATTACCTATTTTGGTAACCTAAACGTTATTTTGCATACATTTCAAATATATTTTGCTTTCTTGGAAGACTTCGGTTAGTTCAAAACAATCTTCTATGTTTCTTAAAGAGACCGGTGGATAATAATTCGATTGGCGGAGTGATTTTTTTGTTTGTTATCTTTAAAAATGTTTACACTTAATGAACTTATTTAATTTTAAATTTAATAACTGCAAATGTATTAACATTGACAAGATTTAACTTTGCAATTTTTTATCTAGTACCTACTCGCTGAGGTTCTAAAAAGGAATGATAGTGATTAATATGTAGAGGACACAATAATTAAAATGAACTACTCCGTTCGAGTGTTATATTAAGAAGAGATTTATTATAATAATTGTATCTTAATCTAAGTATTACAATTTACATTTGTATTAGTTATATTAAATTATTAACAGTTTATTAGTTATATTAAATTATCTACAGTTAGAACTATTGAATTTGACAAAGCATGATAAACACTCATTTTCCATGGACAAAACATTTTTAAGTATTTATCAAGCTCTGTCAAATGGGCACTACAAATACTACTAAAATAAAATTAGTAACCTATCTATATATTGATCCTCTTAAAAACAACTGCATATCCTTATGCTAACATTGTATTAAAAAACCAGACACTACTATTTATCACTAAATATTAATTTCCATGCTGATTATCGGCTCAACTAAACTGACTTGGGGCAAAACTACTGAATATTCTCCAGTTTTACAGGTTAAAAAAATGTTTAACAATACAATCTCTATAAAATAAATACCGCTGAAAAAACAATGTTTATTATTCCGATTTGTTATTCGATGCGAAACTAGTGATTAACAAAGGAAAAAAAATGAGGCCGATCATAACCATCTTTTGCTGTAATGTCACTTAAATTAATATTTTCATTTAAATTAATTTAAAATCAAGGATCCTACTGACATCACATTGCTATTCAATTAGTTAAGAATATTAAAACTAAATTATAACTGTCTTATAAAATAAAAAGGGATGAGAAAATAAAATGTGAATTTGAAACAAGAAAAGTAGTTAGGAAGTTTAATTTCTTCCTTTTAAATTCTCTTATATTTTCATTTTTGTTTTTTTTTTTGCTTCTCAACCACCATTTTCTTCTTCACTTTAATATAATTGAAAATATTTGTATAACAAAGTCACATTGGTATATTGTTGCCAGATATTGGAGCTTCTTTTATCAAATATAGATTCATTATTATTAAAATGAGAAAAAATAGTAAGCGACTGTAATCAAAATAAAATAACAGTGAGGTATACAATTTTTCGAATCGTACAATTCCAGTCTTAGTTGGTGAATTTAAGTCCGATCAATTGCAAATAAACGCTGGCTGTCGTCAAGGATCAGTTATCTCCATCATAACACAATAACACAAAAAAAGAACTATATACATTTACAAAATAAATTTTAAAAAAATTTAAAATTGGTTCAAATTATTCAAAAACATTTTTTTATTTTTATTTAAGGATTAGTTATCTACGCTATTCCCTATATTTATAAATGACTTGCTCCAAACCACTTTCAAGCCAACCCACAGCCTTGCAAACGACAGCACAGTGACATCCTACGATTTTCACAAAAAATCTGAAGCTACATCTATCGCTGTATCAACCAAAAGAGACGTCATGACCACTTCCCTCAGCCATGATTTAGTTACAAAATAGCAAATTGGCGTTTAAAAACAGAGTCAAGTTTAACACTTCAAAAATCAGAGCAGTTCTATCTCCAGAAAAATTTTCATTTTTGATCTTGAACTTTTTATTTAAGGAAGATAAACTTCAGCGGTTTGAAAGCGTAAGCATATTAGGTATGCACTTAAGTCGAAATAGATCTAGAATAATCATATATTTGATATTGCAAAAATGCAGCCAAATGTTTGGGTTTACTTAGGCGCTGTAAGGCTTACTTTTCCTACTGTGACTTCCTGAAAATCTATAAAGCTTTCATATGAGTATAAATCTAATATATGGACTGACGTTTCTTGTAACGCGTTAAAACATTTGAATAAAATTCAGAAACAAGCTATTAGGTCTTATCAACGACCCAAATGGCGCTGCCCATCTTACTTCTATTGGGCATCGTCATATCGTCGAGGCTCTTTCCCTTTTTTATAGAGATCTCATAGGTGCGGGCACATGCTTAGTGGAAAATAAATTTGTATTACCTCCACTTAAGCGCTTCCCTCGTGAAACACGAGCATTAACCATTACACCGTAGACCGTAAAAATCCCTAGATGGTAGAAGACAAATTATGGAAATTCGTTTATAGGCTCAACATCCCGAATTCGAAACCAAATTCCTTCTTATGCGTTCCCCAAACATAATTAATTCTATATTTATGACCTACATAAATTTCAAACGAATATTAACACCTTAATTTCATTTCCTTTTACCCGCCTCCTTTCCTAACTTTTCTTTCCGACCCTAGTCAAACGTACTAATCGGCTACGTATAAAAAAATATGAATTTTTAATAATTTATCAAATAGTTTCGATAGCACACAGTACTGTAACATAATATGACTACAAAAAGAAATCATATAATAGAAGCCTATTCATTACCTGGAATTTCTTACATCATTTTAAGAAAAACAAAATGATGAATATGATCAGAGGTGGAATCATTCAGTCGAGAAAACTTTGACGTTTATATGTATCGAGCAGTAATGAAGAAAAATAAAAAATTACATAGATGGGTTGTTCTACAATAACATGTAAAAAAGTTTTCAAAAATAAAAAAAATTAAAAATATTTTTTTTCAATTTTTAAATAATGTCAATTAAAGATCGCAGAATTGTAATGTTATTTTAGAAAGGTGCACTCTGTATGTTTTGTTTTAAGCGAATTATATTAGAAAATGTTTTTTTTTGCTGACACGGTAATGACCAAGTTCCCACGGAAATGACATCCATATTGATTATGGAAATTTTTATCTTTGTTTTTCACTAAAGATAAAATTCTTTTATTAAAACTAGTCTTTTTTTGTAATTTAATTGAATTTTTCTTTCGAAATATTAATAAATTTATTAATATTTACGAAGTTTATTCAACTTAAAATTAGAGTAACAATTCAATAAAATAAAATTAGCATAAGTATAGTAAGAATTCAAGAAATTAAAAAAAAACATAAATTTGTACTTCAATTTTAACAATTCAATAAATGAAAATAGAGAAAACAAAAATTTCTTACATAACTAGGTATCACAAAAACTCATTATGATTATATTAATTAAATATTTAAATTACAAGATCTTAAATGCGAAATATAATATTAGTAAAAAAAATTGAAAAATTAGAGTTCGTGAACTTCAATTTTTTGTTCAAATTTATGGATTTCCTGTCCATTTTCTTGTTCAACTACAGGATTTTTTAAAACTCGTAGAACTTGATAATTGAAAATGTATGATATATCATTCTGAACGACTTTGAATTTAGTTTTTTCTGTATTTACACTTTTATATGATACTATTTTCAATTCACCATTTTCAGAATCTTCTAAACATTGACAAACATAGCTGAAAAATTATGTAAAAAATCAGCATCGGTAGAACATGTATTATTATTATACATAATTTCATTAATGTTACCTATATTTTCTCCCTTTAAGACCAGGGAAAGTAACAAGAATAAATACGCCTTTCTTCACTTCAACATCAATATCACAACTTGATATTGATGAAGAAGAATACACATCCTCGTATTGCAATTTTTTTGGTTCCGACTGTTCATTGAAAATGTTGAGGAACTCCTCTTCATCAAAATTATTCTTATATTTTATCTCTCCTAAGTCATAGCCATGGTTAAATTTTTTTTCACACTCAAAGCAACTCAACTTTCTCATACTTAAAGTGCTGAAATTTTGTAGAGATACTACTTGGTGTACTTCAAGAGTACCCTTAAAAACAGGAATATTTTCTATATATATCTATACATCGTCGCATGAGTCGCATTATTTTATCCCATACGCCAATTTTGGGTAAATTGACCTAACGATTGAGCTAGAACTTTAAGGTCAGCTCTTCTGAATTTCTGGTCCGTTTTCATCTAACTTATTTGATTTCTAAGATAATGAGTAATGATGTTGTCCCATATCCACATCCACAATATTTTATTTTTATTAATAGAGATGACAACTACAAAACCAAATCTTTTAAAATGCGCATTATTAGGTAAACAAAAGCATGTAATTTTAGTGATAATAGTGAAAATTTTATAAGTTTTTTATTAAACAGAAACATTAATTACTTATTTTAATAGCATGGGACATGAAATTTTATACTCTGCAGAGAGTGATATAGATATGGAAGAATATTTTAATTTTCCCGCTTCAAAAGTTAATGGAAATAAAGACGAAACAGAAGCGGGCTGTAATACTAATTCTGATTTGTACTTTTCTGGTATTTACGGATATTTTTATATTAATATTTATGCAAAAATGTACTAAATATTTTCTTAACTTAAAATTATTATTTAACATGCTATGAAAAAAGTTTGTTTTATTTTTATTTACTGCATTTTAAGAAGAAAATGTGTTATATTTTATTTATATTATGAAAAATTAGGTTATTTTCCCTTTTATTTCGTTATTTTTATTTAATGTATTTATTAACACAGAAAATTCGTAATTTTATTTACTTAATATGAAAAAAAAACCTTTTAGGTTAAGGCAATTTCACAAATATATGAAATAAAAATTAATTTTTTTAAAAAAAAAAAATATTTTACTTTAAATTAATTTTAAAATTAGATACTGGATACTTTAAGGCTACATCAAAAATCCATATAAAATTACTTTGTTCCATATCACTTCATAACCATTATTTTAAAAAAAATACTTGTTAGATTTTATATTGTCACATATCCAAAAAACTTTGTATATGTCATGCATGAGGAACAAATAAAAAAAGCTATATATGAGGTGGTATAAAGTTAATAATATTTGACTTCCAATAATTAAAATGACTTAAAAATTTAAATTTTAGTGCAAAATTGTTCAATTTAAATTAACAATGTAAAAAATTTAAATATTTTTCGGCTGGTTTTTTTTAGTATTTTCAACCTAAACATTCAAAATCGATTTACTCAAAATGTACTAAATGGCGTATGGGATAAAATAATTCTCATGCGACGACATACATACTATTGAAATGCAATTTAAATTCTTATTTGGTTTATTTTATATCTTTTTCATTATCATTTATTTAAAAATAAAAATATATTTTTAACAATTTTATAGAACCTAAAACCCCTTATTATACTACTTCAGAGTCTCATACAACACGATTTAAAAAAACATGACATTTTCTAGAAACGTATCTACCAAAGCAGAGGGTTCTTAAACCGCAATGTCAGCATAGGAGACTTCCTACAGGCTAATTATATGGAAGTAAATAAAAATGAAGTCTCCCACCATTAAAATTAACTCCATTCTTACAGGAACCATTTTTAGATTTTGTTAATAAAATAATTTTCCTTCTGGCAACACTGTGCTAACATATTTGAATAGAGAAAGAAAAGGACATATTTTGCTTGTCGCAAAATACATGTAATCAAGTCTGGTTACAAAAAGAAAATAGACAAAAAACAACAAAACCAAAAAATAAAATAAAAAATAATACCAAAGAATTTTTAAAGGATTATTTTTTTTTTTTAATATTTGTTGTACGAGGACTACGACTTACGAGTATATCTATTTACCCCTAGATTTATGAAATGTTACAAAAATTTTGAAAATATTTCTATTTCGTGTCCTTAAAATAAGAAAGAAAGCAAAAAGTTTTTTTTTTCACTATGTCTATAGTTCCTGACCTGAGTTCTTTTCTTTCGCTTAAAAGTTTATCTTCTCTATTATTAGGTTAATTTGCTTTTGTGCCATTATTTTTATGTAAAACATTTTATTAACTGTAGTAACTTAGTTACAAATTTAATAACTTTTTTTATTAGTAAAAAAAAAATATTTTTGTTGTTTTATAAAAATTCATTTTTGTAATCATGTGATTTTTGCTGAATGAAAATGATTTTCTTTTAAATCATAGAGAAAGAAAATTTTAAAGAAAATAAGCTCCACCGTCATAAAAAACTTTAAAATTTTTAGTTAAAATATTTTTTTTTTTTTAATTTAGAAAATACTTAACAAATTAGACTTTAAAATTAATTTTGTACTTAAATAACTTGATTTTATTTTTTTTTTATATAATTTATGTGAAAGATATATATTTGGTTATGTTTCAATCTTGCTCATCATCAATGTCTACCCAAGAGTGGAATATATAATGGATCTGAAGTCCTTCAATCGTATTATATTTGTGCCAAACCTTTTCAGCTTCTCTTTGTTGGGTGCTAGCTTATCCTTTCAATTCGACATCTACTCTGAGAATTCCATTTGAAACAAGTACAAAAAGAAAGTCTGCACTTAGTTACACCATTTAAATGTCGAAAATATTATTGAATATCCTGAAAGCAGGTAGGAAGGACAATGGTATTTTGTATGAAATAGATAAGTTTACTACCACCATAGCTACAACGCATGAAATTTACACTGATTCCAACATGTTACCTATAAGTTCTCACCACTATACAGATTGACTCAAATTCATAACTTTGAAACTAACTTAAAGGTGGAAGAGATAATCCAATGATGGTGTGGTACGACCAAGCAGTAGTTCTTCAAATTCTCTACTATTAATAGTAATTAAAAAATCAAGTCTTTTTTATTTATTTTATTTAATCAATTATTAACTTAGTAACAAATTATTAGCCAAAACTTAAACTGTATTGATAGATAGTTTTAAATTATTTAAATTGTTATAATTAAATAGAAAACAATATTATAATATTTTCTAATTGTTTACATGAATATTATGTACATTTTTGTTAATACATACGTATACATATGTGTGATTTATAGAATGTTTAAATAATGCAATAAATACTTATTATCTTATAATACTTATATAGTTTAAATTATATAATATTTCTGTAATATATGAAATACAGCTTACATAAATTTATTCATAATGAAAAAACAAAAAGAAAGTTACATTAATTAACAAAATAACAGGAATTTAAATTTTTTTTAATTTTATTTATTACATTAATTTATATTTGTTCTTATTTGCCGCTTACTATTTTGTTTGTTGCATTCATTCATCACAGTTGTTACAAGGAAATTTCTTTGAGGAATTGTTAAAAGTTTGTCTTTATCCTTCAGAATGTTAGCACCTACACTCGAATTTTCTAATAATTTTGCAATATTTGGAACTGGCAAATCTGGTGTTTATTAAAATTAAAATTTTCATTTAAATCCTTTGTTATTATTTCAGATGGACATGAGTTCGTGGAAGAAGTATCGAATTCTGTAGTGCCTGTCATGTATAGTAAACAAGTTGATTCGTAAAACTTACCATAAGTTTCGTATACATAACATAAGGCTAAGTTTTTGACAAATTAATTAGTAATAACGACAAATTAATTTATCAATGTTTTGATAGTAACTTTTGTACTTTTTACAAATCAGTTTATCCGGGAAATATTAAAAATTATCGGTTTTACTGTTTTTTTTTGGTAACAGTTACAAAAAATATGTTTAAAAAATTCGATACCAGTAAATATATTCATTTTTACCAGATTTTTCTGTAGATTTTAATTATTTGTTTGTATGAAGTAGAAAAAAATTGACAATACTACAAACATTAAATGTATTTTTCTACCATGTTATTTGTAAAATTTGACAATATTTTTGTTGAGTGTATCGAACAGATTTTTTATAGCTTTCTTCTGTATTTTCTGTAATGTTTCAATATTTTTGTTGTAAGTGTTTCCCGATATATATATTAATGGCATAACTAATCACACTGTGAAACAAGCTGTAAAAGACTTGCGTTTTCATTTCAATAGGTACTCTAAAACCTATTTTTTTTAAAATACCTGCAATTCTTCTAGTTCTTTTAATTAAATTTATTCTTTGTTCATGCCAATTTAACTCATCATCGATAATGATACCTAAGTATTTATAAGTGTCAACTCTTTCAATGGAATTGTTGTTGTATTTTACTGAAATATTACTATGTTTGCATTTCATAATCATATATTTGGTTTTCTTCGTATTAACAGAAAATTTGTGTTTGTTCATCCAGTTTAAAATAAATAACATGTCTTCATTCACTTTACATTCTAGCTCCTCGATACCTTCAGATACTCTTTATCATGCAGTTTCAATTTAGAAAAACTACTAATATAGCACGAAAACAACACTGGACCAAGTGAGCTTCCTTGAATCACACCAGATTCAATATTCAAAATTTTACTTTTAATATCCTCACACTCTGCAAATTGCTTTCGGTTATCAAAATAGTTCCTAACCCATTTGTGTTCATTACCTCTAACTCCGTTTTGTCCGCCGCTCGAACTCCGTCTAACTCCGTCTGTCAACTGTGTCAAATGCTTTCGTTAGATCGAAAAACACAAGGCAGACTTTCTTCTTTTTAGCAATTGCAGATTGCACTCGAGCTATTACATCAAATAAGGCTGTAGAAGTATTTGATTTTTTTGTAAACCCATATTGTGACTCAACCATTAGTGCATTATCTCTTAGATACGCTGATAGTTCATCATTTACATACGTCTCTATTAGTTTACTAAAAGTTGCGACAATTGAAATGGGTCTGAAGTTATTAAGGTCATCTTTATTATCATCTCTTTTGTATATTGGCACGACTTTATTTATTTTAAGCATGCAAATAGAGATACATGAAGTCGACCAACCTAAAAAAGTGTTCAGTACAAATCATAGTAATTTCGAGTTTAACTGAGTACTTTTCGAGTTGCCGAGCTTGAAACTAAAATTTATGAATATAGAATGTTCACTAGGTTACAGGTTATATATGTCGTAGTCATCATAACATAAGATCATAACAAAAAGCTTGTAGACGTTCTGCAAATCCTACAAAATTTCTAACTAAAGCTATAACCAGAAAAATGTAAGTTGCTTCATAAAAAGGTAAAGGTTTGGACTATATAATTTCGGGACCCAACCCCAATCCAAATTATATATTAACATTAAAGAACATACAACCACCAAAAACTGTGAAACAAATCAAAATCATTTTTAGGTATAGTGTAGATTACTAATGAAAATTAATTACAAAATTTTCATAATTAGCATTAAGTGGGAGAAAGCTCTTAAGAAAAGATCCAATTTCATTTGATTGTTTGGGGGCGGTGCTGTATGCGTTTACCTGCCGTGGACAAAAAACAGGGTTCCAATAAATGAGGAGCATTTTAGAGATATATTCAAAATCAGAGGTTTACGCTTTTTACAAAATATTTATATATAATGATTGTGAGATTTTGAATTAGGAGCATTTTAGAATTGGAGTCAAAAATCAAGGTTGGCCTTTTTCCAGAATATTTATCTTAATTAATTTTATGAGTAGCCGCTGTTGGATGCAAAAATGGATATATCCCTTTTCCAGAATACTTATCTTAATTATTTTTTATTTCTAGAAAAAGCAGTTATCCAGATTAAAATTCGAAATCCCCAAATTATGTGTTCGTTTTTGGTTTTAGGAAGTCTCATACAGCCGTTCTGTCATTTCTCAGAAACACAAGAATTTTATT
The DNA here is from genome assembly GCA_963942445.1 of Argyra leucocephala. Classification (NCBI taxonomy): domain Eukaryota; kingdom Metazoa; phylum Arthropoda; class Insecta; order Diptera; family Dolichopodidae; genus Argyra; species Argyra leucocephala. Next base: position 92,025,346 of record OZ012678.1, read on the forward strand.
CAAACTTAAAATAAAATGAGTACAAAAATTTAATTAATGTTGCTTTATTTTTCTAATATACCTAACACAAAAATCTTTTTCTAGATAACAGTAACATAGACATGCAATAGAAATGACAATATTGTTAATTTTAAGATAATTTTTAATTTACTCGGTTAATTTTAAGATAATTTTTAATTTTTAAATGCATAAAACTTATTATTTTGTAATTTGGGATTTTGTAACATTGGGATTTTACAATATTGTGATTTTCTAACACTGGATTTTTAAACTTGGGATTGTTTTTGGGATTTTGGGTTTTTAGTACGGTACTGCAAGTTTTACTACATATTGTACTACAATACTTTTGGAGTATTTATTTATCAAAATTTCTGAATTTTAAACCCAATCATTAAATATAGAAAACTACTACTAAAACTGAGCCTTCTTAAATAGCGTAGTTCTATTTTGTTCAAATTGTTACCAGATCATACTCTCAATTTTTTTTTTTTAATTAATTTTATTATGACAATGACAAAGGGTACTAGACCAGATCGCAAAACGCATGAAGCATTTTTTTTGCTACATCGAGAAACGAACCTGGGACTTTTAAGTAGAAAAATAAGAGCTCTATCTACTGGTAACTACACAATTCCACCCAGACTTACATCTGCAAATTAAAGTTAACTATAATTTAATTACATTTTATAAGCCCCTAGTGTGGACTTTTGATACCCCTGGCGGGTAATTTGATTTTACATTAACTTTTAAGTCGAGGTGTTCATATTCAAATTGGGATGTTTTCGGAGCTGGGGAATACATCTTAAAAACTCTAAATCTAAGTGTAATCTAAATCAAAATCGAAAATTAATTGTTATTGTTGTACTAAGCCTCATTTATTTGTACAAATTTCGCATATTTATTAAGTAATGCGATTTCATTTCTTTTTAATTCTTTTTTAAGATTTTAAAATTTTTTTTTCTTTAATTTCTACCCAATAAATTTTATTCAATCTTTTCAATTAAAATTTCTAAAAGTCCTAATCATTTTTATGAAATTTTTTTTGTTTTGTTTTTTTTTGTAAACAAAATCACATTAAAACAATATTAACAATAAAAAAAAATGTACATCTCGTACCAACATTCCAAAGTGTTAAAGTTTATAATTTTTGAAACTGTTTCCTAGTTTATTTTGTGGAGACTTAATAAAAACTTTTGTTCGTTAAATTATTTCCAAGTTTTCCACAATTATTCTAATATTTCATTTTGTTCTATGCTACACATAACATATTGTAAATTTAGTATTATTATTTAAGGATACAAATCCTTTCCGATTGTTAGTCCTAAAAAAATATTTTTTTCTTTATTATTATTTAGAAATTTAGATGGCTACTGTAGCAATCTAAAACCATAACTCAAAAACAACAAAAGATATTTTTCTTAATTTTTTGTTTTTTTTTTGTTGTTGTGTATTTGAAAAGATTAAAAACTTTTACAGTTCTATAGTCATATTTTTAAGTATACATATACATATTATATATATTTAGTTAAATTTGCAAGATACAACATAAGAACCATTTCATTTTGGCCATTTTGAATAGAAATTTAAAATAGGTATACCTTTTATATCGTACCATCAGTTTTTTATATGAAAACAAATGATGATGGTGAAAACGTACTTTAAATACAAAGATTAATATTAAATTTCCAAAGAATTAAATTTCAAATATCCGTTGATCTGGACTCTTTAATGAAAACGGTATAAAAATTTTAATTCTAGCTATGATAAAGAAATTTAGGATTGTTCAAAATATATATAAACAACATAGGCAGTTTTTGCGAAAATAGTCAAAATAAAAACATAATTAACCAAAATTCTAGCCTAATTTCCTAATTCAGTGCATATTTTATTTCTAATCTGCAACGAAAGGAGAGTTGGTTTTTACAGACCAACTGATTATGATACTTTTTTTTTGTTTCACAAATCTAAGATGATCTACTGGTGACTAGAAGCCAATAACCCATCAACAAAAAAAAATAACTCGAACTCCGGATAACTTTTTATTATTACCCAACTACAGGTCAACACCAATGAAAGAAATGATGAATTAGATCCAAGACCTACAGTCTATAGCATCTAAATAGGTAATAATAAATATGAAACTTACGCAAAATGGGTAGTTTAAGATTAAATTGGAAATAAAAAAAGGAAGAAGTTGATGTATTTAAAAACGCCCACATCCTGAAAGGGAAAAGGACCTGAAATTTATGCATGCAGGCATGCAGATTTATCTATAAATAAAAATAAATAAGTAAATAAAGTTTATGATGCTGGTTTGAATGTTTATAAATTGCAAATGGAAGCTTGACTTCTTACTTGTAAATTGTAATCTCAGATCGAAAAAGTCATAAAGCATTTTTCACCTTCATCGTTAATCGAATCTAGGTCGAATCTAGGAAAACTTTCGGAAGCAATTAAGCGTGACTATAAATCACTATTTGAAAAAATTTAACAATAAATCGATTTTTATAACAAATTTCAATTCATTCGTTTCTCTTTGGTGTTTCTCTTATTTCTCGAACAAATTGCTTGAAAATCTTCTTCTTATTCTTTCTTCACCGTATTCTAAATTATTCCAAGCATATAAAATACACAATATAAAAGTCCTTCATTATAGTAAAAAAACTATTTTACAACAAAAACGCAAGCAATAGAGTAAAAATAATATGTTATCAGACATTAATAAGATAAGGTCAACACTTGCATATGGTGTATCCATACGGTACAACGTCGGTGCAAGCTTAATTGAAAAACTAAGTAAATATTTGAAAGAAAGTGTTTTTAAGAGTATGTACCAAGATTTATAGAAAGCCTAATTCCGACTACAAGTATTACTATTCCAATAAATACTTGTACAAGGAAGCAAGCATAATAAGAATCGACAATTTTCTAATAAAATTGATTCGAAAACATTATGGTAGACCACAAAAAACTCCAGAAAAAGGTTTAGTATCGCATATATTATACCAAAACGAGGAGTACATTAAAAAGACTATGCTCACAGGCTTTATAGCTCTTGAACACTTTATCTTTTTGGATAAAAATGGTTATATTAAGAACGAAAAAAAAAACCTATTGGTAATATTAAACTATCAATAGAAAACACCCTGAAAAGGGAAGCAAATATTCTTTGGGAGCGTATGGAAGGCCACAGGGTCTCCAAAATATATGCACCAAGAATAAACACCAAAATAACCAACTTCCTGCTAACTCTCAATAGAGGAGACTGTAGGAAGATGGTGGGCATACTTACTGGTTATAACCACATGAATAAACACATGTGTAGACTAGCACTAAGTGACTACCCAACCTGTAGACACTGTCTGGAAGAGGAAGAAACCTCCACACACGTTGTAGGAGAGCGGTTAGCTCTTTCAAGGCTGCTGGAAACGCACTACATAACCTCAGAAAACTTCTGCAGTATAAATCCCCCAAACCTATTGGCCTTTATCAAAAGGGTCGACTAAGTTGAGGGGTGGAGGACGGCATAAAGGGCTGAAAAGCCTACATGCCGGCTCTGACATATTAGGGCCACCTCCGTAGAAGGAAAAAAAAAAGAACCAAAATCATGTCCCTACACTATATCACTTAGTAGATGGACATGTAAAACTACAGAGTATAACCCGGGCAACATTAAGGGAGAATATTTGAGATATGACACATGTCCATGCTGGACAAAGATAAATTTATAAAAAGAGAATATTGGTGGTTGGAAAATACGTATAATTAGCACTAAGTATTTCAAATACATATTTTTTTCTCGTTTTAACCAAGCTTAAGCAGTTATAGTTAGGCTTAGTTAGGTTAGTATGTTTAGTTAAGTTAAGTTTTATCAATAATACGAGATTAGTTTTTACATCCCAGGTTTTTTCCAATAGGTTTATATAAAAACTCAAGTAAATTAAAACTAAATAATAACAATAATAATTAGAATAATAATAAGCATATAACATAAATTAATATAAAAAGCAAACTATTACTTTACATGTTAATAATAATATCACAAAAGCTATTTTTTGTAAACTTTATCTAGTTTAAGTAATTATAAGATTGTACAATGGGTTAAAAAAAATTTTCTTCTTGTTTTTCTTTTTCAACTATCACTGGGCTATTGTGTTTCACAATTAATGTCTCCTTATGTAACTGGGATCGGAATCTCCTAAGGTTGGAAGCTTTATCATTGCATCCATATTTTCAATTGTCTTCCTGACAGTCATTGACCATTTGACATATCTTCGAAGAGAGTCTTAGAAATCATTTTTTCACCCATTCTATATACGTGGTCCCTAAATATCCTCATTTTCCCTACCATTCCCCATTGCATTAGATTTTGAATATAACATGTTTTTTTTTATATTATCACTCCAAATATGATATCTTAGGTTCTTGTTTAGGTGTTTGTAACTGTCTAATAAGTAATTTTTAATAACGATCCTGTTTTCACTTAATTTTAGGACGTAAGTTATAGTAGGTATTACAAATATTTTGTAGATTTAAGTATTCTTCATATAACATGTAACATGTAGCCAGAAAACTAATTATATTTATTTGCATTTTGATTTCAGCCATCAAATTTCTAAAGTTAGGAGTTATTTCGGCACTGACATATTTGAAACTAATGACTGGTTCGGTGTGTAAAATTTTCACTCGCCATAGGGTTTCACCATTTTTCCTACTCATTTCTGGATATTAGCGCAGTTGGTCGATTTCCACTACTTTTTAGTAGATTACAGTAGTTTTTGGAAATCATTTTTATTTGATTCTCACTCATTCTATAGCCTGCATTCATCTCCTAATTTTGACCATAATTAAATTGAACAAGAAATTATTCAATAGAGTATATTATTGTTCTTAACTTATGTTAGGCATGTGTACATATACAACATGGATGAAAATGTCAAGAAGTAATGTATTACATTTACTTACAGTTACATACTACAAGTAGTGATTGGGAATAATCCCTTTTAGAAATAAAATATCATTGGGAGTGTTTCCACAGAGTTGTAATGAAATCTCTCTTTGTCTTTAATTTATCGTATTCAGGGCGAACTGACAACAAAATGAAATACATAACTTTAAAAACGAAAAAGACCGACATAGGTCTAATGTTCGGTTAGCAAGATTATAAAATTTGTATATTTTATAGTTGTTCAAATAAAATACGAAGATCAAAACTATATTAGGTGTAGAAATCAAAATAAATTCAGCAACAGTCTAAAACACGTTATCTGTACGAACGCCTTCTTGATTTGATGAGACTATTTTGAAATACTAATCTAAAATTCCTACTTAGCATTATTCCTATTTATTTCTTGAACGATTACCGAATAATTCTTTGAACTACTCCATATCTCCATATCAAACGACATTTGGATTCATTATTTTCTGCAGTTAATTAAATATAGTTTCGCAGTGAGTATCTTATCTACTATGCTAAGCACAATTGTGAAAAGCTATTAAGAAGTATTGTAAGTAATAAAAATATTTTATTCCAAACTGTATTTCAAGCGAATAATAACATATACAATGTCTGTGGACTTAAGTTCTACAGGAGTTTATAAAGTAATAGAAAACAAAAGTTCATAAAAGGATAATATTTTTTCATTAATTGTGTAGGAAAAATTCAGCGTCGTCTGGTTCACAATTTATGGAAAATAAAAATGTCAAATTTTCGAAATATTCAAAAACAAAAAAAATAACTGTAATTTATATAGTCATTTACATTTTGAGTTATTTATGAAATATATCTATAAATAATATTAAGTATGCGAAAATGCTGCAAAAATGTTAAAGTTAAATTTCTTTATTTTTAGAATTTTCAGAAACATAATTAGGTGCTTGTTATGTATTGTACGTAAGTACACATAAATTTTATTCTTAATCAACAAAACTTGGTTATAAGAGTTAAGTCTGTTAGGAGTACCTAAATAATTAAAAGAATCAAAGAGAACTGCCATTGCACAGATGTGTGTATGCTTAGGAAAAAGAAGAATTAGAAAAAAATATATGCGTAGACCAAACATGTAAAGATTGCAAACAACATGATGCGAAAATGATGCTAGGAAGCTTTAACTCTAAACTCTGTACAAATTAAAGTTTCGAGAAAAAAAATAAGAAAACATACCTTTCACCAGGACACTACCAATAACAGTTAACGATTGCTCAGCTTTGCAATAGAACATAAAGATTTTTTTTCCTTTCTTTTTTAAGTTAAGTCAAACACTAGGTTTCAAACGATACCTATATACACGAATGTATAGCTTCGACTAATTGAGGATTGTAAAAAGAAAAATACTCCTTTGATCAGCAGGGACATTTTGAATAAATTTGTTAATAACTCTTGAACTTTTGTAGATTGTACTTAGGTATATTTTTGCATTGGGGAAACACGTTTGTTGGAATATGATTCCACATTCGGGAAAATTTGATTACAAACGAATTCCCATAGCCGGTTTTGAGCCACCTTGGAATTTGCACTTAGTAGGGGTGGGCACTTGATGCCTCTCTTGTTCCTCGGCAGAAATGTTTGAGAGGCATTAGGGTTTTGATTTCGTCTGAACAAATGCCTAAGCCTACGAGATATCTATAAAATAGGGAAAGTGCTCCAACAACACGAAAATTTTCAAGTGGTACAAGGGAAGATGTCACGTTAGGGTTGTCAATAAGACGAATGGCAATATGTAGAACTTTATCAAGAAAATTTGGTGCGGTTCGTGATGCACCGGCCCATATAATTATGTGAATTGTATTCCAACTTGGGTCGCATGTATGATTTATAGATATTTAACATGTCCTGGGGAGAAAAATACGTTTTGCAGCGACTCAAAAAACCCAAACATATCGCGGCATTTTTAACAATGCCAAAGATATGGTCATTCCATATCATTTTATTTTTCTGCTTCATGCCCAGGATATTAAAGTGTTCAGTTCGCTGAATACGCACACCACCGAATAATAGAGTGAGGTTAAATGGGGTAGGTTTACTGGAGACTAGACAGCTTTGAGTTTTAAAGGTGTTAAGCTCAACTCTATTACTTTTCCCCCCAGTTGAAAATAATGAATAAATAGTAGGTTGAGCGTGCTGACCATCATGTTAGTACCAGTGATTTGTATTGTAGCATGTGATTTCCAAAGAAAATCGAAGGATGCTACTAGAGTGCTGTCGTCTGCAAAACTATGGATAGGATTAAAAGCTATTTGGAGAAGATCGTTGATAAATATCAACAAGAGAGTAGGAGAGAGAACTGATCTTTGAAGAACACCGGTGTTAATATGATTTTTGTCGGATATGAATCCGTCAATTCAGACACAAATCGAACGATTCGAGAGGCGCACGAAACCATTAAAAGCAACACAAACACCATTATAAGCAACACCAAATTTCACCATAAGGATATTAGCCACATAAAACTTCTTGGTTATCTCCAGGTGACCGTACAATATATCAAACTAACCATCTTACGATTAACGCACGCTACACGGATGTACAATCACAATATAAACTCTGGTAATTTGTTTGGTTATATAGTACTTTTCATAACTAGAACATCTAATATTAAAAAAGCCTCAAACATCGGTGTAGAAATAGCGGTAGAAAACAGAATAAAAAAGAAGTGTGTATGATGGAAGTAGCAATTGAAGACGAAGAACCCACACATTGATTTGATCAACTTTTATTTAAGGATGTTTTATCAATAACCATCGAAGCTATGTATAACCATGTATGTTTGTATCTTCCCATTGAAATGACTACAAAAGATGTCTGTCCTCACAATCAGCGGTCTGAAACGGAATATAGCGAAATCTAAACATTCAAATTGCATATGTATGGGTGATGTCGAAACGGACAATGAAATAATCAAACGATAAATAAAATTGAGATGGTCTCGTACGCGTAGAAGATTGCCATTAGAATTTTTTAAATTTCCAATTTATAACGACCAAAATAGAGATTTTTGTATTGTTTTTTTGTCGTTTTTTTCATTAAAATTTATAAAGTCAGGAAAGTTTAACTAAAATAAGATTTAAATAAAAATTTGTTATTAATATAGCTACATACTACGTTTTTAAAAGGCACTAAATAGTATAAAATAATTTCTTCTAGGCCCATACAGATTGTCCTGAATACTTGTGATTGTGAATTTTAATTGCTATGAAAATATTATTTTCTAATTATAATTTTGGTGACACGCTTTTATATCTTATCTAAGTATAGGAGGACATTGTTACCTTCGTTCTCTATTGACTAAAATTTGGTTCACTTTTGCAGATTTTTTGGAACTTGGTGAAGCATTGCCACCTGGTTTCGCACCCCGCATTTTTGTTTTTATGGATTTTTTGGATTAGTCCCAAAATCCACAAAAAACAAAATCCATAGTGGCCCGCATTTTTGTTTTTATGGATTTTTTGGATTAGTCCCAAAATCCACAAAAAACAAAATCCATAGTGGCTTTTGCCACAAAAAAAAATTCACAAAAATTGATACTAGTCTATTTACTTTAAGCGAAATTCTGATGTAGGAGAGAATTTAGAGTTAGATTCAAAATCTCAGTTCTACATTTACAGAATATTTATATAAATTTTTTATGCATAGCCGCTGTTAAATGCAGCGAGGATATCTACTTTTTCCAGAATTAATTTGCCACAATTTTATGGATTTTGAATTTATAAATTTTTTTGTAGATTTCGGTTTGTGGATTTGCTCACTAACCCGTAAATATTATTTGTAGCTGCATGATTTAAGCTTGAAATAAATAAAAAAAAATATTTTAATAATTAATAATATACATTCTAACTGCAAAATACACATACAATAAACTCATAAACATCCAAATTTTGCCTTAAATCGAAGGATGTAAATTGGAAAACATTTACTAAGGAGAACATCACGACATAAATTAAAATAATATAAACTTTTTCTTTTTACTAAACTCAGATTGTTTAACTCATCTAAATAAAACAATATCCATCATCATAATTATTTGCAAATGTATCACTTAAACCCACTTTACATGTCTTAACTGTTCGTATTATCTTAAATTAAACTATACTTTGAACTATATCATTGAATTCCACTACAAATTCTACATTTATCTAAATTATGTTTTTGTAATTTAATTGGTGTTATTTCCAGGATTAGAAACTCACTCAAATGTACAAAAAAAATAACAACAACAATAAAATAATAAATTATGATCTTAAATTCAGTTGAAAATGCTGTGTTGCATTTTATAACTGCTTTTCTCGCAACAAAATTAAATTATCCTTGAAGCTGTAAACTAAATTTTAAATAACGACTAGAATGATAAATTGGCACTTTTGCATTACTACCATGAAAAGTGAACATTTTTACACTCCTAAACCCAAAAAACAAAAAAAAAAAAACAATTTAAAATAAAATTTAAGGTGGAGCGAAATATATGGCCTATTCTTTCCTTTTTTAACTATAAATTGAATTTTAAGTCTCAACCTGAAAAATAGATTATTATATTTACGAATTTGCCTCGATTCCGACTATGAACCCGGTTAATTATTTAAATAAAGGTTTTATTTACAAACAATAAAAAATCTCATTATATTGTTATAACAGTTGTAAGTTCAAAAGTTTAACTGTAATAGTTGTCAATAGTGACTGTATGCATGTAGACAGTATTTAAATTTGTTTAGCTTACGATCTTAATCATCTATTAATTTAATTAGAATAAATTTATATCTTAAAGAAATATCAAAAGTGGTATCGTGAAAATAATGCAACAAACACATGCAATGGAATACGCAAGAGAATTCATTGAAATTTTTTTTATGAAAAATGTCGTCATTCTGAGGCCTTGTTCTTCGAAAATTAAAACAAAAAGTTTTTTATCAATTAAAATTAAAATTTCTGAGATTTACCTACAATAGTCTGGGCAACACATTGACAAGACCCTTTATAAGTCTATTAGTACTTAGAAGTTTTATGTCGTTTTACGATATTTAAAGATAAAAATCTAGAAACCTCTTGTTTATCATAGAGTTATAGCTTAACCCTTCGTTATTCGTCTTTAGATACAAACAACCGTGTAGAGCTGGATATCGTCACATGAGTAATATATTGTCGTATGTAGCAAATGTTAACTTTAGGTTGCGGACTTATAAAATAAAAATTGCAGATAGAAATTCGTGTAATTTTGCATAAAGCTTGCTACAGCTATGGGGATATTACTTGCAAATATTTAAGTGAATCTGTAAGTTTTGTAAAAATTACATGCCAACTTCTTTAATTTCTTTATTTAACATACACATGCGACAATTGCTTATTAAACTTATCCAGAAATATAGTTCTGAAATAAATAAAGTTCTTTAGATGATTAAAGGAATGTATCATTCCCTTTCTTTTATTTTATTTTTTTTTAATTTAATTTAAAGAAAAGGAGAAGTTAGTATTGAAATATAGAAAATTTAAAATTTATAAATAAATAGGCATAATCGCATTTTCTATTTGTATAATCGGCGCGCTCAATAAACTGAAAAAAGACAATTTCAATGACATATTTTGAAGAACTGAGTCAGTAGCCGGATAGGCATGTTGTATACTGTTCCATACATCCCTAATATACCTGTCCACCAGTTTCTCTAGGCATTTTATCAAACACAAAGAGAGGCTATTAGGCCTGAAACTATTAGGGAGTGCATAGTTTTATTTCCATAGTGGTTTAGGGATGAAAGCGACCCTCACTGATCTACATATCTTTAGAAGGCTGTGAAAATTCTTGAGAGGCATTTGCTTAGGCTGTTCCTGCATTTTTGAAATATAACAGGCCAGATTCCATAATAGACCTAGGTGCTTTGTATGTTTCGAAAGAGTCGACAGAGGCCACATTATCCATCTTACATAGACCAATGCGAACAGTTTGGTATGGTGACTTCCTTTTCCTTAAACAAAACCGCTTCATCTACTTCTACAATATCTTCGATCACCCCGCAAAACTTTTCAAAGAATTGTTTCTTTGATTTCTGGATCAATCCTTTGTTTTCTCTTCTAGATTCGCTATAGGGTTTCCAATCATTTTCTTCATGAGTTTTTGAGCTTCTATTCAGAAGTTTTCTGGCCTTCATTTTTAGCTTCTCCAGATCTTTCTTCCACCAAGCAGTTTTTGATAATTTGGATTTTCTGGTGACCCGCAAAGAGGCTTCGAAAGCCTATTGAACTTTTTTGAACTTAGAACTCCTTCAAGTTTTCAAAACATTTCATAATTTGTTTTATTATTAATAAGTTTTTTTTAATTAACGCATCGTAGAAGTTACTCACGCTATTTCTTTTGCAATTTCTGGAGCAGGTAATGAAAACATTTTATCTCCGCCAAGTAACTATATCAACTGATCTTATAATATTTCATAAATACATTGTAGTATTGTATATACATACAACAATAAATTATACAATAGAAATTGCCCAAATTTACTCAAATTCCAATACAAACTGTCGTATGTGTATGTAAAAAAGACACAAATAGCTATCGTTTACGAAATTCCTATTTTATATGTAAATTTGTCGTATGTAGCATTTTTCTTCACACATACGACAAACGTTTATATAACTTATAAAAATGTGGTGTTACATACAACAAAATGAATACTGAATATCTCTGTAACTAAAAAATATAGGGGAAAACTGTTTACACCATTTAAAAAAGAGTGCCTAAAAACCTAAAAATCAATCAAAATCAGAAAATCGAAAATTTTTGCATATGAGAATATATTACTCTTGCGACGATATGCAGCTATATCAAGATAAAGATATTCAACAAAATTTGCATTAAATCTCTATCAATTAAGAAGAACAAGAATAAATAAAATGTTGCTTCATATTGGCGTAAGATGTTCTTGCAGCGACCTTACTTAAAACAATTTGATGGTCGGTGTATATAAATAAATACAACATTAACCATCGATGTAACAAAAATTAGTAGTTTAAGATATGTACTGTCATAGAAATTATACGTCATATAGCCCAGAAGAAAGTGTACATAGCTGGTAATTGTAAGGTTGATGATTCGAGTTTATATCTCGAAATGAGTTAATTTTAAGTATTTATTAATATTTGGCATATGAAATAAATTAATTCATATTAAATAAAACACTTATTGATGGTTATAATAACACACATAAGAAAATAAAATTATTTTGTTTTATTTTTGTAAAAAAAAAATTATCGGAACTAATTAAAGATTTCGTGAAAAAAACAACTTCATAGGTTTCGTAAACAATTTCTAATAGGTTTCGATTACGATTTCTGTGAATAGCCAACGATATTTTACCATTTTACTTCAAAGAAATCCTCTAAGGTAATGTGACAGAGTTGTATGTCGTTTTCTGTAAGTAGGAACTAAATTCGACATCGACCTTTAGCATCATTATTATTATTTTCTATAACGAGCTACAAATTTACAATACAAGTATATCAATATCATTAAAGAATTCTTTATGGCATGATTGACCGAGTATGAACAATTTTGTAAACTGTAAGTTTAGAACTAAAAAGTTTAGAATATAATGAATATGTTATGTCTTATGAGAAACTTCGAGATGTCTATCAATAATAAGTAACATTATGATAATATAATTAGTCTAAGTCCACTAAATAATATTTCACTTATTTTTACAAGAAACATGCACTCCTATTATCGAGCTTACAATGTTCCGAAAAATTTATTGTTTCTTACTTCGTTGCATTTATTCGAATTTCGTATGCAAAACTAAAAATCGTAGGAGAATAAAACGGAATGGAGGAAAACAAAGGCTTGTATTTCGCTATAAAAATTATAATTTATTCAGTACAATAATTAAAATTTCACAAAATTTACCATTATCCATTCTACACCGTCTATTTATTATGATAAAATATTTCTACACGTTGTACAGGATGAACCAGAATTATTTAAAAAAATTCATATAATAATAAAATTTTATGAAAAATATTTTAATTTAGTAAATCTATGACTTCTTGTGTTTTCTAAGAACAAAATATTTTAATCATACATCATCCTTATTAGCATTACCATCATACAGCCACTGACGTTCGCTGATCTAATTATAAATCCACCCTCTTTAACATATTCTTTGTTTTGTGCAAAATTATTATTATATGATTCCTGTAATACCTCTAATTATTCTATCTTGATTGACCTTTTCGCTCAATTTTCAATCGATTTCGTCCATCTGTTATCATTCATTCGTGATCAACTCATCTCTATCTAAAACCAATACACAATAAGCAATTTGGAAATATAACATGAGTCTCTCACCAAAAGATATAAACCATATTTATTTATTTATTTCAATCTACTGGGTAGTCCCTTACAGATTTAGCTTATAAAATATTAAAAACTAAAATAAGATAAAATTAGAAATAGAAAACAAAAATTCTAAATATAAAAATAATTTCAAATATAAAATAACCATAATAAGATGCATTAACAAATTTCAAGATAAAAATAACATTAAGTTAAGAAAAGAAGTTAAAAAAAAAGAAATATTCATAAATAGTATAATTAAACAGAATAAAATTATAATTAATTAAAATTAGAAGAATTAGTGTAATGTATCGAAAAATGTGATGATTTTTCTTCTAAAATTGAATCTACTGTAGTTGAAGTCAATTAGTGGAAAACAAATAACAGTTGTTATATAAATAACAATAAGCGCTGAGAGTTTGCTATAGGATCGGAAAAACCATAGTTCGTTCTATAACTATGAAGATATAAAAATCTTTGGCTTCTGAAACCGCGCACTGGAGCATAAATATTATAAAGACAAAGAATAGATAGACAATTTATTCTGCCAGATAAGATATCATAGGAAAACATCACGGTAGCAGCATTTCACCTAGCCTCAAGAGTAGAAAGCTTAATAACTTGACATTTAGCTAGATCGAGTAATATAAGGTTGCCAGTTGAATTTACGTAAACAAAACCTAATCATATTCTTTTGAACAGACTCTATTCTCTTAATATGTTTATCATAATAATGTATCCAAATTGGACAAGCATATTCGAGGTATGGATGACCTAGTGCATCATATAAAAATTTGAATGTATAATGATGAGCAAATTGCTGTGAGTTTTGCTTTATGAAACCTAATATAGAAAAAGCTTTAGAAATAATTCGATCTATGTGAGCCATAACAGTTAATTTATTATCGAGAATGATACCCAGGTCTTTTGTTTCATATACATGTTCAATAATAGAACCATCAATATTATAATAAATTTCAATTAGAGTTTGCCTCCTAGAAAATGATATGTAATTACACTTATTAATATTTATGGTAAGGCCATTAATGTTACACCAAGAGTAGAATTTGTCGAGATCCTGCTGCAGAAGATGCGCAATCCTCATCCGAATTAATAAACGTAAAAAGTTTAGTATGTCAGTAAATGATAAAATTAAAGACTTAATATCGAAGTCGATATCATAAACAATGAAGTCATAAACAATGAGTCTCTTGTGGAAAACCAAACGTAGCCTCGAAGGTATATGAAGTGCTATTTTGTATATTAACGGACAGTTTACGACCAATCAAATAAGATTGAACCCATAGAAGGAAGGTACTATGAATACCAAGAGCCTGCAGTTTAGAGAGTAGTAAGGAATGGTCTAGTTTGTCAAAAACTTTAGAAATATCAGTGAATATCGTATCTACTTGATAGCCTTTTTCAATTGCATTGAAAACTGTGTGAAGATAAACTGCTAAATTTAGTAGATGTAGATCTTCTATCCATAAAACCATGCTGATTTGGAGATATGTGTTCTTTAACCAAGAAATACATTTTATCTGTGACAATGGCTTCGAAAAGTTTAGAAATAGAATATATATTATTAGAGGAATTGCGATAGGTCTATAATTTTCAACGACAACTTTAGACCCTGATTTGAAAATAAGAATAATGTTTGATAATTTCCAGTCATCTAAGAAAATTCCTATAAATATTAATAAATTCTGGGGGTTATGCTAATAAGAAAATTGGCAACAAAAACATTTTTTTTTATAGTTCTGGTTTAGTAATAGTAGGTTAATTAGTTGTGAGTTAGTTTCTAAATAGTTTGTAAGCTTTTATTAAAAATTTGTGGAAATTAAAATCGAGTTTTTCTAGCCTTTTCGTTAATTCTTTGTTAAAATTAATAATAAAATTGTAGCTCAATAAAGTGATGGTCTGGTAAAGCGTATGTAAAAAATTCTACTATAATTTTAAAGGTAATGTAATAACTTAGAGTAATCGTAATGGGTTCAATAAGTTAGTATATAAGTTATAATGTGAATCATTTTTTGTTTGTTAATTTTTTGTATGATTTAAGATAGAACTAAGTTGGCTATTACAAATAAATATAAATAAACAAAAAAAAATCCCCATTTAAAGTTTATTATACGATTAAAATATGATCCTATTGCTTTGTTTAATTGTACATTTGGAACGTGATCGCTTCCTGTTGTGCCTAAAATTGCTTTTCAACTAGTTTTCATCATTTTTGATTTGACTTAATTCTATATTGTTTATATATTGTCAGATTTATACAAGAGCTAGGTGTCTAATAAAATAATAAATAAATTAAAATTTGACACATTTTGCAAAATATATTTTGTATATGCAATGCTCAAGTGGGGTTTGCAAGTCAATTAAACAAGGAATATGCTATTTTGTAGTTTGCTGAAAAAAAATATGAGAAATTATAAATCCAATTACGCAAATATTTATGCTGTAAAAAAAACTAACTTAAATTAGTAACTATATGCCACTAGTTAAGATATATTGAGCTTTTATTCGCGGAAAGAGTAGACAATTCTATTGTGTATAATTTCTCTATTAATATACTTTCAAAGTTCATGACATTTTCTTGATAGACTTTGGTGAGAACTTTTAAAATGAAGATTAATTATTTTTTTTTATATATTTTACAAAATTTGTTGTTTTTTATTTTAAGAAAAAGTTTAAGTAATTGGAGAAAGTTGTGAGTTTGATGGAAAATAATATAGAAATTGTTAAAAGGTGCTTGCAAAAACAATTGTTTTTTTTTGTCACAGCACACAGCTCAACGCTATTTAACTTCTGAATCACTAACTAAACTAGTAACTATATTCAGTATCATGTATCAACTCTCAACTCAACAATTACTAAATTATATCGATAGTCAAAATTATTCGATAGTGTCCATTACTACAGAATATGTCTTCCAATCCAACTACAACTTATGATAAATGATAAGGCAAATAGTTATTAAATTTGCAAAATGTTCCAAACTGAAAAATTTATATTTTTGAAAGAAAATATTTTGAACATTTTTGTATTTTTTTCTGATGCTAGCATCGTTAAAAATTTTTGTATTTTTTTTGTGCATCGTTAAAAATTTGCAAAATTAATGATAAATTGAAAATTTGTGATGCTAGCATCGTTAAAAATTTACAAAATTAATGAAAAATTGAAAATTTGAAATCTTTTGTTTATTACCAAAATAAATTTATACAATTATAAATTTTTTTTAAAGCCTTTACATCTTTTTACTTTAATAAAAAGAACAATTTCAATTTATTAATTAATATTCAATCTTGATACATAGAGACTTTATATCACCATTGTATCTACAAATATTATTAATATTTGTGTTAACAAACAAAATTATTTTCAGGAATTGTTTCGTTCATCATAACACTACTAGAACTCATCAGTAGGTATTTATAGTGTTAGACTACCTATACAACTTCCTGATATTCATTTTGATTGACTTTTTAACTTATTAATTTATAAATCGAACTTGTTCTTTTTATTAGAAGTAAAATGATGTAAAGGCTTTAAAAAAAAAATTTTAAAAAAATTTATAATTATATAAATTTATTTTGTGAAAATACATTTTACAATGAAATTTCGGTCGATTTTTATAACTCACAGAAGTCTTATTGACATCTTTTAATAAGTTATAAAGTCAATCAAAATTAAAATCAGGAAGTTATTTGGCATATGAAACATTTATTTAATTTTCTTTTAAATTTACCTATATTATTTTCTTCTTTGAAATCATTGGGTAAGCTATTGTAGGTCTTAAATGCTAAGTTATATATTATATTCTGCATCTTCGAGACTAACCTAATGTTATCTGCACTTCTTGTAGAAAAATTATGAACAGAACTGTTAGTAGTATGCTGGACATTTGTATTAATATTTCCGGTAACCATCAAGTGTTTTTGGGTTACCAATTTACTTTTGATGAGCAGATTGGTAGAATATTATATTTTTTATGTATTACATTACTTACGTTCTTTAAAAATACCCATGTAGATTCTTAATAGATTTATTTTGTATTGTTTGTATGAGCTTAATGCTTTTGTTGAAAGTGTTTCCCCATATTTGTATTGAATACATAACAGTACAGTGAAACATACCTTAAAACAGTGACCTTTTCATTTTTAAAGAAACTCTTCTATTAACAATACGAAAAATTCCAGCAATCCTTCTTCCTTTTTTCATTTGTTCCTCTATTTGTTTATCCCAATTGAAGTTTTCATCGACCATTACTCCCAAATCTTCATAGGTTTTCACTTTTTTGATTTTGTATTCATCATAACTTATATTAATAGTGTCGATTGACTTGTTTTTAAATATCATATATTTCGTTTTCTTGCAATTGATTTCCAGTTTATGTTTATTCATTCACTCATTAATAATTTTCAAATAATTTTGTATTATACCTTGTAAAATGTCTAATGAATCATTCATGTATACAATTACAAGGTCGTCAGGAAGCATATAAGGTTTACCAATTTCAAATTTAATAAGCTACTAATGTAAAGAGAGAACAAGGTTGGGCCAAGACAGCTTCATTGTATAACTCCACACATATTTTTACGTAATTTGCTTCTTACTCCTGAACATTCAGTAAATTGCATTCTTCCTGAAAGATAACTTTTGAACCAATTGAGTTCACCCTAAGCAATTTACACAAAATTGGCATAGCTCTTCAGTTGGGCGAAATCAAACGTTGAGCATATTAACAAGAGTATGACTAAACTTATTGGTTCTTCAATCAAATACTTTGAAACATCAGAGACTAAATTGTTACCCGAAACGACGGAATACTAGAGATAAAAACAGATTATCCGATGATCAGACAATTAAAATAAGTAGATAACTTTTAAACAATGAAATAATTTAAGATTGACGACCTATACAGAGTACAGCA
This sequence comes from Argyra leucocephala, assembly GCA_963942445.1. Taxonomy (NCBI): domain Eukaryota; kingdom Metazoa; phylum Arthropoda; class Insecta; order Diptera; family Dolichopodidae; genus Argyra; species Argyra leucocephala. Next base: position 92,043,592 of record OZ012678.1, read on the forward strand.
GTGGTTATATTATATAATTACCATTCAGAAGACTCATTCAAAAAATAATTAAATTTTTGAGAGTATAATTTGGTAATTTGGAACTAATTTGGTAATTTGGAGCTTTAGTAAAATAGAACTTAGGTTTTTAAGAAGGCCTAGTTCCTGATTACGAAATATTATGATAGTTGTTGGTGGTTCTACAAGATGGTAATACAAGAACATGAAAAGCAGCTATATGGAAGTAATGATCAATTCTATAAAAAAACTTTTAATATTTCCCTGGTAATAAAGGGACCATACTATAGACTAACATAATTCAAATATAGGCTTTATCTAAGTTATGCAAAAGTATTTAGGGAGGTCTGAATTTTGAAGAAGAATCAATTTTAGTGGCTTTGTTATAATGACGGTGTAACTTAAAATTAAGCTTTGCAATAAAATTAAATTTACCTGTAATAAACTATGTTTATTGGACCAGTTTAAAGCGGACAGTAAATTCGTTAAGCGTTCAGCGTTCGAATAATGTTAAAGCCAACCGCAATGATGTAATATTTTGGACTCCAGAATGTTAAAAGAATGTTCAACTACTCTAATTCTTTAATTACTTTTTACAAAACACCCTGTATATATTTCAAATATAAATTAGGATTAATTCAGTAAGTCTGCCAAGACTTCAATATTTTATTTTATTGTTTTGTTATTATTGTTTTTTTTTTCTGAATAACAAAAAAAAAGTTATTTCACTATTAAATATTTTAAATTAGAAAGGTTAAAAATTGTATCACATTCCAAGTGCACTCAGGAGAGATGGAAGACGCTAATTGCATTAAAACAATTTATAAAATACGAAATGCTTTTCGTTCTTATCTTCTTTTTTTTGTTGTTGTTGTTGTTATTGTTAAGATTTTCTGATTAAAAGATATAAACTTGAAATATTTACATTTAATTTTAGTTGTATATTTTGTTTTAAGGTTTCAAGAATTACTCATAGTGGTAGATATATTTTTTTTTTGGTTTTGTTTTTCTTAGAAAATTATTTCTCCATAAAATATATTTTTTCTAGGTTCTTAGGTTAGATAGTTTTTCCATTTTCTTAAGGACTTTTCCAAAAGTATATCTGTAGCATTAGTTTTGATGAAAAAAATTATTAAAAAAGATGTTTTTTTAAAGTTTTCACTTTAAAGTATTCAACAAAAAAAAAAAATTGTTATTTTTATAACTTAAGCTGATTTGAGATATGAAATTTTAAAGAAATATTCGAAGGAGTTAAAATTACGTCACTTAAGTTGACTGAGAAAAAATAATGTGATAGCATTAACAAGAAAACTTGCTTAATTACGTACTTGGGCGGTATACAGACCATTTAAGACTTATCAACATCCTCCACTTCCGCGGGACATGGGTGGCATGTCAGGAATACTGAAATTTTAAATGTAAAATATGAGTTAGACAGTTTTATGGTAATTACAACAAATTTATATGGTAATTACAACATTATTTAAGTACCTATAATATGACTGAAAATATGTACAATTGACTGATTTAGAATGTCTTAATATGTAAAATCAAATGTTCAATTTTTGAGTTAATTTAAAAGTACGGTTTTACGATTTGTAAAGCTTAAGGGACCGATTTACAGATTATATTAAACTGTAATCAATTAAATTTACTGTCCGTTTAGTAGGACCCAATCTTTCATAAAAACGCCGGGATCATACTTATTAGAAAGCTCAATGTTAAGCTCTATTGAAAATTTATTTCTATATGTAATTTATAAGATGAATTCATCTTCATCATCATTGTTCTGCAACCCCATCCGTGGGGCATAGGGCGGAATAAAATTCTTTCCATCGGTTCCTATCTGAGGCTAACCTCTTCAATTGTGGCCACGTTCTTTGCTGGGTACGCCACAGCGTTCTGTTGGAAATGTTTTGTAGCCAATGAATGCTTAGGAAGCGCTGGAGACATCTATTGATGTACGCTTGGAGTTTACTGGTGATGTTTACTGAAACTTTCCATGTTTCGCAAGCGTACAAGAGGACAGATTTTACACTTGCGTTGAAAATTCTTATTTTTGTGCGCAGAGATATGTTGCTTGTCTGCCATATTTCTGAAAGCATCCCGAAAGCAGTACGAGCTTTACTGATGCGGGCTGCAATGTCCAAATCGGCCCCTCCATCTGATAACACGATGCTGCCCAGGTAATTGAACGTACTTACCTCATAATAATTATATGAATAGATGAATTGCGTGATTAAAAACGAAATATAAAAACAAATTCCTCTGAATTTAGCAAAAAAATATTTAATATTGGTACTATTTGTATCTCAGCCATATGCTATTTGTGTCTTTTCTCTTTGATTTATTCTTTTTTTTCTTCTTTTTTACTGTCAGATATTGCTGAGAGCAAGCAAATCAGACGTCTATTATAGACGAAAGCTTGCATCATATTACCAAGCGGTGAGATCATCATCCAGGGTTAGTATCCATCGCCGTTAGTACCTCATGTAAGTAAGAGATAAAAATTAATAGCTAACATGCTATAGTTAGTAGAATGTTAAAAAAATAGAAAAATCAAATACAAAAAGAAAATAGGAAAAGACCAAATATCAATTCCATTACTATTTAATATTGATCGATTATACAGCTTTAATTTTAAGTTTTTTTTACTAAGGTTAGTATCAAAACAAGCTGCTCTCGAGTGAGATTAACGTAACATTCTAGACACAGATTCAAATTTACCGTAGTCAGTACTATGTTAGCAATATTAAACAGGTCAACGGAACGTAAATTACACGAATTATCTCTAAAAGTTATTAAATCTCTAATTTTAGGTGCCAGGATATTCCAGCAATAATTGGGTGGATAAACGTAACATCAGCCACCAATCAACGTTGTTGGATAGATTGCAGGTCAATCAAAAGCAACCTATCTTTGTAAGAAGGAAGTTGAAAATGGTAAGACCAAAAAAAATCACATAGTGCAAAGCGTAAAAATTTACGCTGAACTGCTTCAGTACGTGAAATATAAACATTACGATATGGAAACCAAACATGCGAATATGATTTTCTTCATCCTATTGATTTACTTCTTTTGAGCTACAGATCTTAAATACCTGATTCAGCATTGTCCTGCACTGACTTTCTAAAAGATCTGATTATTTTATATAATGTCCCGATATTTTACATATTATCAAACGATGTTGTTATTTCCCTCTTTCTTTTATTTTCACATTATTTCTATTATTCCACATTGAAAATAATTCTTTCATAAAACTTTCTCACAAAATCAATCAAAATAAGTTTTTATGGGAGCAAATAGTAGGTTTTTTAATACCAAATGAGTATGGGTAGACGGCCTAATTTTCAAACTGATTCAGTATAAATTTCCAAACCATCTTGTGAACTTAATTCATGACATGATCTCGGAAAATGAATTTTTTGCAATGAATCAAAACCATAAGTCACAAAAAAAATATAGAATGAAAAACGGTTTACAACAAAGAACAGTTAATTCTCCTATACTGTTTACAATTTATACTATAGACTTACTAAAAAAATTAAATAAACTAAAAGGCTTAAATTCAACGCTATCGTTCGCAGATGATATCATACTTTATTCTGCAAGCGATTCTGTAGAAATTGTCCAAAAAAACGTTCAGAAGATGTTCAACTTTACAGTAGATTATTGTAGGGTTTGGATACTTAAAATTAATACTAATAAGTGCGAAACAATTTTATTCCGCAATACTGTAAACTAGCTGCAACATTAAAAAAAATTGGAGAAAATTTAAAATAAAAACAACTAATGGCCAAACTTTAAATAGTAAAAAAGTAGTTAAGTATTTAGGTATATATTTACACCGAAATTTAAATTTACTGATCATGTAAATTACATTCTAACAAAACGCAATAAAGCTTTTATTGCGGCCTACAAATTATTTTCTAACAAAGATATTAGCCCTAGAGTAAAAATAATTGTTTATCTAAACACTTATCAGACCAATATTGGCTTAATATAAGTGCTAGCCTAATGGAAAAAATAAGAAGGTTCGATAGAAAATGTATTAGAGCCTGCATCAACAAAAATCGAACACCTGAAACAGATTTCAAACACTTCTATTCCAATAAATATATATATAAAGAAGCTAACATTGTTAGGTTTGACAATTTTATAATAAAATTGATCCGAAACCACATTGATCGCTCGCTAAAAGCTTCGGAAAATGGATTAATATCCAAAACATACTATCATAACGAGGAACACGAACTATTATATCATTAAAACAAGAGGGCCACATCATTGATTTTAATCCCAATATTTTGGATAATTCGATCTTTCAATACGATATGTTTATTCCAAACAATGATAAGCGTATTGTAAGAAAACATTGGTGGTTAGAAAATGCATACGTGTAGAAAAAATCAAAATATGCTGCTCTGCTTATTTCGCTCTCTCTCAAGGCTTAGATAGTTTAAGTTAATTTAAAAAATATAAAAAAAAATTCGGTTGTTGAAATTTTCCAAAAAAATAATGTAAATATGAAAGTACTAAAGAAGGACTAAATTTTATAGCTTAAATAGCTATAAGTAATATTTATAAGAAAACTAATAGTTTTAGGTTAATTTTGAGTTGTTTAAAAAAAAAACCAATTTTTGCAAATTTTTTTTTTTTTTGGTTTGTAAAACCTGAATATAATTATCATATGATTTACATAAAGACTTCATACTATACTGATTTAATAACTTTGACAAGGTTGGTCGGGTCTTTCCGATGAAAAATGCATCATTCAGCTTCTGTTTCGTAATCGTTATTCTAAACATCAACCATAAAAACTAGTACGAGTAATAGTATATAACCTTCGTTTACTTCTCTTTGAATACGTTAAATAAATTGTCTTCTTTAGCCACAATATGAAGTGCAAATTTTATGTTTAGACATAGGATTTTTTGTTAAAAATGAGTAATTTCTATTCTATTAGATGTGTACCTGTAATTTATTCTATTAAAAAACTACAATAGGGGTCACGTGTTGTAGACGAAATCTATTTTGACCCGCATTTGGCAACCTGATTTTTATTCAGCGAAAAATTACTTAAACTGCTTAAACTCACTTAACATTACTTACACATTACTACAATTACTCATGTTTGCTTTTTCTAATTGTTCTTTATTATAAAATATTTATACACATATATTCTCTCTCTTTAATTGCATGTTACTTTAAGTACTTTCTTGTATTAATTTAATTGTGTTTGTAAGTTTTGCATTCTAAGTAAGAAAATAAAAATTTAGAAGTCTTGATTGGTGCTTAAAGTTGAAAAAACAAACATCTACACAATAAAATAAAAAAATAAAAATATAGTAAGAGGGCGAAAACCAGTTGGGGCATATAATTTATAATTAAAATTAAATTAGTGAGAAAAAAAGTATAAGACGTTGAATTAAGAAAAGTTTATTAAAAACTGTTATTTGATTTAATTTAATAAACTCTAGTAGTGGGTCTATATAGAATTGTATAATACTATGATAAAAAGTTTTTTTTCTTAGATACAGGATATGGTAAATTATGTTTTATTCATATTACTATTTCATAATAAAACATATATTGTCGACTGAGGTCTGAGAGGCTCTATAAGCAATTTTCACTTCTTTTCGTTATCTCTTACCGTTTCGGAGATATTTAGTTCCGGATTGACCCATATCCACCTTTTTAATACTTCGTTAATTATAAAATGACCCATATGCCAATTTTTTGGATATGGGTAATTTTTGTATGAAGTTTGACATCAAAATTGGCTTATTTCTGAAATGCCCCATATCCATATGCCTGACACATGGGTCACAATATTTTAAAAAATTCGTTAATTTGTAATTGACCTACGTACATGAAAGTCACGCACATGAAAATCAGTGGTGACTTGTGAAATTTTAATAAAGGTGTTAACGAACAAAAATATAAAATAACAATTTATTTATGTATTTATAGCCTTAATATTTTACATAATTGTTTTTTGAAAAGTTTAGAGTATATGTTACTGAGATTGAGTATTTTTATTTCTATTTACCTTTACAACTGAAACATGGTAATTTTGAATATATTTTATTTTAATAATTCTAAATTTGCAAGAAAAATTGTAATTTTTAATTATTTTAAACTTAAAACTACTTATAACGAACTTAAAAACTACTTAAGACTAAGCTGTATGCCTCTACGACTGATATAGATTTTTTATGACAGTATTTTTAGAAAATTGCAATTTATGGTTGAAATTATTATTTAATTGTAGGATTTTGTAAACAATAGTATTAATTTTTGATTTTTGATGAAGTTTTCTTGTAGAAAAATAAAATGGCAAATTCAGCATCATTTTTAAAATTTAATTTTGTTTTATTTAAAGTTTGGCAATATGAGAATTGGTACAGTCCCCCCAAATTGGAGAACCATAAAGCATGATCTGTTGGAATATTGATTTCATGATGATCAATTTATTTTCAGTAGATGAACAGGAAAAAAAATAACGATTTGTTATGAATAATGATTTTTAATTGTTTTATTCGTAAATTACGTTTTCTTTGATTTTTAGAAAATATCTTTAAAATATGTTTTAAAATATTAATTTAAAAAAACCCAAAAAAAAAAAATTTAGTTCTCCAACGATGGTCGGACAACGCTTTTCTGATTAACAGTTCGATAACATAACCATTGCCTCTAAAACTAAAACTTTGATGTAAATCTGTTATGTTAAAACTGTAGTGTAGTCTGTACTCGTTTAGGTGTTGCAACAAATTTAATTCTGTGTTGCTTAATGTGGTTTTCCTCTCACGTTCGAATATTCGGTTCGGTTTGATTTATAAAAATGAATTTAAGAAAAGTCTTTCCAAATTGTTTTCTAAGCTTAAAACTTTCAAAGCTTTTAGATACCAAGTAAAAATCATTAGTAACATTTATTAGTGGGATCAGCATACTTTTTTTAGTTTGTTAGGAAATGCTAAAAAAAAATAGGAAATGTTAGCTTATGAACAGAGACCGGAAGTTCAGGCATTTTTATAGTTAAAAATATGCATTTAAATATGCTCCTAAAACATGTAAAATATGCATTTATATATATTCATTTTTAAATAATAAATTAATATAATATTTAAAAATGTAGGTAGTGAATTGATTAGTTTTTATTTCAAATAATTTAACAAAAGTTATAAATATGCTAAAAACTTAATAATTATAGATATTCATAAATCAAATGAAAAAAATAAGATCAAAAAAATATAACAGGCCTCGGTAGCCGAGTGGTAAAGCACTCGAGTGTAGTAATGTAACGACCGAAGGAGCACGGGTTCAAACCCCGTGAGAACCGAAAAATTTTTCAAATGGTGAAAATTACGAAAAAATGTAATTTTCTATACAACCACATCGGTTCAAATATAATTTAATAATGTGCCGTTCAGGTAGGCAGGTAAGTAAATTTTGTAATTTATAGTAAAAGGGCAAAAAACACAAAAAAATTAGTGTTTTTTTTTTCAAAAAACCCATTTTTTAAATATCCTATATTTTGATGTAAATATTATTAAATTTCTTCGAAATCAAGCAAAACTATTCAAAATATATGAAGTTTAAATAAAAATGCCGTTTCAGGTATATGACACTTTTTTTATTTTATTTATTTTGAGTTTTACTATGAGAAACAAAAAAAAACAAAAAAAAAAAAAGCACACAAAAGATACGAAAAACTTATTTGTACAGGTTATCGTTTGAGGAAGAACAAGCATATTTCTCCAGATTGGTGGAACAAGTGCTAGATGATGAGCATGCTAATGTAGGACCACCGGAAGAAATAGTATTTGAACCAGTTGCTGGTCCCTCAAGAGTCAAAAGTGATGATAATGATGACAATAATGAAAATGAAGAATCAGATGCTTAAAAAATGCATCTTAGACGTAAGTGATGGTCATGATTCTGAGAATGAGTCACTAGATGATGAATCAAAAGTACAAGAAGAAAATAATCACATTGTTGAAAGGATAGCACAAGTAGAATAAAATTCCATCAACATATCAAAGGACTGCACAACAAAATATTTTCCGACAAAAATTTATAGGTCCGCTATCCATTTACAAAAAGTTTAACTGATTGTGAAAAAATCGCCACAATTTTCAATACATCAATGTTTGACATACATTTTTAATTTACCTTCGTAAGAGAATTTTTCTTTTTTCTAACATACCAAAAATAAAATTAAATTTCAAAAAACCTTTGGTGCTTTATTTATTTTATGTCCTAAAATATTTTAATTTTAGTATATTTCTATTTCAATTTAAAATATTTCAGAACCTTTTATTTTATTTTTCAACTCTTATCAAAATAAGTACAGAAATTTTATAAAATACCATACATTTTGTATGAATAAAAAAAATATTAACATATGTTAATCTTGCCCAATAACGAAGAAAAAAATTAAATTGCCGAAAAATTGGGCATAGACACGTTTTTCCGAACTTTTCTTTATATATTCAATATCTACTAAAAAAATTAGGCACTGATCTCTGATTTCATTAAGATCGGCCAAATATTGAAGTTTTTATGCAAAAGAAAATAAGTAGATATTAACATACGTTATTCCTGCCCAAGTGAAGGTTAATAATGATATAATAATATAACTAATAAAAAAATAATATAAATATATAATATACAAAAATATATACCAAATAATTAATATAGTTTAATAAAAAAAGGCCCACATTTCGAAAGGGAAAAGGACCTTATAAAGTTGGCCTGTTAATCTGATCAACTGTTACTGAAAATAAATAAATAAATAAATAAAAAATATAACAAAAAATTTTAATTTGACACACTAAAACTTCTAAATACATACTATGTTCTATGTACCTATGAAACAAAAATTAAATTTTAAAAAACAAAGATAAGAAAAATTTTAAAACAAAAAAACTTAAAAAACAAATTAACAGAAATCATAAAATAACAAAATAATATAAATTTATGTAAATATATAAAAATATTTGACGATGACGAAAATGATGCATTTATGATATTTTCTGTTTTAACAGAGTTAAATATTAAGCCTTAAGTGTTAACAAACACAGTTTAATAATTTGCTTTGGTTATACAAATTTTTGGACTGTATAACAATCTGGTATTTAATATTTTCTTCCAGTAAATTTGTTCTTCGGTCTGTCACCAACTGCTTAAAAGCAGAGAAGCTCCTTTCCACATCAGAAGATGTGATCGGCGCATACTTAAAATTTACAATTTCATTAACTTCAAATTGATTTTCCTTTCACCAAGAAAAAACTTTATGAAATTTTTCTTTTACTTTTTCCGAATTTTCTCCAGGTACAGAAAATATTTTCTTTTCGGCCATTTCTAATTTATTTAAAGACTCAGTCAAAAGAATTTTACAATTTTGAAAACCAACAGCAGGAAACAATCCATAATAAGTTGAAATGTAGAATAAATCAGATTCCAGCTTCAGCAGGAAGATTTCTATCCCCTCATACTTTTTTTTATATTTCATTTGACAAACTTTACAATACAAATATTGAAATATTTAAATATTTTTAAGAAAGCTTCTATTGTAACAGTATGAATTTTGAAAAATATACAAAACTTCGTTATAAAAAATGTATTTTTTACTTTTTACTACAGATTTATAAAAAAAAAGTTTTTTTAAAAGTTTTTTTTTATTTATTTTATTTTTTTTTATAATACAAAATAAAAACAAACTCAATCTATAAATTAAATTTATATTCAATTTTAAACCAATTTAAATTACATTGAATAAATTGAACAAATATTTTAATTACTACAGATTATAAAATTTAAGTTTTTAAGTCTGTTAGTGTTTAGAAAGTGTGAATTCAAATAAATTTCTGTGTTTGTTAACAATTAGGAACATTCTATGAATTGGTTTATAATTACCATAATTGGTCCTATCAAAACTTAATGTAAATAAATTTGTATTACTAAAAAAAATTAAAATTCATTTCATTTCACTTAGTCGATTTCGATTATTTGAATTAATGTTGTTCATGTTATTCGGAATCTGGAGAGAAGTAAGAAAAAATTAGTTAATAACTTTAGTATGAAAAATAACATCAACCACTTTACGTCTGAATTTAAGTTTTCAATTGAATTAAATTCTGTATCAAATGGGCATACCATCAATGAATTTATTTTAAGAAATTTCTCAGTACTGCCTTGAGTCAATTGATATGAACATCATAGAAAGCAGACCAAACTTAACTGGCCTAGTCCCAATAATTAGGGCTAACAAGACTCGAATACAAGGATTTTAAAGCATAGTGATAGTTTTCTGCATACCCTAGGAGAGCAGACGTGTTTGATTTAAAGCGGGTAAAAATAAAAATAAAATTTAAAAAAAAAAAAATAAAAAATGAAATAAAAGCGAAATTTGGTTTGTTTTTTTTTCACATAATTGCTGATGAATTAATAGTAAATATATAAATAAAAATATAATTTAAATGAATTGTGGAAATTTCGAAAAAAGCTGACGAACAAGCTAAAAAATTAAATGTAATCGAATTTGTGGCAAGATGTTTCATCCAAGTTGCCTCAATTTGATGTACTGTGATATGAAGTTGATTGCTGAGAAAATATCTACTGGCTGTGTGATGAGTGTGGTGATTTTAAGAACTATTTGATGGATTAGATTACATATATTGAATCTAAGACTGCAAATCTAAATAATTATCGAACCAAAGCCCAAGACGTTAGTGCTTCTCTTCTTTTGTACCAATAAGCATTATTATAAATCAAATGCTATAAGTCGATAAATAATATAAATATATAAATTGTCATCAAAGTAAACCTCTCAATCTTGAATGGAGCTTGCCTTGGAAAGACTTATACCATTTAAAGCTTAATTAAAATAAACCATATTAAATCAGCATTTGTAACATATAAGTATACATTTATTCACATTTAAAAGAAAATCTGTATCTGGTCATCTTGTAAGAGTAAAAGATCTAAAGTACTAATTTCCGTTTTTAAATGTCCTCATTTGCAGTTCACTGCTATATGAATAACTAAATGAACATTAGCTAAAATTATAAAAAGCACAGCTTTAACTAAAATGTTTTCGAAGTAATTTTTCTAAATAAAACAATATCAAATCGGTCAGTTAAATGTGATTTGAATAATTTCAGAGAAAAAATCATCGATCCTGGTTCTCAGAATTTAAAGAAATATTTGTAAATGGGTAATTTATGTGATTATGGCTCAAATATACTAAAACATTTCATCAACGACCATTTCATTAATTTTTGCATCAATGGAAATAAATGAATTAATTTATTAGTGAATAAACAGTCTGAAATGATAGCTCTTAACTTCTAATACCATAAATACATTGTTAATGTCATTTGGACTATTCGTTTCAATATTTCAATATAAATGTAGGTAAATTAGAAAATTTTCCATTTTATTTTTTATTTTTATTTCATTTTATGATGCCTAAAGATAATTTATTAATTTTTACAAAATCAATTAAAATTTAATTAATACTCAAAATTCAGTAAATAATAAGTGAAAAAAAAAACCAAAATAAACAAGAACAGGAAAATAAAACTAAGTTGAATAAAAAATTCAATCGGAGTATCATGAAATAAGGATTAAGAATGAAATTAAAATTAAGATACTTAAGAACTAATCTGATAATTAAGATTTGTTATAAAAATCACAAAATAGACGAATTAATTAATTATATATTTTTATTATGCTCTTGACATTAACTTAGGTAAAATCACCTTTTTGTGCTTAATTAATTACGGTACTGCAAGTTTATACTACACTATCTACAATATTTCGAGCATTTATTTATCAAATTACTTGCTTATTGACTCATTAAATACTAGGAATTTATAATTTTTTACCAGATTATACTCTCAATTATTTTTTGTCATTTATTTTTCATTGTCCCAATGACAAATGGATTTCAGATTTTTAATCTGATTTGAATTCAATTAAACTGATCTAATTTTTTAATATTTTTTAATTAATTTTTCATGACCACAATTTATTCTGTTTTTTTCATTTATTCATTTTTGAAGAACAACGTTTTATAATGATAAAATTCTTCATTCCAATATGAATTTTCTCGGATTAATAAAATGGTAACTGTAATGATGTTCAACATTATTCCGGCAACAATATTCCCTTACACTAGATATTCCATTTTATATTGTTGTTGTAGATTGTTAATTATTTTTTTCATCCTTTGTAAGTACGTCTGCTTAGGTTTAATGTTTGTTAAAGAATGAGGTTTTTCCATTTTCCTTCAGTTTGTTTCAAAACAACTTAAATGTTTCTTAGCTGGTCACATTTAAATACTTTTCACCAAGCAACATTGCCTATAAGCAAATGTTGCTTCGTTAATAAAAAATTTTGTATACAGTTATTACTAAATTCTTTTGTTGATTACACTACAAGGCAATAGGTGGCGGTATCTTAAACTTTGTTGTTAATTCTTTTATCTAAAAAGGTAGAAATACTAGCTAAGTTATATCAAAGACAATTATTTGTATTAATGTATAATATCAAAAATAATAGATGTCGCATTATAAATGCAAAATTTTATTTTTTTTTTATTTATTTATTATGCTCCATATATTGTACAATTAATTCTTTTAAAACTATTTACTTAGATACAGATATATAATTATCTTTACTACAGTTGATTTGTATTTTTTTATTTTTATTTAGAAGTTTTCGAGTTTAATACTATAAATTTAAAGGAAAATTGGAGATGAAAAACCTTTTTGAATTTTTGTTTTGTAAAACTTAACGCTAACTTAAACAGTAAAACCTATCTATAGTAAAATCTATACGTACGAACTAAACTAGCCTAATTTTTTTTTAACTTAATTTAAATTTCTGATCAGAGGATTTTCTGACATGAACAGTTCCGAGTGGAACTTTACAGTTAAATAACTTATTTTTTCTAAAATTGTATTCATGCTGGCTTTATCATGCAGCTTTTTGGTTGAATACCATCTGGGAAGATTGAATACAAGTTTCAAAAGTTTATTTTGCGCAATTTGCAATTTTTTGGTATGACTAGCTGCACAATCTCCCCAGACTGGTGCCGCATATAACATTATTGGTTGAAAAATTACCTTAATAAGTATCAATTTGTTTTCTGTGGATAAGATTGATTTTCGGTTAATAAGGGGATACAACATGCGAGTACATTTGTTAATTTTATCAATAGTGTTAGAAGTTTGCTTTTGAAAGGTTAGCCTTTTATCTAAGGTAATGCCTAGGTATTTAATAGTATCGGCCCAGTTAATTTCGTCATTTTGCAGTTTTAATGGTATAGAAGGTAAAAGAGAGGCTTTCCTTTTTTTCGTAAAATAAATTGATACTGTTTTGGAAGCATTAATTTTTACTCTCCATTTTGCATAATAACTAGAGAGCTTATTGAGTGAATTTTGTAGGTTTGTTAATATGTGATTGGGATTAGTGCCAGCAGAGTAAATTGCAGTGTCATCAGCAAATACTGATATTTTTGTAAACTCTAGCCTAGGGATATCTGCAGTGTAAGTGTTGTACAAAATTGGGCCAAGTACCGAGCCTTGTGGAACTCCTGCTTTAATTTCATACAAATTGGAGCATGTATTATTCAATATCACACGAAATACTCTTTGATGAAGAAAGTTTTGTATGATTTTAATTAAATATATAGGAAATTTATAGACTTCTAATTTATGAAGCAAGCCAGAGTGCCACACAGTGTCAAAGGCGGAATTTATGTCAAGCGCTACTAGACCAATAGATTTGCGTTCTTCTAAGTTGGATTTAATGTAATTTTTGACACGTAGAAGAGGGTGAATGGTACTATGCTTTACCCTAAATCCAAACTGTTCGTTTGGAAGAATTTTTTTAGCTGAAATAAACTTTTCCAGTCTAATTTTTATGAGTTTTTCAAATATTTTTGAGAAACTGCATAGTAAGCTGATAGGCCGAAAACTACTTAATTCCTCCATCGGTTTTCCAGGCTTAAGAATCGGAATAATATGAGCTTCTTTCCATATATTCGGGAAATAACCTAGTTTTAAACAAGAATAGTAAATCAAAATTAGATATCTTTTGCGTTTAATGGTAATTTTTTGATACATAGATTAGATATGTGATCTGAACCTGCAGATTTTTTAGTCTTTAATTGGGCAAATATTTCATTGACAGATTTCAGTTCAATTTGTTCAAAGGATTCTATTTCAGCTTGATCAATTTTGCTTACAGATTCCTCCACCATAAGATTTGTATCATGGTCGCGTGTGTTGTTGTTCACGGCGTGTTTGTTATAAAAATTTTTAGCTAATGCATTTGCTTTATCAATATTCGTGTAAAATGTGTTACTGTCATCCTTTAGAGTACCTATAAATTTATTTTTATTTTTTAAAACTTTTGAAATTTTCCAAAAAGGTTTTGACGATTTTTTCAAGTGCTTAAGAGTATTAGACCATTTCATATTTCGAAACTCACTTATTTTATGTTTTAAAAAATTGTTGAAGTGTTGTAATTGAGCATAAAAAATTACATTACGACTACGCATCCACTTTCTCCTAACAGTGTTTCTATGCCTGATTATATTTATTATATAGTCAGGTAATTTTTCGGTGTATTGCTTGACTATTTTCATGGGTACAGCCAATTCAGTTGCTCTTTTAATTTTGTTGTTTAAATTAGATATCATATTGTCTATTTGGTAACAATAGTCAACAGAATCATTATTATTGGTATTTAGTTCCATTTTAAGAAACTTCTGATACAGATACCAATTTGCATTGTTAAAATCCAAATAAGTACGATCATGTGATATAGTTTGTTTGCTAACGTTTAAAGTAACCGGCAAGTGGTCAGATGACAGATCATTAATTGTAATAGGTTGGGAGCAATATTCTGGTATGTTAGTTAAAAATATATCTAGTGTAGAAGGTAGTGAATTACTATTATAAGGAATATAGGTATGGTCAAAAGGATATAATAATGTGAACCTATCACTTAGTAATAACTGATATAAAATATTTCCCCAACTATTAGCCCGGGCACATCTCCACATTCTGTGCCTGCAATTTATATCGCCTCCTATAATGAAGTCACCTGTAGTTCTTGAAATTTTTAGTAGATCTTTTTTGAAGTCATTTTTATTTAGATTTCTTACGTTCAGGCTACTTATGTAATTTTTAGTGCCGGAAAAATAGACAGAAAAAAGTTTAATTTTCTTGTTATCATTTAATGTTACCTCTATACCAATATTTTCTATTAAATCCAACTTTAAAGGTTCAATTAGTTTATGCTTAATATCTTTTCTAATAATTATTGCTACACCCCCACCACTTGTTGTAAGACGATCTTTCCTATATATATTAAAGTTCGAGTTTTTTAGGATAATATTATTGTTAAGCCATGTTTCACATATCAAGCCAACATGAATACCATTTTGTAACATAAAATTGAACAATTCATGGTTTTTGTTCTGAATAGATCTAGCATTCCATGTTAAAATATTTAGTTTATTACTAACATTCATTTTGAATATAAGTATTTAACCGAAAGTTCAGTTATAACCGAAAATTGTTCAGCCTTATTTTTGCAATTACTTAATTTATTTAATAATTCATTAGTTAAATTTAATATTTCATCAACAGAAAAAAGATCTGAATTATTTCTTATATTATTACTACTATTACTATTGAAATTATTATTACTATTACTACTAATACTACCTGCTGGAATTTTATTGTTATGACAGCTTATACTTGCAGCAGTGTTACTATTGTTGTTCTCCCAAAAAGAGTTTGATCTACATACAACATTGTAAGGTAATGAATATGTGCTTCTATTATTGTTGTTGTTGTTGTTACTATTGCTGTTACTATTGCTGTTTGTCTTGTAGTAAAGAGTGTTTGGAAAAAGTACATTGTAATTACTTTTACTCATAGTTGCATTGTTGTTGTTGTTTGACACTGAGGTATTTTGTCTTACTTTATTGTTGCGACCCAAAAGAGAGATATATGTTTTCTTATTATCACAAATACTATCAGTGGAATGATGTTCACCGTGACAATTAGCACATTTTTTAATTTCTTTGTTTGTACAGTCAGTAGTTGAATGACTGCCGGCGCAGAAAGCACATTTTGTATTTACGCTGCAGTTACGTGATCCGTGGCCAAACATCTGGCAATTGTAACATTGTGTGATTTTTTTATTGGTGATTTTACGTTCCCATCTAACTTTAGTGTTGAATATATAAGTAAACTTATTACGTAATTCGTTTAACTTAATTGAATTTTTTTCTAAATATACAATATATAGTTGTAAATCATAATATAAATTAGTGTTTTTATTTATTGATTTGATATCCAAACATTTTAAACCTTTTTCCAATAAGTTATTCTTCAAATCAGTGCAATTGTAGTTGTCCAATCCAGATAATACAAATTTTAGTGGCTTAGTGCTTTTCGATTCATATGTAAAAAACTCTAGATTGTTTATTTTTAGTTCGTCGAGTGCTTTTGTGTAAGATTCATTTGTGTTACAATACAGTTTTATACCAATTGAAATGGATCTGACATAATAATCATTTACACCAATTTTTTTCATAAATTCGTGAATTGTTGAAATTTTTTGTTTTATTATAGTTATTGGTGGTGGACCATTTTTCTTAGAATCAGTGTTTTCAAATTATTTTCGCATGCGTCCTCCATACACGTGCTTTCATTGTCATCATCAATAGTTTGTAGAGGTAAGTAGTAATTACTCTCAGAAGTTTTCTTTTTTTTTTGTGAATTGTCAAAATCACTGTTATTATTTATTTTAAAACTTTTCGCCATGTTTGTGTCTTTTTGCAAAAAAGCCACATTAATTTCATTTGAAATTCTTTTCCTTTTTCGAATAATTTTGAGATTTGGAATTCAAATAATTAATTTTAATGTTGTAAATTACAATTATTTTTCTATAATATGTTGTATGAACAAAATAATTTCTTTTAATAACTTTAGAAGTTTTCTCGATGCAAGCAAAGGGAATACTGAAATGCAAAATTAATAATGTTGCGATGGTTTTCAATTTATAATATTAAGCATAGCAACATTTAATATTTTCATTTGAATGAAATTGTTGATGTTTTGTTTCAATAAAAACAATATGCAATAAAATATATTATACAAAATCATTTTAGTTTATATTTTTTTTTTACTAATTTAGACTAATTTTATAAAATTACAATTCCTAATTACATATAAATTTTGTGTTTAGGGAATGTTTGCTATAGAAAAATAGAATAATAAATAGAACTAACTTTACGTATTTTTGCTAAAAGAAAAATGTTTGATTTTAAAGTTAACTTTTCTACTTTTTGGATGCTAATGCTTTAAGTAAAATATAACTTAGGTATATTATGGTAGGTACACAAAATAATAATATGGAATAAAAACATAATTAGTAAAAACATTATGTTGTTTATTATTTAATATTTAGTACTCTGGTAGTCTGGAAAAGTTAAAATGTTTACATACCTTCATAATTTAGGATTGCTCAGCTTAAAAGAAAATACCATTCAAATGTTAACCATCCCAATCGTGGTTGTCAGGAGACGGTCCGAACCAGGATGGACCATGTAAAAGATAATAAAATTGCAGTAGAAAAAAGGTTAATCGGTTAAATAAAAAGGTTAAAATAAAAAGGTACTTCAAGCAGTCCATTTAGAAAAATAATTGTAAACATGTTCAAAATTCGTTTAGTTTTACTTGTTTTCTTTGCACTACGACAAAAGTTTTATATTCTAATAGAAAATGGCAATAAATCATTTTTAAAAATTGGAGCTTGGTTCACTCCGGCTGGGACCGCCTCGTTATCAATATTATTTATCGGTATTTATGAATAGTTTCAGAAATTCTGATACGCCCAATCGTGATTGTCCAGAGCTATCAGTTCTTCTGATCGATTTTGAATTTTATTAACGTCACTGACTAAATTGGTATCGAAGTGCTTAAAATTTGTCATATTTTCTGATTGTTGTCATAATCTGTACCAGTTACAAAGAAGTTGTGTGATAAAAATAAATTTACAAAAAAATTTATATAAGGATAATATTAAAATATTCAAATAACATTCATTTAGATTAAAAAAACTTTAAGTATAATTTTAAAATAAAAAAAAACAAACTGACTTGAAAATAAAAGCAAATTATTAAAGACTAAAAGAAAAAGATAGAATAACCAATAAAAATTAGATCGGGAAATTCAATTAACAATTTTTTCATATGAAATAATTTTTAATTGGTTTTGTCTTTTTTTTTGTTTAAATATGAATTAATTTTATATTTTCTATAAATGGGTGTGTGATATAGAAAATAAAAGACTTATAGTTAGTTTGATTCAACCACAATAATTAATTAATTTATTTTGAATTTTATTTACATTTGATTTATATTTTATTTCCTTTTGTTTACTGAAAATTTTTTCAAACTTATTTTATTTCACTTATATTTTTGTATTTTATATGAAATTATTTTACTTTAAACCCACTTTTTATTTTATTTATATTAGATTTATACTTTTATTTTATATTTCATTTCACAAAACTAAATAAAAAATAATTAATTCAATGAATCAGCAGATTTTTGAAATGTCAAATTATCAGTATTCACAATACAGTAATTTTTTTTCAGTAAGTTTATCAGTAAGTATCAGTATCAGGACCACGATTCCATTTCTGATAAATTTCTTTCGATTCTGATAAAGAGACATGAGGTCAATCGTGATTGTCAGTTATCAGTTTACTGTATACAGTAACAGTAAACAGTAACAGTAATCTAATAGTTTCATGGTGGCAGAACTGCTCTTTCAAATAGTAGCAATCTGAACTGATTGAGTACAAATATTTGATTTCAAGTATTTAATGAATGTCTATATAAAATTATTTCAGTAAAAGAATTGCAAATACAATCTTCAAATACTTTTTTGAGTTTTTATTACTGTTCAAACAATATACTATATACCTAGGGTTAGGCTATAGTATTTATTACTCTCCAGTTACTCTTCAGAATTTAATAGAGAAATTCAGATAAAATTAAAATGCCACTTTAACTATACTAATAATATAGTGTTTGGAATACTCTTCTCAAATAGTCTATTTGTCTATTTGAATTTGGAAATGTCAATTTAAATACTTGACTATAAAAATTATCTTTTATAGTATTTTAAATGGTTTCATTACAATACTCCCAGGTGAACTATGACAACTACAATCATTCATTGTTAAAATTTGAAATTGAATTTGTTTTTTAGAACATTATTGTTACCATTTCTGTCAAAATTTCATGACTCCTGCTGCAGTAAAATTGAAAACAAAAATTCATTTAACGAATAATTACAACTGTTATTACTTAAAATATGTTCATTATTGTTTATCTAAATTCTAAACGGTTAAAATTTAAAAAAAAAAAATATTTTCATTAATAATTTTAAATTTAATTTTCTTACCATCCATCAATACAGAACTTACTACTATGAAATTATAATAAACACTGGTACTGATAGTAATAAGAATATTTTTTTGGATACACAGGATACAGATTACATTCAAATCGCATGTAAGGAAATTGTTGTTTGTTTATTATTGTGGTGGTTTTTGTTTCTCTCAAATTTGATTACTTCAAAAAAAATTTATACACAAAACAAAAATAAAATTTTAAACGAAATGGTCGTTTCGATAGATGAAGGACTTATAAAGGCAAAGAATATCTAATCTCTAATATTTCAAGAATATGCACTCTTGTTGAATGCATAAATTCAACAAAACTAATAAAAATTAAAAAACTTTCAAAGTTTTACTTTCACACAAATCCATATGCAAATCGGACGTACTTGTAAGAATCGACAGTAAACTTTACATAAACTGAGTAGTGAACATTATTGTTATTAAATAATTTTTGGATCTAGGCTACACAATTTAATGTATAACAAACAGAACTATAATATTATGTTAGCGTTTTTAAACAACAAACAATAATTAGCAAAACATAACACACCGTAGTTTAACAGTGCCAAGTCTTTTAAATTTAGAAAAAAAACCAATATTATTCATATTTTATATTAAAATTTAATTTGAATTATTATTTGGAAAATACAAGTGTGAAGTTATTACATTTTTAAATATACATATTTTTTCTTGTTATGTGATAAACAAACATTTCGTAATTGGCTCATTTCAAGCATAATTAATAAAGCTTGACGATAAATCATATAAAAACATAATACAAACAATCATAACTAATGTTTCGCATAATTAATGTTTCGCATGGGACTGGTGAATGATATATATTTAGTTTGAATAAGACAAGCTTTGAGAATGACCTCTGGACTCTCTCAAACTCGATTGATGTGGAATAATAATCAGAATCCCAAATAGCATAGTAATTTTATAAAACTGACATACAAATTCTTTAAAAACAAAATATAAAAACAAAACAGATAACATCTAAATGCTTTGAACACAAAAAATTTTACATCACTAATTATAGTTACATTTTTATATTGCAAAACTATAATTGTCAAACTAGGCACTAGTGTACGTATTATTATTAATGCAGTAGTCCAAATAAAATTGGATTGAAGAAACAATGAAAAAAATTGCAGCACATTTATAGCAACATTTAAACATAAATTATTACAGACTGACCAATTTACAACATTATCTAGATCTCTTTGAAATTTAGATGCCTATTATGTATTTCGATCGAAATTATTCGAATCGTTCATCGTTATCGTTAGAGTTATTCGATTGCGATCGTTAGTGTTATTATGTGTTTCGATGAAAATTTGATCGAAAGTGTTTAAAAATGCTGCCATTGTAAAATTCAAATCTACGATGAAAATCACATAATATATTTGATTCTTTAACAACTGTCAAATTCAAATTATTATACGAAAAAAAACCAAACAATAGTGTTATATTTAAAATTTTTAAGTTGAAAATAAGTGTTGAAATAAAATATAATTATAAAATTATAAGTTTTTATAAATAAAATTATTTCAGCAGAGTTTAATTTTTCAATTTCTGATAGTGCTGAAAAACGATATCAAATTTCAGAATTAAAAAACGAGCGAACATAATATATTCGGGATTATTCTAATCCACTGGATTTGGAAAATTATACATATGTTATTTACACATGAATTTGATGAGTTATTATCTACCTACATTATTAAAAATTTATTTTATTAACAGTTTTGATAAAAATTTCCTGTTAAACAACATTACTTTTATGGATTTATTAGAAAAATTAGGGCAAATATTGAAATAGCCAATAAGTAACACGTCGATTCAAAATATAATTAAATTGGCCAGTGTATTAAGATTCTGTGCGGTTTGTACCAAGGAAATGATTTTCATTGTAGGAAATGATTTTCATGTCCGACTAGCACAGCTAACTTTTTCTGTTGTGCTTAAAGAAGTTTAATATGTATTTGCAGCTTATTTGCAGCAATTATGCCCACTAAAAGAAAAAAGTCAAACAAATATTAATTTTATGATTAAAGTAGAGTTACTGAAATAATTATAGCAGTAGTGGAAAGCTTATTCAAATTAAATCAACGAAGCAAAACGTACATTTATGTTATAGTAGAAAGGGATTTTTTAGCATTAATGCAATCTTGGTAAGTTTATACTTAATTGTAATTAGTTTACATTATTATAGCATTTTTTATTTTTAGATATGTGATCATAATCAGGTCATTCGTTTTGTGAGTGGAAGATATATTGGTACCCCTATGAAAAATTTATAATGGTTTCTCATTATTTACACTAGCTTTTTATATTGTAGCTTATTTGTAACTGGCCTTTCATTCCTATTAAAATTTATTTCAATAAAAAATAATTATGAAGAATAAAGTAAAATACCTACTTTCATTTCAACTTTTAGATTTATTTTTATTTCAAAAGATATCATAAATATAAAACAAAACACCAAGTGTCCAAGCGCACTCTTTTATTTTATCCGTTTAATTCAAAATTAAAATAATTTGTCCAAAATCTCTCTTTCGATGTCTCTCTCGTGGTAAAATTTTACATCGATAAACTTTATCGATTTCGTCGAGAATTTCTGAACGATATCGAAATACATAATGACAATTTTGCATTTTGACATTTCGTTCGATCAAATCGTAATCGTTACCGAAATACATAATAGGCACCTTAGACTAGTCTTTTACAGTGTTATCTCTTAAAAATATTTTCAACTTATTGGCAAACAACAAAAAATATCCTCCAACTTTTTACAACTTGAGGAAGTTTTTGGGTAGTGTATAAAAAAAGAATAATTTACCAATTTACATTTTATACTTTTGAATCTGTCCAGTGTCCATCTACTAGTTAAGTATAAGTTTAGCCATTTTTAAACAGATGAATAGTAATTGAAACAAACTTAATTTAACGCATAATTATTTTACATTGACTCTGTTAAAAGCTTTGCTCAAGTTTAAATACATGGAATCAGCTTGAACTCATTTTCAATTTCATTTGATTATGACGTGACAAACTTTTTATCAGAGTTCTACTCCAACTTGATCCGGCTGAATTATCACCACATCGTCTTTTCATCGTCTTCAATAACTATTTTACTACAGAGTCATTCCTACAGATTTTTAACTTTAATGAATTGAAATTTCCAGTAAAACTTGCGTTCTGGATGACGTGGTACAAGGCATAGGAACAGTTTATACTAAGTAATGAGCAATGGATTTGAGGTCATCATATTTCTCTCATGGACAATTTTATATTAGTCTTATACTAAGACAGAAATTAAAAAATTATACTTGAATGTAATAAATTCAGTGTAATCAATTAGTCTGCAAAGTAAAATTCTCATCGGGGAAGTTACACCTACCGTACTGAAATCTTATCAAATTATATTTTCCTTTCAAATTCAAAACAAAGAGAACTGCAAACTTTTCCGGAAAACGCCGGGTAGTTCTGGTAGTAAAATCAGATCTCGTAAATATTCCACTTTAAAAAATGGTTTTTTAAAGTCTATTATCAAACTCATACAAAATTCTTTACAGTCATTTGTGAATTCCCTTGTTAAATGGATTAAATAAATGTTTTTGCCGTCTTAACGATTTTAACATTTTAGGTAATTTATAAAGTTTTGTTAAATAACTTTTTTGTAAATGTCTTAAAGAAGATTTGGAATTATTTTCTTGTAAAATGACATTTTCTTACAGGTTTTTAACTTCAATTGGCATTAGATAGATAAATTTATTCCATGTCTCATTGATTCATAATACCATAATAATATTCCATTAATTTTAATTTTTAAAATATGTAAATGAAATGAAGATATTTTAAAGAGCGTCATATCATTTTCCATATTAACTGCCATCATTTAAATAAAAATTAATATTATATGACATGAGTAATAAAATTTCAACATTTCCCAACGTTTTCCAACATTTATCATTATCATTATTTATACATAATAATATATAGGTGTATATGTACATAGTATATCTAGATTATGCCAATGTATGAGTTTTTGTTTTTGGAAGAATTTTACTTCTTAAGTCACTCCACACAAAAATATACGAGGCTATAAAAACCTGAAAATAAATTTCACCTGATGGATTTGGAATTAAAATCGATTTTGATCGGAATGAGAAAAGTTTTTTTTTTTATTATTATTGTTATTATTTTAAAATTTAAGAACCCTTTAATCAATTTTATGATATTCAATAAAAAGTTTTTTTGTTTTTTTTTTTTTGTTTTATGTTTGTCCCAAAAGCAATAACTAACTCTTGCAATATTTAAAACAAGTAGCTATATATAAAATTGTATGGATTGTGTTAATAAAAAGAGTGCAAATTTTATTTGTGAATATAATTTAGCGTAGATCACAAGTAAAACTTTTAACCGAAACAAAAATTGTAAATTAGTATCCTAAAAGAGGTTTCTCCAACAATGGGGAATACTTATTTATTAGGTATTTTGAATTGCAAAACTGAAATGTAAGAAATTTACCAATTTTTGGTCTCTAAAATGGAAAAAAAATTATTAAAAAAAATTAAAATTTGGAAGCTAATTAAATGAAAAACATGATTCAGATTGCACATATTCACAATATATATAACTGTAAGATCAAATCCAACATCAATTTGATTCATAATCATGATATTCATAGTTATAATATGAGAAATGCTAATCATATCCGATTTCACGCTGCCTCACACCTCAGTGGCCTAGAACCTATAATGAATTCAGGAATCGATGCTTGTAATAATCTGCACAACATAATAACGAATCTCAAATCTCAATATATTGTCAACAAGAATATGGAAAAATAAAATCAAAAATTTGCATTTAGAGAGTTATGACTAATATTAATAATTTTAATTTCTTTTGTTTAATAATTATATACTAATTATAATAAATTTCTAAATCCTAATTATTGTTTTAATTTTTCTTATTTTTATATTATTTGATTAAATAATATATTGGTTTTTCTTTACTTCCCACTTGAATTGATTATTATATGCATAAGTATTCCTACATTTGCTAATTATTTGAAATCTTTATTTTAAAATTCATAATTTACCAAACTCTGCACGAGCTAGAAAGCTCCTTTTGTGATAATTTGAATAAAAAAAATAAATAAATAAATAGTTAGTTAGGGAGGTCACACCTTCGTTGGAGAGATGAAGTATCGGCAGATATGAAAAAGCTTCAAATCACCAACTGGAAAAATTCCGCTCGTGGCCGAAGTTAGTGGAGTACAATTTTGCGTCAGGCCCAAGATCATTAAGGTCTGTATCGTCCAACAAGTAAGTAAGTAAATAGTTATAGTAAATAGTTATTTGAGTGTCAATCTCATTTTTACATGATAAAACTAATTTGACTATTGATGAAGCTCTAGCAACAACTTTTATTTTAAAATGTAATTTGGATATACATCGCATCGAAAGGCCGAAAAAACATGGACCCAATCAAGAACGTGGCCAAAATTGACGAGGTTAACCGCAAACAGGAAGAATTTTTTTCTGCCTTTTTCGTAACCGATTTGGTTATAGTACTGACATTATTTTTACGTTTTGTAAAAAACTTTTTTCATTAAACTATTTGAGAATTAAGTTGATGATTTCAGTTTATGATTATTGAATCTTATTTTGATCATTTGTTGTGGGTTGCTGTTCCAATAATATTTCTTATAACTAATTAAAATCAACGATTTTTTATTTCTCACTTAACATATTTTTTCTATAACCATAACAATTATTATATATTCTTATTTGAATAGATAAGGTGGGAGGGTTACCAGAAAATATTCCAAAGGCGTTATTTTTTAAATACATTATTTCAGCTGATAAAGCAGCTTTCTGTGACTGGATTAACTGGTATCTAATTTCCAGTTAGCTGATACCGTTAAAAAATATATCCTCTTAACTTCAGAAACTATATTCCCCCATTCATAATAGGTTGACACAATTAATTCATTCTGTAAAGTAGCTATGTAGTCTAACTCGACATAAAACTATTCTACTTTAAATTTCCATTATAAATTCTATTTCCAAATTTGTACATATTCTTGCCCAATCATTCTTTTATCAATAAATTAACGCTGATTGTGTAACATTGTTCGAAACATAATTGACAACCCAAAAAAAATACACCAAAACATTCTTCTATGCGAATGAAACTGACCAAACAAGCGTTTCTATTTCTTTATTTTAATACTGAGTCAATATTGTCGAAAAGGTTAATACAATTTAGTTCCAAATATGAAATTCATTATAATTGTCGAAAATAGTCGAATAGCTATTTTTCTTTTAATTATACATATACGAAGTATGCTTATCATACAGATACGCACATTTTGTTTACTACTGGCAGACTTCTTCAGTTTTATTTCGTACTCGACTGAGGAAGAAATAAATCTACAATCGTCTTATTTATTTTTATTGCACGGGTAGCAATTGAACGTTTTTTGCAGCTGGATAGTTGGTTATTATCCAATGGATTAGCCTAGGTGGAGGGTTGAGTAATAATATTTTTATTATTCGTAATATTATTACTTATTTTATTGTTAGTATTTGAAATACATATAAATTATAACAGCGTTAGAGTGACAAGTGAGGGTGGTTTTATTTGTTCTATTATATTTTATTAAAAATTTAAATAAAGAAGAATATCAATTCATGTACCAGGTATGTCACAAATAGATTAACAGCTATGTGTTAATAAAAAGAGACCGTCCAATTAGTCTCTTAAGCACAATCGGAAAATTATTTGAAAGACTCATTAGAACTAGGCTCGAGAAATTTATTAAAATTACTAACGTTCTACCAAATGAGCAATTCGGTTTCAGGAGCCAACATTCAACCTATCATCAAGTTTGTAGAACTAAAAACAGATCAAACAAAACTTACATGATAAACATTCAGTAGGTATGCTAACACTCGATATTGAAAAGGCTTTGGACTCAGTCTGGCATAATGGTCTTATCCACAAACTTATGACGTTCAATATTCCCATTGCCTTAACGAAAGTGATAGAAAGCTTCCTAAGGAATAGATATTTCTTCGTCAAAATCGGTCTTGAAGCATCAGTCACTAAAGAAATTAAGGCAGAAATTCCACAGGGTTCTCTTTTATTGTATAATATTTTTATCTCAGATTTACCAAAGCCACCAAACTGCGAATTAGGACTTTATGCAGATGATACTTCTCTATGGTCCACTTCAATATGTCCAAAGGAGATAATAACTAATCTTGAAAATAGTTTTTCTCATATTCAAGACTTTCATTACAAGTGAAAAATCTAAATCAACGATGAGAAAACAAAAGCAATTTTCTTCATCACGAGAATTTTAAATTAGGCTGTTATATCCATTAATAAATCAGTAAATCTAATCTTCATGTAGAAAATAAATTCTTCTTTTCAAAGCATTTTTTTGCAGCGCGTTCACATACGACTACCCCGTCTGGGCACAGGTCACACAGGCCATAAAAATGATACTTTCTAAACCTTTTTATTTTTCTATAAGAAAACTACACAAATTATCAAATGTAAAAACTCTATGCGCGAACATATTGATAAAATGCTACCCGCTTTTTTGAAAAGTTGTCAATACTCAGAAAATCCGCTCATGGCAGCGATTATAGATTAAGTTAGGATAATTTTAGTTAGTTATAGGTTAAATTTAAGTAAGTTTTATATAAAAATAAAGGTTTTTTCTAGCCATTTTTTTCTTAAAACTAAATATTAAAAACAAAAAATAAAATAAAAGCATCGCAATAAGCTTAATAAAAAGAATCATAGGTGTAAATACATAGTATAAACTCTAAATCAAATTAAATTCTGTAAAACAAAAAACACATAAGACAAAATAAATAAATAAATAATTATATTAAATCAAAATTTGTGTACACATACACCAAAACTATCTATACATCACAATATATAGTACAAATTAAATTGCCCTGTTAAAAACTTACTTAAATTCATGCACTAAGCAAAAAAGATTGATATCCAGTCGATTTTCACCGAAAAAGTTTTTCCCTTAAAACTACTTTGGGTCATCAAATGAGCTGAAGGTAATAGAAGGGTTAAGTCCGTTGTTAAACAAAATGAAATAGAGTGCATAAATAAAAATTATTGAGAATCTCTGATATAGAAATAAACACAAAGAATAATATTCGTATATGCTTTTGACATTAAATTTAAGTTAGGTAGTTTGTGTCAAAATGTCTTTATAAAAACAACAACAACAACAAAATAATGTCAAGTAAAATAAAGAAAATAAAAAATAAAAGTTATAAAAATTTCTTTATAATGTAAAAATGTATGTATACCTACCGATAAAGTGAATATCCTTTATGCTTTTAAAAACCTATACAAAAACAAATGCATACACATATCTATACATGATGTAATGAATGAAATCAAATGAGAATACAAAGTAATAGAATGTAGTATAAAATAAAGAATCTGCAATGTATGTAATGTAACAAAATTGAAAATTATATTTTAAATTATGTTACATGACTTTTATTACTAAAACTGAGTATGAAAATGAACATAAGAAAATAAGTACATGGAGACATGTTACCCTCTTTCCCCACCGGTTCATTACTTTAAAAAACAACTTCGGTTTAAATCGATAAAAATTTGTACACATAACTTTTCGCCCATATTATATCCAAAACAAGTTATTTTTATATTAACGAAATACAATAATACAAAAATACAATACATATTTATAAATATTACATTATTAAAATAAATTCTATATGTCCTAATTTAATGCAATTTTACAAAAGAAAATAAAACTAAATTTAAGCAAAATAAGAAATATTTTCAATTATAAATTTAAAGTTTTTTTCAATTTGATAAAAAATAGAATTCACAATTTATTATAAGAACTATGGTCGTTGGTTCATTGACACAAATACAAAATAATTGAAGAGTTTGTTGTACGTATGAACTTCGTGTGTGAATTTGATGTAAGTATGGTCATTGTTTTAATTAGTTTACAACAAGTGTTTGATGTAATTTTGTTTCGAATATGGATTTCAAAATATTTTGTGAAAAAAGTTGATATACTAATAAGTAAAATGCGACCATGCTTAGCGAATTCAGTCTGGTACTAGATGAAGGTGAATCTTGGAAGTATTTAGGATCATATCGACTTCTGAAAGCAAATGAAACAAACTGCTTTTAAATTGATTCCATTCTGTTTCTATGGTTCAAGAAACAGGGATCGTATATAATACCAAAAAAATATGAATTTTGTGATTCTTACATTAATAAATCCCTTTTGGCACTTCTCTTACTTCTTTTACGAGTGAAATTGAAACACCAGCATTTTTAACGTTAAAGTCAAGTTTATTTATTTAAGGTCTACATCCAGCAGCTTAGATTGCAGAATCTGCATAGTTTTTAATAACCTAATAAATTTTTAGATAGTGTGAATAAGTAAAGTTTTGGGCACCAGTCAGCCATGGTCATAAGTCAGATATAACAATTTTAAATAAAAGTGGTCCTAAATGGTTTACTTGAGGAATGCCTATAAGGAAAGAAATTTCTTTAGATAGAATTTTCTGGAACTTTATATATTGCGTTTTACAACCTGAGATATTATAAGATTCAGTTGAGCATCGGATCAGTTATTCTAAGTTTTCTTAATTTACTGGTTAGTGTAACATGGTGAACACGGTAAATGCTTTACTGAAATCCGTATAGATATTGCATATTTTAGATAAATACCGTAAGATTAGTAAATGTTGAACGACCTTTTCTGAAACCGTTTTGTTCATTGTTAGGTATTTTTTTATAGAATACCTCTATCGTAAATCCAGAAAATAAAATTTCATACGAAAAAGTCGTATTTAAGCTCCATAATAAACATTTATCTATTCAATAGCATCTTACTGAATACACATAAAATTTTCTGTTTAAAAGTACAGGTAATGTGAAATATACTATGCCTTATAGTTTTAGAAAACTGACTTACTTATTTAGATGACCAATAGATCATGTAGATGCTGGCCTGCATCATCAATGTACTCAATTTTTGTTGGTTACGAGCGGTTTGTACCCTGTTGAAGATACGAGAATGTTTCATGTCACGTTTTTACCTTCGGGTCTGGATTTGAAAATTATCTTGGCTGGAGCATTTTAATCCATCCACTCTAGATGTCCGAGTCACTGCAGTTTTTTAACTTTCATTTTCGTGACTACGTCGAATTTTAGAAAAACGGCTGCAAATACTAATCCAAGGATCATCAAAAACTAGTTACTAAATTACCATCGAATAGTTAATATTTTTTAAAAACCTTTTCAAAGCCTTATAATTCAGTTACAATTTATTTCAATTTTATGATCTAATTAAAACGTCAAACACTAATTAAAAAATAAAATTATTAACGATGATAACTAATTATTGATTTACTTAATTATTTTATTACATATCTTATAATGTTTACATTTGTTACAATTATTTTATTAATTATATATTAACTCTCTCCAATTTAATAACTTTCATTTCAATTAATTTTCACATAATACCGTTATTTATTTTCTAATTGAAGGAAATTAATTTTGTAAACTTTTCCTTTAACAAAATTTTTTTACAATTTATTAAATTGTGTAAATTTCATTTAAATACCCATATAGGTGTCATTGAACATATTACATGGATACAACTCACCCAATATAATTGGAGACAAGTCAATAATTTGTGATTTCAATTTTGTTATTTTTATAAAATAGCTAATTATTTATTTTTTATTTTATTTATTAAAAAAAAAAAATTATTAAATATGAATTAAAATAAAATTTTATAATGATAATAAATAAAAAAGTAGTTTAGAAATTGACTATAATTGAAACTAAGACGGAAATAAGAGTTTATTGAAATGCAACTTCATTCTGTTATAACTGAATTTATCAATTGATTTACACATCATACTATATAGTCGTAATATTTTTTTTTTATTGATTTAACGACGGTTAATTAATTTTTTTTTTTATTTTTTTTTTTTTAATAGAGTTACACACAAATTATTTGAAATATTTACAAGGAAATTGTTTAAATTTTTAGTTAAAACATTTTTTTTTTTTTTTAAATTCAGATATTTGTAACTACCTACTAGAGTAACATGATTAATTTCAATTGAATTTTAAAATTAGACAAGGTTGCGATTAAGTTATTTGAATTTGAAGGAATGACTAAATTACACTGGTAAATTTTGAAACTGTAAAATATAGAATTTAATTTTTCTTGCTTTATTCAAATGTAATCTTGCTTAAATCAAACTATCAATTTGGCATAGAAATGATAAAGTCTTCAGTTAGAAAATTCAATAGCCCTGGATCACAAATATAGTGGAGTAAATCATTTCATAAAACAAAAGTCTGATTACTAGTTTTTGGAAGCAATCATCAGTTGATTAGTTGATCAGATCAGGCAATCATTTAAGGCAAACGTTTTTGGGCAATCATTTAAATTTTTCGAAGAAAACCTGTTAGCGCTCTAAATCTATTAATTTTTATTCCTCTACAGCTTTCTGGTATCGTGGAAATATCATAGTTTCAAATTTATTTTACATGTTTAACCCATTTTCGGCCAGAAAAAAAAACATATCTTGATTATTAATTAATCCATTGGTTTTGAGATAATTGATGCCCAAATAATTCATATTCTTTGTCATATTGGGGCTAGCACGTTCCAGAGCCTGGGAAAGGGCTATTCGAAAAATCGAACACTATTTGACATTTTTTTTTTTGTTTATGAAAATCAAAATTAAGTTTACATTTTTAGCAATTTGACTCAATTTCAGCGAAATTAAAGCTAAACAATGAATGAAAATATAAAATAGAGTTAAATAAAAACTTTATCGAGATAATTAATGGAAAATTTATTAATATAAAATGTTATAAATTATGAAATATTAATACAAAAACTATTTTTCAGGATATTTTTCAAAGCATTTAGTGTGTAAATGAACGTTGCACTTCTCGCACATGAATTTTGTTGGCTAGCTGCACTTTTTCAATTGTCATCGACCATATTTTCCTTCTGGTTGGGAAACAACAACATGTCTGCCTGATAGTTTTGGTAAATTATGAGGCTGATATTCTTCTTGAGATGATTCATATTAAAATCCCAATAATAATTTTCCAGCAACGAAAACACGAAAACTTTGTTGTGGCATAGATTCTTAATTTTTGTATTTTGCTACAAAACAATGTAGTTTCCAGGCATTTACTATTGAAGAACTCAAACCAGCAATCCACAATGGTCAATACTATTTTTTACTCTGATATTGATGCGATAATTTGCAACTCCATTACCATGCAAATCGACACCTCCCATGCCATACTTGTGGTTATGTAGAAGTAATGGTTGCTGATAGTTGACATAATCATTTTTTTCTTTTTTTCAGTATATAACTGTAGTCATTTGTCCGATTTGGTCAAAGGTAGAACAAACTTTATTATCAGACTATCGACAGAATAATAATTTGTTTGTTGCATCAAACTATGTAATCATGCTGACCACGCTGTAATTTTTTATGTTTCAAACGGTGCATTGTGCTAGTCGATTTCTTCGTAGTGCACCAGTGGCAAGGAAGCGTTTTTCTGCAAGCAAGCACATCAAATAGTATGATGTGAAAAGTTATCAAAATAAACTTTATGTAGATTTGGATGTTGAATATTTTAAAGTAATCAAATGACGACATCGGCATCTAAAACAATTTGATTATTGGTTATTATAGTTGTCGCTTGTCCAGCATATGGTATGCATGAGAACAAGTATCCATCAGAAGAACATAGGCACCATATTTTATAAGCGAAACGGATTGTTCATTGACCGTTTCCGGATTGAAAAAATTTAACCATTGTCAGAAATAAGTAAAAAGTATGAAAAAATATCAAAATATTAGTTGTAAAAAAAATGTCAAATAGCGGCCAGTGTTCGATTTTTCGAACAACTATATTTATACGTATATGCCACATACTGGTGCGGTAAATTCAACCAAAAATATAAAAATATGTAAAATATGATATCCTCAATAGAAAACCTCATCATAATTTTAATTTGTTTTGTTTTAATTTCCAAAAAATCGTTAAAATTAGGAGTTTTGTCACACCCCTACTATATTGAGAACGAGTTAGTCAATTTTAAATCTAAAACGCTTATTCGAAAGCCAAAAGTCAAAAGTTTATTGATGTATTAAATTTTAGTCAAAAATATATAGAAAAAATTCTAAAAGAATGTAAGGGTAGCATAGAAAAGATAACAAACTTAAGAATGCCGAACACTTCATTGCCTAGAATTAGATGCCAACCAAAAAAAATTCACAAAGATGGAAATGAAATGAGGGAAATAATTGCAGATTCCAACTCACCAACATACAACATAGCAAAATGGTTAGTAGCAGAGTTCAAAAACCTAGGAAGAGAAATGAGCACAAGAGCTATAAAAAATACAGCTGAACTGATCGAAGCAATAAAGGATACCGAAATAGGGGAAAGTGAAGAGCTAGTATCATTTGATGTCAAATCACTTTTCCCTAGCATACCAGTTAAAGAAGCCATTATAAAACTAGAGGAATGGCTCAACAAAATGGATGATTCGAGGGAATGGAAACAAAAAACCAAATGCTACATAAAATTGGCAGCCCTTTGTATGAATGAAAACTATTTCATGTTTAGAGGGAAGTATTACAAAACCACAAAAGGCACAGCTATGGGAAATCCACTATCCCCTATATTGAGCGAAATCTTCATGAATTTTATAGAAGAAAGGATAGTAGAAGAAGGAATTATGCCCAGAATCTGGATGCGATATGTAGATGATATTATCGCATTAGGGGAAAAAACCAAAATGGAAAGTTTACTTGTTAAACTCAATAACATCCATAACAACATAACTTTCACAATGGAAAATGAAAAAAATGGCGAAATTCCGTTCCTAGATATCAAATTAATTAGAAGGGAAGGAAAAATAAATTTTGATATCTATAGGAAAATTACGACAACTAAAAGAACTATCACTTCCGATTCAAACCACCCCCATGGACAAAAGATGGCAGCATATCATACAATGATTAACAGACTACTGACCACACCTTTATCAGAAGAAAACTTCAAAAAGGAAAAATTATATATTGAGGACACAGCAGAAGTAAATGGATTTATGAAAGAAAATGTTGAGAAAATAATAAAGAAGAAGATCCATAGAACTGAAATGGAAAATCTCTCAACTTTATTTGAACAAAACAAAAATATGGAGAAGCCAAAACGAATCTGTGTAGCACATTCCGCATACACAAAAAAATTTAGCAATATATTTAAGAAATACAACTTAAATGTAGTGACTACTAGCAGAAATATCAAATTATGTAATCTGTTAGGATCTGCTAAAGATAAGAAAAGCATAGAAGAAGTAAGTGGTATATACAAAATATCATGCCAAGATTGCACAAAAACTTACATAGGACAATCCAAGAGGTTAATTACAGTTAGATTCCAGGAACATATGAGGGAAGCACAATTGGCGAGGAAAAGAAACTACACGAATTTTAGGTCAGCTGTAGCGCAACATATAGTTGAAGAAGAACATCATATAAATAAGAATAGTTTAAAATTAATAAAAGAGGTAAACAAAAATAATAAACTAGATATGTATGAAAGCCTGGCAATATCTAGAGAACCTGTTAACAACAGACTTAATAATGATGTAGGTAGTGGATTCTCGCCATTATTTAGATTACTTTAAAATTAAAAATCAGGTTCAGGTAGAATTAAGATCATAAATACTAGAATAAGGGTTATTGCGTAAGACTAATTTAAATGCAATAAATAATAATTACACAAAAAAAAAAAAAAAAAAAAAAAAAAAAAAAAAAAATTTAATAAATAAAACACTATAGATTAGGTAGCACTATTAAGGAATTACTATTGTTAACAAAATGAGCATATTATTGAGGGTTCAAATTATATAATTAAATGTAAGGATTAGTGTAAATATTAATTAGTCGCAAAGCACTGATGAAGGAAGTAAGTTGCTTCCGAAATATCGATATTTGCAAAATAAATACAAATGATTAGTGAAAGGAAACTCGACTTTTATTCCATAAATCTAAAAATATATAGTTATAACAGAAAAGAGTTTTAATAAAAATAGGTAATTTTGCTAAAATAACTAATTTGTTTTATATTCAGAGATTCAACTCTGAGTAATGTATAATATTTCCCCATTCAAATATGTAGTTAGAAATATTCTTACGAATTCGAATATTTGCAAGCATCTATTATTTGAAATTCATCTTGCTCTAGTTAGGTATGAATACTTATGAAATTATGCTTCCTAATGGCTTTAAATTGTTTTTATAATTTTATTAAATTTTTTAAATTCTACTTCTTTCCCATTGTATATTTTCAATAATTGAGTTATCAAATTTTTTAAATAAAAAAAAATGATTTTTTCAAAATTTCAAATTGAAACAAAATTCTTTTACGAATAATCTTCCACTTACCATCTAATCTGTACTATAACCTACATAATAGTTTACTCTAATTACTTTCATCATCAGTACATCAGCAATTAGTTCTTCATCACCTCACCTCATTTAATAATAATATTTAAAATATCATAAATAACCGAGAAAAAACAAAAACAAAAAATAAAATCTAATTAAAACTTTAGAAACTCAATTAATCTCCACCTGATTACAACCCACAGTTTACCAGTAGGTATTATGTTCCCCTTTATATTTAATATTTTAAATCACTGCTACATAATTCATTTAAAAAGTTATTTTTTTAGATTTTGGCAACAAAATGATGCAATTACAGACATACGTTTATAAAATTTAGCTTTCACACCAATAGATACATCATCATAGGTGAGATTGGTAAACAGCAGCAGCAGCAGCAGTAGTAGTTATTGTAATATGGGATATCTAAGAAAGAAAAAAAAAATAAATAAATAAAAATAATCGACTCTGTATCTAAAAAATTAATATATTATATTTTATTTTTCTCTATACGAATCTCCATTGTAATAAATTATTTTCTATAGAAAGATAGTGAAGACAAATTTTTTAATTGGTTATTACCTCGAATATCATAATGGCACACTCGTATTACAAATATATCGGGACAATCCTAAATTTGTAAACGAATTAATTAGAAAACTGTTTTGTTTTGTATTTGAAAAGAAAAATTCTGTTTCAATTAAACTCGTTTAAATACAAAATCCGGGTACATATAAGTTGAACAAGAAAGTAATGAAGGTGGGAAATACTGGTGAAGTGGGATGGTTTGTTTTTTTTTTTTAATTTAAAGCATTAAAAATCTTAGGTGCATATTATCTACACATCAATGTTTTCATCAATACTGGTCAATTAATTTATAGTAGTTCTATCCTTATGACCTTTCCATCAGTTTTCTCATCAATTTAGTGTCAAAATCAGCTGAGTTAAAAAAATGTCTTCCTGTTTTAAATTTTTGGGAATGTTCAGACAACTTTTTGAAGTTAATTATGATATGGAAAAAAATTCAGTTAGCATTTAAAAATAAATATAAATAAATAATGTTTTTACAAATAAATATATAGAAGAATTCAAAAAATTACGTGGTAAAAAAATTTAATAGATACGAAATTGATAGTTCAACATGGATATGTAATAGCTCATCGATTTAAATTGTCCAGTAATTGGCAATTAAAATAATGAAAACATTGATGTGTAATAGGCTTGTTAAAGTTTAACATAGCTTAGCTTCATAGCTTTTCCGCTAGCTTTGTCCTGGCGTAATTTTAAAAGTGTTTGATAAATGTTTCTGACTTGGCTTAGGCCAATATTAGAGGAAAACGATATATAATTCCCAAGCACCAATTTGAACTCGAAGGCAGTCGAATATAGTACTCTTCAGAAATTACAATTCTCAATATACAACAGGTCTTTAATAAAGTCTGGCTTTCTTTATAAACTAAAAATCTGTTCTGTATAATGCTATTATACCGGGTGTTCCAGAGCATGCGTATCAGCTTGTTGAGAAGGGAAAGAAACGTTATTAACTAAATTGAGTGTGCTCTATCGATTGGTGATATTTGCAACTTCTGTGAAAGACCTTAAATCGGTTTTTTAAGACCAAAAATCGCCGAAATTGTCCAAAATCGAGATTTTCAAATAGGATGGGGTATTTCTTTATGCAAATTCGGATTCTACATCAAAAATCGATATAGATAAAGCACTCTCGATTTAGATAATAATTTTTAAAAATAAATTTTAAAATAAGGGCTCCTTCCCCTCTTAAAAAGCTGATACGCATGCTGTGGAGCACCCGGTATATATATGATGAATTTTTCAAGTTAAATTGTCGAAGAATTGTTGTAGCTTTATAAAATTAATAAATTTGTTCCACATGGGACTGTGTTGGGTTCAGTATTACACACGGTATATACTTTAGATCTTCCGACAAGTGAAAATGTTTGAACTGTTGGGATCTTCGCTCATGCTCGCTAATAACTAATTAGTGATATTCCAAACAGGGCATATGCAAAAAGCTAGACATTCAATTACATAAAAAAACTAAGAAATGTTTAAAAAAATTAAAGATAAAAAGTATTGCTACTGCCCTGTAGAACACTTACAAAAGCCGAATGTCCATGTATAAGCATAAGTGACGAACAATTTATATATAAAAAGTAAGTAAAATACGTAAGCCTTCGTGTTAATAGATGATTTACGTAGCTTCTGGACCTTATGC
This sequence comes from Argyra leucocephala, assembly GCA_963942445.1. Lineage (NCBI taxonomy): Eukaryota > Metazoa > Arthropoda > Insecta > Diptera > Dolichopodidae > Argyra > Argyra leucocephala. The sequence continues at coordinate 92,080,888 of OZ012678.1, forward strand.
TGATTATTGAGACAAAATTTCCCACTAACGTTCAAAAATAAATTGCTAATTAATAGTCAGATGTTGTAACGTGATGCTTCCTAGATAAAGCTAACACTGATGTTAGAAAAACCTGGCTAAAGTTCCACATAAAAACTAAAGAAATTTTAAAAATTACGAACCAAAAATATGTAAGATATTTGGGAGTAAATTTAACACGTAATTTATACTATAAAAAACATATTTCCATCCAATTAGAAAAAACTAGGAAAGCCTTTTGGGCCTCCAAGAAGCTGTTCTATGCAAATAGAATAAATAACAAAGTCATAGGGTACTAAGTATTGATAAGACCTATTCTTACATATGAACAAAACGTTCTATGAGGTTAGCAGAATAAAAAAAATCAACCAATTCATAACTAATCTAATAAGAAAACATTATTCTAGGATAGAGTCGATGACAGAAAATAGTCTGATTGCTCACTCAATATATCCAGATGATAGGTACATTGAGAAGACAATGAGCTCCGGTTATATTGCTCCAGAAGGATGGATCTACCTGGATAAAAATAAATATATTCAAAATAAAGATAAAAAATATAGAATTCGAAGATAATAGTGAAATATTTAGGTACGACAGGTACGTAACGAATAGAGATTTAATAAACATTGATAAGTATTGGTGGAAAGAATCGGAAAACAGAAAAATGAGTTAAAACAGGAAAACATAGTATATATAAGAATAATTAGGATAAATACAAGGTAAAGGGTAGTTATAAGCTAGATATAATTAGCTGGTAGGTTGAAATAAAGGTCAGGGTAAATATAAGATAGATTAGGATAATTGTAAGTTAGATATAATTTTTTTTTTTTATGATGATCTTGACAGTAACTTAGGTAGAATCACCTTTTCGTGCTTAATTAAGTACGGTACTGCAAATTTACACTACAATATCTACGATAATTCGAGTATTTATTTTAACCAATTACTGGCTTACTCATTAAATGTGGAAAACCACTACTATTGTCAGGAACTAAGCCTTCTTAAATAGAATAGTTTCATTTTATTTAATTTGTTACCAGATTAACTCTCAATTATCTTTTTTTGTCATTTATTATATCCCAATGACAAAGGGTACTAGACCAGCTCGAAAAACCAATGAAGCATTTTTTTTTTTTTTGCTTCATCGGGAATCGAACCCGGAACCTTTCGGTTGAAAGTCAGGCGCTCTACCTACTGCGCCACCCAGCGTGTTAATTAGCCGGTAGGTTAGAATAAGTAGTGTAGGTTAGAATAAGTAGTATATAATTAAATTAAATTGAGCTATTCTATTGCAGTGCCGTACTTAATCAAGCACAAAAAGGTTGTTCTACCTAAGTTACTGTCAAATGTATAAAAAAACTAGACAATGGTACAACAAAGATGACCAAACTTCAAGACGCCTTTAATGTATTGAGCCAAATGTACATTAAAAATCGTTTGTGCTACGCCACGGATTATATATATATCTAAATTATACGGATTATATTCGATTTGTAAAAGTTCTCAGTAAATGTAAAACATCTCTAACATTTTGCTTAGATTCTCTCAATGCCTTTTAATAGTGTAAATGTGTTCATTCCCTTGCAAAATAAAAATTATTCAATTAAAATTTGCAAATTTGAATGTCGTGGAGATTATCAGCTAACTGTTAATAGCTGTTAGCTGTTAGTAACTGTAAATAAAAGTTATAAAATTTCTTCATTGTTTCTTTCGGTTGCGTTGAGAGTTAAAGAATGTTATTTTCTCTGACATGGGTGGCTTTGTTTATATGTCGTAAGAGAGTTTTTGAAAATTTTACAGATGATTGCATCGCACTTGAAATATATTTTTTTAAATTTTTGCAGTTCTGATTTTCCTATAATTAATTCACATAAAAAAAGTAATTTTATATAAATACAAAAATAAATTACATTCTATTCAAATAAATTATAAAAAAAATATGCCTCACAAGGACTTCATTCTCTTCAATAAAGATTTTCCAAAATCGCTCTTCTTTAAATTGTCCCATTGAGTTTATTTCAACCTAACATTAAATTAAAACCATTGAATTACTACAACAACAACAACAACAACAACAAAACAATAACAAGAAAAACAACAAATTTAATCCTATGTGCGTTCAGCAAAATCTTGATTATTCTTGTTGAATACAACAAAAAGAAAAGAAATTATTTGATGAAAAATTTACTTAAGGCTTCTTTATAATGTTTTTTATCACAGATCACTTTAGTAAGAGTCATCTCTTCGAATATAAAACAAATTAATTGTAAGTGTTAATTCTTTCATAAAATTAGCAAATCCCATACAAAATGGATTTTTAATGTTAAAAACAAAATAATAATAACAATATTATGACCAGCAGGACTGTAATTGTAGCTTTCATCATAAAATACAACAACAACGACAACGTGACTTAAGTAGAAACTTTACTTTTAATGCTTAAGACTTGTTAATACCAAAGTTGAATATTTTTTTTTATTTTTATTTTTGATGTCTTATTTTTGATTTAAACAACACCTTCAGAATATGTTTCATATGACATGTTCAAAATATTATACTTTTAGTTTATTTTAGATGCATTAGAAAGAGTTTAAATTCTTATACTAAAAGAGTAAGCCTGACTATTATTATACAAACGTTCAATTTCATAATATGCCATTTCTGTTCCCACTCATGCAGAGCTCTAATATAAGTGATATTGCTTTGTGGTTGAAAATGAATATTCATTTTACAGGAAGTGAATAAGATTAAAAAAAAAAATTAATGTAGTTGTAGAGTGTAACCAATACCGGTGATACCAGAAAATTTATTTATTTATTTTTTTTTATCTATAATTCGTATCTTTTTTTAAAAAGAAAAACACGAAAGGATGTCCTCACCTACATTATTTACATATAGGAGGAACAAAATGCGGATACTTGAAAATAATTTGCTAAATAATTTGTTTAAAATTAATTAGAGTGGTGTACGAGTATATTTTAGATTTGTGTCTCTGTTGGGAAAATTTATTGCATGCGGTCGATTATATTGCAGGTATTTTGTCAGAGAACTGGATATTGCGTATATTTTGTAAATGATTTCAGTGCAGTGTTATTGAAATTTTATTAAAAGTCTAATGATGTTTTTTTAAATTATAAAATAGTTTTTGAAAAAGTGGGTATTAACAATTTTTTAAATTGACAATGAATTCTTCTTCAAATATCATATAAGAATGTTCTATTCTCTGACAAATATCACGTGTTTACAGCTCTTCTTTCTATAAAGCGATTACAACGCTTTTTTCACCGTCAGATACACTTGCATTATTTTACTCTTTTTGTAATTTATCTCTACACTTAATTGTTTAATTACTTATCATTTATCACCATAGCCGCATTTCTATAGTACTTAGGCAATATATATTAACGCGCCCCATAATTTGTAATAAAAATTAATAAAAAGTAAAGCTTAACAGCTCAAATTTTGTCTTTACTTATTATTTTTCTCCATAATTTTTATTTATATAATAAAAGTTAATTATCTGGTTGTTTGTGTTAATTTATTGATTTACTAAGAACTAAAAATGTCAGTGGAGTACGCACTAATTAAGTAAAATTTTGCTTTTCTTACTTCATTTAACACATTAAAATTTTCACCTTGATTTTTTGTCAGCAAAATCATCAATTATGTTAGAATAATCTATATTTGATGTAAAATTTGTTCCTTTATAGTAGATCTTAAATGGGTTTTCAAACTTTTCAATAACGAAAAACTGAGTTCCGCAGAGTAGTTACTTAAATGTGTGTACAAAAACATGATCAAGATTATACTTGGAAAAACCGTTTCTAATTTTTTGCTTCAGATATTATAATATTAATTTACTGAGCTTTAATATCGAATCTTCAGAAATATCATTAAATTTCAAATATGATCCCAAGTGCTTCTTCTATAAAACATTCATCTAAATCGTTCTTGTATATCTGGTATTAATTTTCTGCATTTTCTAATATTAATTAAGGTTGGTATTTCGTTAAATTGTTTAAAAATTTTTGTAAATTAGTTCATATGCTTGAAGCCTCTTTTTCAGTTATTCACTAAGACATGAAATTATAACATTAAATGTTTTGGTTTTAAAACTTTGATTGCTATGACATTTTGATTGCTATGTAATTATGATTCTTCAATTGTTTTATCATGAAACATTTTCCGTTTTTTCCATCGTTTTCTTTCGAATTCTTTAACAAAAGATTTTTCTTTTGCTTTAGATTCATAGTTTTCATATAAATTTCAAATTGAATTTACAATGATTTGTATTGCTCAACAACAATCGATAAATCATTTTCAATGGATTGTAACTTTAAACTAGTAGCTTTAAAACATTCTAAAATAGATTTCCAAAATGTCATCATAAAAACACATTCGAGACGATTCATTTGATTGTTAATATTTTGAGCTTGGCTTCTAACATGAGAAAATACTGTTTCATCTCAGGATATTTTTTTAAAGCTTTAGATATTCCCGCCCAGTTTTTATACAGAGTCTTGCATGCATCATACCGACAACACAATCTTGTTTCGGAAAGATTTTTTATGGTTCGTCCTTTTAAAATAATACTAAACACTAACCAACGACTTGAAAAAAAATTATACTTGATAAAATTTTCAAAGAATCAAATTGCAAGCTCCCTTTTTCAGTTGACGAACGTAGGCAGTTGCCTAGGTTTGCCTATTAGTTACAGATTGGTTATCACCAATGAACAATTTTTCCTAAAAATTAAGCAAATTTTAGTTGCATAATTACCCAGAACTGGATCGTATTCGAGTAAAAGTATTTAAAATACTATAAAAAATATTTTTTTTGAGTAAAGTATTTACTTTGTGTTCTCAAGTATAAATAGAGTATTTGAAAAAAGCATTTCAAGTACTATTTTTAAGTAAAAGTATTTGACTTGAATTTTCAAATCCAAGTAAAGTATTTGAAAATTATCTGAATTTCTTTATTAAATTACTTAAATATTTTAGTATTTGAGTAACTGAGGAATATATATACTTTTAAAGTATTTGAGTAGGTTATAGGTATATCATTTATATAGGTGAGTATAGGTTATTATAGAAATTAAAATAATTTTCAAATACTTTACCTGTATTTGAAAAAATCAAATAAAATAATTTTATTTAAAAAGTACTTGAAAATAGTATTTGAAATTTTTTTACTTAAATAATTTTACTAAAATAATTGAAATCAAATACTTTTACTCAATGAATAGTATGTAGTATTTGTATTTTACTCAGCTCCATAATTACCTGAGTTTCACAAAACATCTAAACCTAAGTGAAGAAGTTAAAAATATTACCCGTAAGATAAGAATTTTCTATTAACTCATACTGTCGGGATTTTTTTGCACACTACTGTACATCTATTGAATCTGTAATCCGATCTAATCTATTTTTTATATATCCAGTTATTTAGAATGGTTTCATGTTGTATATAGTAACTAAAATTACTCCTTATTAAAAATAAAGGAGAAAAAATCTTTTCTCCATTATTCCCTTTGTTTCACCTGTCAATTATATTCGAAATCAATTTTGGTCGGGAATTTTGTATTTCATTTTAACAATTTGAACACAGTACCATTGTAATATTTATATTCGTTCATTTTATAAGATTTGTCATACTATTTAGCACGGTATTCAATTTCGTTAAAAATTATGAAAATTTGTTACTTAAAAACCAAATAAAATAAATTTCAAAATTATATCGGAGCAAAAAAAAAACAAATTAATTTTAAATTTCTTTAAATTACTCTTTTGCAAATATTTTTAATTGTGTATCTCTGACACATAACTTAAAATTACAGATTATTTACACATAATCACTTAATGGTTATGCAAAATAAAATGACAATAATTAACATTATTAAATCAATAATGACCTACCGTTTCGAAATTAACTAAAAAAAATATAAAAATTAACCACTTTTATAATTCTCAAAAATATAAATAAAAAACTATAATATTCACTTACTACGAGATGAAAACATATAATTTGATATTTTATAATAAGGTGTCAATGAAAAGTCAAAAGTTAATTATTGACATTTTGCAAAATTTTGAGATTAACTCTTAAAAATATTTTTTTTTTTTTTGTTCAAATTTGTTTGAATTAATGACTTGTAGTTTTGTCTTATCCAACAAGCTAGGATATATTGTGTTTTATAACTTTAGATATAATTTTACAATACTAACAGAGTCACAACATTGATTAATATTACTTCTAATTAATTCAATTTTCAAACTTTGTACTAAAATTAGAAATACTCTATCATACTACGTTGGTGTTCTTATTAGCGCTATATACTACAACTAGGCTTACCAACGGTTCGGTTTTCGCACGAACATTTCGGTAATCAAATGAATTGTTCATTGATCGTTTGGCACCCAGATCGAACGTTAAAATGTTCGGTCATTGTATCAATTAATTAAATTCCATTTAAAAAAAATTTTTTTAGCTTAAAAATATTATTTTACGTTAACTTAATTACAATACCTGTTTGTTAATAAAGTTAAAGTTAAGTTTCTGTAACGAGTTTTCTTAAATTTGTCTAAAGGGTAAGTATTGTGCTCTTAAAAATTTTCAGAAGGTGTTGTCAGAAGTCAAATTTTGTAAATTTTGACGTTAAATTTATTTATTTTGTTATTATATTGTATAACTGTATCAACTTCATGCTGCTTGCTTTTTTTATTTGTTAGAATGTTAGCTGCTAAAAAAATCATCATTTATGATCTCAAAAAAGCGAAATAAGTAATTTAATAAAATACTTCCATATTTGTTCAATTATAATTTATTTTTATGTTTTTTATGTTTTTAAGAAAATGAGTGAATTGGATTTCGGCAGTAGTAATAGAGCAGGAAAAAAAAGAAGGCTATGCTGCTATAATAAGGAGTGGGAACAACATTACGGCTGGGGCCGTCAAATACATGAAAAACCCAAGGATGCAAAATGTTTTATTTGTATGACAATATTTACCATGATTTTTTATTTAAATTATTAATTTTTTTTAATTGGTACCCAACCCTGGTGAATGGGTCAGTAAACAGACAAAACTAATGAGTTTTCCTGGATTATTTCGATAGGCCAGGGAAATATTGGTCGCGTCTGTCCTATAATAGGCGGTTATAAACAGCGTCTGTATGCTATAAAGGGCGGCTGATTTATAAAGAAAGAAAACTACAGTAAAAAGCAGCGCGAAACCCATGGAGTATGTTTTCCCCAGAAAAATTATATGATATGATAAGTCAAATAGAAAAACGACCCTCAGTCTACAGCAACAAGAAAGTGCTAAGAATCACCGGAGGTAAAATAAAACCAACAGTAAATATTGGCAGCTGGAACATTAATAGCCTATTTGAGGCACATAAAGTGGCAAACACATTCCAAGAAATGCGACGCCTAAAAATCACTAATCTGGGTATGAGCGAAAAATGGTGGTCGAATCGCGACAAGTGGCATGTAAACGGTGAAAAAAATTTTATTACTCAGGCAACGATACACCAAACCACCGAAATGGCCTGGACACTACAGTTGCTGAACACATAAAACATTACATAACGAATATTTACTACATTCTGACAAAGTTATGTTGATAAAGATTAATACAAAGCCTGTAGAACTTAACATCATACAAATATATGCGCCCACTGCTGATAAACATAATGATGAAATAGAAGAGTTATATCATCAAATATCATATCTTCAAAAACAAACAAAACCACATAAGTTAACCATAATAACGGGAGATTTTAATGCTAAAATACGCACCTAATGAGTAGATGAAATAGTAGGATCCTTTGCTCTAGGTTCCAGAAACGAGAGAGACGAACGTCTCATACAATTCGTTCAAGTAGGAAGGCTTTAAAATTACCAATACATGATTTTGTTTACCACCACTAGGGTTGCACACCTGGAAATCACCCCTGCACAACAGTACAAATATTGTTCGCAATCAAATTGATTACATTCTGATCAACAAACACTTTCGTTCATCTATTAGAAAAGTTTGTACATATCCAGGAGCTGATGTTCCGTCTGACCACAATTTTATTTTACCAAAAGTAAATATAAAATTATCCAGAGCTAAAAAAAGTAACCAGCAACTAAATTCGGATATTGAAAAACTTAAAATCAATGGTGACGCAATCAATGAACAATTACGTTTCGTCATAGAAGAAAATCATAACATCTGAGAGCGCAGAAAAACTATACTAAATGAAGCGTCCAAAAATATTTTAGGTACAAAAACAATATATGGTAAAGAAAAAAAGGATGACAGTAAAGATACTACAGCTTATATGGATAAAAAAACGCAAACAATCTGCAAAATATAAACGTATTCATCGTAAAAATAAGGTCCAAATTAAAAATAAAATTGATTAAAACAGGAATGCTATGAAATTGAAAAACTACAACACAAAAAGCTCACAAGAAACAGCAGCGGTGTATAAAAAATCACATACCTCCACACTTCTTAATGAAAACGGTCAAATAATCACTGAAATTAATGAAAAACCTAAAACAAGGGAAGAAAAAAATTGTTTTGTGTTTCTAGGCGCCCCCGTGCACAATATTAAAACGTCTACAGAACCATCCAAAACGCATATAACCAAAGATGGGGTTATATCAGTCAAAAATAATAAAGTCAAAGGACCAGACGAGACTCCGTCAGAAATAATTAAACTGATCAATGATGAGAACCTCATTGTGCTCCAAAAAATTTTCAACAATATTTATAATACCGGAAATTTGCCATAAGATTAACATAGTTGCGGCGATTGGTTCGTGAAGGTTGCTAGGGTAAATAGGGGTCACTATACGTAAGGTGCGCGAGTAGAAAAATAATGTGGGAGAGACTAAGTTGTTTTAACTGGATACAACAACCATGAAACGATATCATCCTAACTAGCATTAACTAGTATTCGGCCCCCTACAAACAACCTCAAATATTTCGTAGTTTTTTGTTAAACTTTCGTATATAATTTGCAATTGTTGATGATTAATCCAGTCTGCATATAAAACCTGCAATTTCGAAAAATAATTTAAATCGAATTAAGTTAGAGAAATTACCAAATTTACAACAGTTCTATCATAATACTTCAAAATTTCCGACAAAAATGGCCGCTATAATGTTTAGAAGATATTATATAGAGTACAAATTTAATCATAACAATAAACGCGATCACTTTGTATTGTTTATTTTGTTCCCATATACTGTACAAGAATAGGGTCTGACATCGGGGTTAATACATTTTCTTCTTCTCTTTAACTTCTTGTTGTGAAACAATAGCAACGCGCAAAACTCGCGCACAAAGTTGTACGCGAAAGTGTGAGTTTTTGATGCAATCTTGCGTGGCGTGTTGTTTACCCATACACTATACACTCTTGCTTGCGCGACTGTTCGTTTTAAAGCTTGCATACAAATGCATACATACAAATTGTTATTGTCATGCATACAACTTGTTATTGTAATTAAAATTTTGGAGTGGCGTGTGGTAAAATTTTAACACTCCAAATTCAAATCGAACAGTTTTCTGGTCATTTTAATCATGAGTGTAAGTAAAGTACCTGTAGTTTTTGCTTTAATTTATTTACAATATATAAAATTTAAAAATTCAAAAAAGAAACGTGAAATTGGGCAAAAGCAGTGTATATTTCGCTTTATCTTCAATACAGGAAAAAATTAAACATATTTATATTTATTTATTTATTTGACTTACTTTTTCAGTTTCGCTTATAAATGCTTACAAAAATGAACTAACATAAAAAAAACAAATTGCAAAAATTAACTGTAAAAACAAAAACCGTAAACTCCACGCCAACGTGATTGAGAACGGTTAATCATGCATGTGTAAAACTGTACAGTTTTCAGTACAGAATACGCGCACGCAATCTTCTCCATATGTTTACTCATACACAAACGTTCTTTCACGCACGCATTAGGAATGTACACGATTACTTTCGCACAAGCATTTGTGTGTATGGCTTGCTAATGTTTACACTGGCCTCATATTAGTTGTGGACTTGGCCTAGATTTTCTTTACGAAATGTATTTACTGAATATCATTTTTGTAAGTCTTTTCCATCGAACTACATCATGAATATTGCATGTCCACATTTTCTTATATCCCCATTCTTATATCCTTTACTTTCTTATTTACTATTTGTCTTAAATATTTCATTTTCTTAATTTTTATTTTGCGCTTAATCTAATATAAATAAATTAATTACCTAAAATTAGGACACATTCAGGTATTTGTAATTTTAATCGACAAGTAAAATACATAACATAACATTATTAACATAATTTATGCAAACAATAGAGGTTAACATACATTTTAAATACAATTAAAATTTGTTTATTTTGTTAATTATTATTGGTAAATATAATTGAAAAAAAAAATATATATATATATAATATATATTCATATTTTCTAATACCTTACGAATTTGCATTTATGTAATTACAAATTTTTTCTACATAATAATAATAATGTAAATTAAAAATTAAAAAAAAAAATTAAGAGAGTTTAAGGAGATTTATAATATTGCAAAAAATTAACATAAAAACATATTAATATGTCATTAAAATGTCACTTAAATTTATTTTGTTTTAGCTTTTATAATTTTTAAAAGCCTAAATTAAATTTGTTTAAAAATCACATAAAAAATTTGGCAAAAAAAAAACATTAAATTAAGCACAACAACAAAAACAAACAAAAATTAGAAGACAAGAAAACATAAATATTTGACACCATCAAAGCACATATTGTGTGTCAAAATATGTTTATGTTTTTTTTTTTATTTTATGACATATAAAACACATATCATCATCATCATCATCATAATGTCCATTTAAAATCATAAATCTTTTTTTTGACTTTGACATTTCATGTTTAAAGTTAGTTTCGGTGTTTAATTTTTTTTCTTCTTTTTGTTTTAATTCCTTTTCATATGAATTCTGCTGGGTTTGTTGTCATTACCATTGCTGGTGGTAACCCAAAATAAATCAAATCGAATTTCATAATTTAATTGTTAAGTATTTTTTGTTGTTTTTTTTTTTAAATTTTTATCTAAATTTTGAAGGAGAAAGTAAATAATTATAATATTACAGTTATGAATATAACTGTTGTTTAATTTGAGCTATTTTTTGTTGTTGTTATTGTTGTCTTTTTTTTATATATAAAAATATTTTGACATCATAACCATAGAGAAGTAGACATTTGAAAGAGTCTATAATAATTTTCAAAGTTACTAGTTTTGACATGACGTTGACGTTGATGATCTACGACTACAAACAAATTTAGGGAAAATTCTATAAAAGTTAATTTCCTATTTTAAATGTTACTGTATTTTTTCTATTTCTTTATTTTTTTGGTTTTTGCAAAGAAAAAAATTTCTAGAAAAAAAACGCACTACCGTTATTAGGTAATTAAATTTACAAAGATGAAAAAAACACAATGAATCGGAACTGAACAATAATTTTTTGGGTTACGTAAACACGCGAAATAAAAGAAAAACTCTTTTTTTTTTATTTTACTATTATTTGGGCTACTTAACTCTTCCCCAAATATTGTTTTTGTTTAAATTAATGTTAAGATTTTTTTATTGTTGGTTTTTTTTCTTTCTATTTTGTTTGTTGCATCGCAGTGATATACAAATAATAGTGCTTATGAAAGTCTTAAATCCAATCGTGAAATACAATGAAAAAAAAATGTATGTGTAACAGTGGTAGCTATCTATTGTAATTGGAGCTTAAATTTTATGGAAGGGCATAACTACTGCTCTTAAATTTCAAAAAAGAGTGATTGACCAAACAATATTTAAAAAAAAAAAATAATTATAAAAATAAGATGTAAGCTCCTACGTAAAATGTATGATCAAATCATACAATAAAACTAATATACAACAATCTAGTAGATTTTCTATAGAGTTGAAGAAAAATTAGTTGAATTGATATTCGTGACTCTTTTTTATTTTTTTTTTTTTTATGATTTTATTATAAAAGCATAATTTAATTAACATCTTAAAGTGTCACTGAAGATTAAAATTAATTGAGTATTATCATTAATATTGTTAGTTTGGTATAACGGTAACGAATTTTAATGTAAATGACGTAGTAATTGAATACAATGAATTAATAACGAATTAAAAATCAATTCATAATATGTGACTTGTATTGGTCAAAGATATCTTTCACTAATCATTATATCTTCTTTCTCCTGTATCTGACATCGGAGGAAATCAATTTTTTTCTGCGCTTTTCCTTCTTCGTGTGATACAGTGTCTACACTGGCCCCATTAATATTAGACTTACACTAGATTTTTTTATGAGCAGGAGTTTCAACAATGCATAGCTTCGGTAGCCGTTCTATTCCTCGATGCTCACTTGATGTTGATGCAAATGTTTCTTATTTATATTAATTCTATTTTTAATCAAAAATTTTATGGGAAACTAACTGCTTTTGCTGATGATATTGCTTGTGCTTATGGTAGTTCTAGTCCATTGAATCTTGTTGCTGAACTTAATCATGATCTAGATGTATTTAGGAAGTGGTTTTTGTTTCATAGATTGATAATCAGCAGTAAAACAAAAGTTATATTTTTTAACATTTCTGGTACTAGTTTAAAATACCACTCATTTATTTGCAAAATTTTTTTGAATCTAAATGAGTTTAATCCACTGTTATCTCTTAAATTGTTCAATAAAAATACTAACTGTACAGATAAATGTTTTACTGTTGAAGAAGTACCTTGTTTCAAATATCTTGGTGTATTGATTGATGAAAAGCTGAAATTGTCGGATCATACCTCGCACTTAAAGCAATATTTTTTGGCTTCAACTAGCAGCATGTTTTATTTGAGTAAAGTTTGTTCACAAAAGATATTGATTATGGTATATTATGCTATTTTTAAATCTAAGCTCCGTTATGGTGTAACGAGTTAGGGAGGTGCTTATTTTAATAAAATCAGACCGCTATTGATCTTCCAAAAGCATGTGATTAGACTAATGAGCATGTGATAGAGACCTATTGATCTCCCAAAAGCATGTGATTAGACTAATCAGCCGAGTGAATCGTTTTTGTAATAGTTTTGTTTTATTTCAAAGGTTATTCTTTCCATTAGACATCTATATTATTATAAAGTTTTAGAAATTTTTCTCTAGAGAGTTTGTTGTTGGCGGACCAGGATTTTCTTTCATCATAATTTACGGGCTAATGCTCAACTAATGGTTGTGGTTCCTTCTTACAATACCACATTTTATAAAAAAAATTGTTCCGAAATTGTTTAACAGTCTTTCGACACCATTTACAGTTATTAGAGTACTGTCTGTATTTACTAAAAATATCAAAGTTTGGATTTTGGGTTTTAATTATAATCATGTTGAAAACTTGTTTAATACTTCTTCAATAGCTTAGCCTTTGAAATTTTTTTTTTCTTTTTTCTGTTTTGTATAGGATTTGTTCTTGAACCTTTGATATATTTGTTTATATTTTTTGTTCTTATTAAATTTGTTTTGTTCTTTTTCTATTGTTATTATATTTTATTCCTTTGAGATACTTTTTATTTTTTTTTTATTTTTTTATAGAGTACTTATCAGTTAATTTTTTAATTTTTAATTTTAATATTTTAATTTTTGTAAAAAAAAAAACTTTATCAAATCATAAAATCATCAAATTTAACAAATTTATCGACATTACCAAAACTGAAGCAAAATTTCGAATAAAGAAATTAAATTTAGAAAAACATAATGACGTTTAAGAATTTTTTACAAATGTTGAGATCTAACTACTTAAGTTTAAAACCAGCAAAAATGTATGATCATTTAAAATAACTAATTACTATCTGGAATTGTAAGAATAATATTGAAGCCATCGATTAATAGAACAACATCTCTTACCTTCGAACAATTTATATTGCTTCAATATGTTAACCTCCAAAAAACTAGGCTAATATGTTATGTTTTATGGCATTTGAATAAATTTGGTTTGGACATAAGTTAGTCTCATATGTATTATGGCCAGGATACAACAGAAAATATCTCGCCTATTATATATCTGCGGCTGCCTCTGGATCTATGTAAGTTTAGATAGTTTGGGTAGCTAACGTTTGATAAGCTAAATTATATTATTTTTAGGAAATAGTTTCATTCATCGTAACACTATTAGAACTCATCAGTAGGTATTAATAGTGTTAGACTACCTATACAACTCATATTTTCATTTTGATTGATTTTATAACTTATTAGAAGATGTCAATAGAGCATTTGTGAGTTATAAAAATCGACCAAAATTTCAATGTAAAATGTTATTTTTATAAAATAAATTTATGTAATTATATAGAAATCTAGTAGTGTTATGATGAAGGAAACAATTTCCAAAAATTAATTTTGTTTGTTAACACAAATAATAATAATATTTATATAGATACAATGGTGACATAAAATGTCTATATGTACCAATATTAAATAATAAATCGAACTTGTTCTTTTTATTAAAAGTAAAATGGCATGGAAATTTTAATATTTCACACTTAAGAAAATTTATAATTACATAAATTTATTTTATAAGTAAATTATATCTCTAAAATGTGTATACCATCTCTATACATTTTCTTTTTTCAACCCAAAAAATCTAAGTACGTTATAAGTAAGTGACCGATATCAAATACAGTGTGGTATTGCCGATTCCGAATTTAAATGGTTCCAGAGTTATCTGAAAAACAGAAAACAGTATACGGAATGTGACGAAATAAAAGTCACAAATAACATCGATTTCGGTGTTATTCAACGGGGTTCACTAAGATCAGTACTGTTTTCATGTTACATAAGCACAGTTTCTCTGAATTAAAATTAAATGAAAAATAGAGTTCAAAAATGGATGGTGATATGCACACTGTCTATATATACAAACTATCAATATACTACAGCCTGTTCCATAGTTCAATTTCATATGGTATTGGAATATGGGGAATATGATGCACTACAAAAAATACAGAGTAAATCTATAAAAAATACATTTTACTTATGATTGTTGAAAATAGTCGAATCTATCCTATTAATTTTACTAAGTATTACAGCTTAACATACTATTTGGCTTACCTATGAGAATGACTATGAATGAAATCCATTACAACTATAACATTTTAAAATTAAATGGTTTTAAAAACATGTCACAGGTTATCCATATACATAACATTGAAAATCAAATCATAAAATCAAACACACAAATAATAAAAAAACAATGATCATACATGGTTACATACAATATTAGATCTGCAAAACAACTACGATGTCAGCCAGGTTTGAGATTGAATAGACTTGATACCTAGCTAGATATTCTACAATCAATTCGTAGATAAAATTAAAAGCTTGCCTAAACCTGAACTTAAAAAAACTTAAACATTAATTTTTAGAAATATATAAAATATATATCGTTTTGTTCTATTTTATATCTATTTCTATTAAATTTCATGTATAATCATTAACTTATCTGATTGTTTTATTCAATATCTCTAACATTAATTAATATGCATTTTTTCCTCTTTCCTCTTTTGTCTTTCTGTATTTTTAATATTTTAATTTGCACTGCATACTTTTCTTATTTTCTTTTTTAATATATGTAGTGTTTATAGTGTAGTGAAAAGACAAAAAATACACTCTGTACAAGAATCTAGCACTTTTTGGATAATAATTTAAATAAATATACATAAAGAAATTTTGTTGCAGCTGATGAAAGAAATTATTACAGCTATGAATAAGCTATTAAGAAAACCCGAATATTTTTACCATATAATTTAGCACCCAGAAAAATATAACTCTGCTTAACTCAAGCCCCGTTTTAATTTAGGAATAAAATCATAATATCGTGGTCAAAATCGTTGTATCAGTTTTGCAGCACTATTGTAGCTCTTAGCTAACCTACGCATTGTATAGAAATGACAGAAAGAAGTAGATACATTTTTTACGTTTACAGTAAAACATTAAAAAAATAAAAAAAAATAAAAAAATTTAAAATATATTAACGAATGCAGGGAACCAGTATACAACTATACAGAAATAAAAGCTTAAGATGTCACACTATTCAAAACCAAACTAATTACTTTTAAATACACAAAATTTTAAAAATCACTATTTTTGAGAAATCTCAACATATAAGTCTAGGATTTAGGTCGACTTATTCATTTGAAAAAGGCAGAATAGGGAGTATAAAAGAGAGTACCCGTGACTTTCGAAACGTCAAAAAATACGATTGTGAGACGGGTTGTTAAGCTTTTATTATCACAATATCACAATATATAAATGTGTTTGATTTGTAATGTCTATACAATGTATTATTTGACGTTAATAAATACTTTTTGCAATTTTACGAACATTTGTTTTTTGAATGTCGTAAGACAAAAAAATTAATAATAATATAGCAAACATTAATTAATATTATATTTGATGATTGTTTTGAATTTAAAAAAGAAAGCATGAATAGGCATGAATTTAACGAGCATTGATTCTATCAAACGAAAGAAAAAGATTTCTTTCGTGTGTTTATTTCTTTCCCCTATTAAAAAATGTGACTTAGTTACGAAAACAAAAATTATTACAAAAACACTCACTCAATTGATTATTTTCTGCCAAATTATTATGAAGGCGTTTATAAACTCAACACATTGTATTACAGTTTTGATTTGACGAATGTAAGCACAAGACATTGTGTTTCAACTTTTTTTAGACGTTTCGAAAGTCGAGGTACACATTATGTTTTTCGAACTTATCTTTGCTATGTTACAACACTGTCGTACCAACTCGATTAGTATTAATTTAACGTTTTGACAACAATGTTTTATTCACGCAATAGAATATATCTTAGAATAATAATAAAAAAAAAAGAAAATGAAATATTTGAATACAAAACTTTAAATTGATATAAGTTTGAAAACAAATGTTATGTTCGGATCAATGAATAAGAACTTAATAGTAATCCAATATTACAATATAATAAGCCGACATTATAAGTTTTTAAGCTCAACAATTTGTTTCTTCCAATAAATACCAATTTGAAATACATGATATTTTTAATTTAATATTCATTTTATTCTATAAATTCATAATAACATATAAGTTCTAATTAGAATTCATTCTAATCTAGATATCATTTACATAAGCAAAAATGCTCTTAACATATTATATATACTCAATCTATAACATATTAAATAGCAAAACATCCCTCAGTACCATTTGTAAATGTCAGAATATTTGTTTTTTATTTTTGTAAAATTTAAAAAATAAATCTTGTAATATAAAAACACAAGATACAAAAAATACGGAAGTTATATATGTTGACATATCTATTAGATTAAAATCAAAATTTCATTCTATATAGAAGTAATGCTGCCGGCATCTGCCTATCAAGTTTATCCAAGTTTTATTTTTTTTTATGATGCAGAAAAATAAATAAAATACGCATTTTAAAACACTGTAAATTAAATTCACACACCTGAAATGGTTGTTGGTTGTTGTTGCCACACTATATTCGTACGGTGTATGGCAAATAATATGCAAGCACAGTTAATATAACTAAATCATTGCAATTAAATTAATTAATTCAAGTGATTAGTAGTTGATTTCTTATCTAAAAATTGTATCTTTGAAATTTATGTTATAATTTTTGTTTTACAACAGTATTTTTAATTAATCAGATTTGTTTGAACATAATAAAATTTTAAAAAGTAATTTTTAAACCATTACATTGATTAATTAACCATAATATCTTGAGCTTTTATTACAAGGAATTGATTGCAATAATTTAATTGGATAATTAATTCTATAAAATAATGAGTATAGAAGAGGATTTAAATTATGATTAGCTTTTTATTTAAATAATAACCTTGTTGTGCTACCTATTTAGCGTTTAAAGAAATTAAAAGCTTTATACTGCATAACGATTATCGGGGATTTTAAAATTAATATCTTGTATAATCCTACTTGTATAATTGTGATACCATTTATCTTCATTTATGTGATCTTTAATGGATTTAAGACATGAAATCGAGAAAATGCAAAATTTGACATACGTTGCGTTGTGGTGAACAGATTTTTGTTATAACAGCAAATGTGAAGGTATTTGTGTAAATAAATCGAAAATATGTGTCCTGATTCCAATAAAATTAAAAACAGAGCGTTAAAGGTTGATAAATAATGAAATCATCATAAATAATAAGAGCTACTTGCAATTAAGGAAATTGTTAAGACTTAATTACGTTCAGACAACAAAATGTACTATATTCACGAATAGTTAACAAGCCGCTTTCAAAACTCTAGACTCCGATCCGACAATATCTGTTCTAAGCGGATGAAATAAACGAATTTGAAAACGTAGGCTGCCCTTTTTCCATATATCCACTGGTAATATATATCACAGTAACATACATGGCAACTACAGACTCGATGAGCTGACCAAGCAAGATTCTAACATTTACGTTTACTCAAAACGAAACAATTTTTAGCAAGGTCTTTGGTTGATATATCAAAAGTGGCAATCAGTATGGGTCACTAATAAACAAAAAGCCACGTTGGCAAGCTGGGTATTATATTCAGCCGCTTTTATCGCAGCTGCAAAAAAGACAACAAGACAGAACTCTTGAACATTTCTTTTACAGCTGCCCAGCATTAGCTAGAGCTTGATTCCAGGCTTTAGGTGAGGCCTCACCATGTAATACAGGAATCATTTATTCATTTACTTTTATGTATGTTATACAATGAGACGATTAGTCTCTACATTGTGTATAATCAAGTTAGGTGAAAATAAAATAATTGAAATATTATAACTAAAAAGAAATTAAATACAATAGAAAATAGGAAATAGAAACTTAAACTAAAAAAAATATACAAAATTATATAAAACTAAGATGAAAAACATTATAAGAAAACCTGAGAATAAAATTACAATATGTCAAAAATTAAATTACTGGTTACAAACTCTGAAAATACTGGAAACAGAGTCGACTAAATGAACCAGCGTAGTGCGTAGAAGCACGCCTTATAGCAATCGGAAGTGAATTCCACAAAGATACTACCTTAAAAAAAAGATAAGTGTCTCAATCTACAATGATGCCAAGGGATATTTATTGAGATAGATCTCAGCGATCTACCGAAGTCAAGTTTAATATAAATATAAGAAGGAAACCCAGAAGATATAACTTTGAATAGAAAGCAGACATATTTAAAATTTAAGTAATTATTAAATGTGCAGTCTAGAATGTACTTAGAGACATAAGAGATGCTGACATATCTGTGACGGTTAGTGACATACCTAGTACATGTATTGAAGATAACATTTAATCTTGAACTATCGTTAGCACTCATTCATGAGTTCGCAATACAAAAGTGTAGCAAGATGAGTGACTTAACAAGTTTATATTTAGTTCTTAAAGGAATGACGGCTGAAAACTTCCAAAGTTTACTAAGGATTGGATACGCTCTGTTAACAATACAAATAATATGCTCCGACCAACTTAAATTTTTGTTAAATATAACACCCAGATTTTTGACAGGAACCACTGCGGAAAGAAAAATTGTGATCTGGTCGACCCTGGCAATCGCAAAGGATGTTTTTGCCACTGACCTCCTTGGAAGAGTTATTCCCTAAAACGATCAACAACAACAAATAAGTTTTTTTGAGACGTGGCATCGAAAAGGCACAAATAAGTGCTAATTTGTTTTTCACAAATAAGTGCTAATTTGGAACAGTCACTCTCACCTACCTTCCTATCAGTGTTATCTGTTTTTTTATTCATCAATTCAATTTATTTTATTAAAATATAATTTTTTAAGACAGCCTGAACTTAACCAATTTATTTTCGCCTTGATATTATTTTTTCTTTTCTCTTAACTGTATTTATTGAATCTTTCTAAGTGAAAATAACAACAATTTATAATAATTTTGACCTTTATGATTACAAACTAAAAAGTTGGAGGGTCTAGTGCATTGATCTTACCGTCTTGATATTACCACCAAAAATTTGCCATATGGCTTCGAAAAAAGAAGATTTTAAAAGAAAATCCAAAATGACCCTTGTTATAACAAGTGCTGTATAAAGAGAGAGTAACAAGGGCCGTCTTTGTTTGGCCGAATTTTGCTTGTCTTGATAACTATTTGTATACATAATTGTCAAGAAATCCCATATTCTCACTTTAACTTCACAATAAACAAAAGCCAGCTTAAAACAAAAACAATTTGAAATAACATTAAGTTCAACTGTACCAAATAATATCTTACTTTTAATCAGTTTAAATCAAGGTTAAAATTTTATACAAATGACAGTTCCATTACTTATACAATTACAACTCCTCATTATGGCTATCGATTGATGTTTACTACAAATCCTAAGTAATTAATTACGATCTCATTAACCGCATTAATGAAAAAAATGCAAAAATTTTAATTCCAAACTGAATTACATTTTTTTTTTTTATATTTTGTTTAATTTACCTACTTTTTAAATGTCTACCTTTCAAAACTTCAAATTGACACCATAAAAATTCTGTAACGATTTGGTTTTTTTTTTTTATTATCTGTAAGTTTTGACAGAGTCATTATAGTAAAAAAAAATATTTATTATTCGAAAAATAAACATGTAAAATTGATTTTGTTATTGAAATGTAAAAAATAAGTTTGAAAAACTGGCTTTAATGGATAAAGGATTAAAAATAGAAAAAAAAACTGAAAAAGAGTGTTTTAGAACAATTGAAATCACTTTTCATTTGTAATCGGTAAACAAATTGATAGTGTCTACAAGTTTTACTAATCGTAGAAGACCTTTAGCATTATTTTTCAGTTATACACTGTAAGTTCGATCTATTTGTATTAAATTTTTGTTATAAAAATTCCAAGACTATTGAATGAACTTTTTATATCCAATATATTGGTATATTAAATATTACAAATAATACTTTTTTATTTACATTTTTAATAAATTAATTTAAATGTGTGAAACTACGTTCATTGTATTTCATCTTCATAATAACATCGCGGAAGCCGAACTTAGAATCTTCTGATCACTAAGCCCGATTCGGTCGGCTTATTTAATTATTTCCAACTGTTTTCAATCTACATTTTTTCGCCCCGCAATTATAGTCGGCAAAATGAAGAAAAATTAGTTAGAAATGGGGTGATTAAGTATTTTTTCGACCTATATCGATTAGAGCAATCAACGGGCTTCTAGCTCTTATAGATTCCGAGATAATCAGTATTATTTTTGCCGTATACGCAAAACTCTTTAATTATTCTTATTTTACCCTACACGCCAATTTTCTGCATATGCTGCAAAAAATCAATACTAAAACATAGAATAAACAGAGGTAAGCACATGTAGTTTTAGTTGTGTACGGCAAAATAATTAATATTAAAATAATATTATTATTTTCGCACGTGTTTAAATTTATTAACTACTTTCATTTATTTATATGTAAAAAGAAAATAAGATTCATCAACTATGTAGAACGTTTTTCAATATATTAAGTATTTCAGATGAACGAATTTACTATCATTATCAACATCTTCGAGACGAAATGACCAGAATTGTTAAAGCCTTGAAAAGAGGAAAAAATGTCACACTGTCTTTCTGAAGAATTAAATGAAAAAATATTGGATCACATCAAAAGCTTTCCTACGGTTGACTCTCACTATTGTTGAACCAACTCTTCAAGGAAATATTTCGAAAAAAGCCTATCACTATAAAAAATGTTCAGTTTTTTTCAAGAAAAATATCCTGACGATACTATTTCCACCTACGAATTACACAAGAATTTTCAACAAATATTTCAATTTGGGTTTTTTCAAACCAAAAAAAGATCAGTGCGAGCGTTCCGTCATGTATAAAAAACTGGAAAAAGAAAATGATCTTAAAGACAACGATATACAGTTATACGAACCTCATAAAAAGCAAAATATTTTATTTAAAATTGAACGTGATGTAGATAGAAACAATGCTATTCAAAATACTTTATTTAAATAATATGTATTGATTTACACTACCTAATGTAATGGTTTTTACATTACCTAATTCTCTTCCATATATTATTATAAAAGAAAACTTACTGTTTTTAATATGACTGCTACTGTATGTTCACAAGCAAAAAAGCACTAAAATTTAACATACTGCGCATTTTGAAGCGAAGTGCACAGTGGACCTACAGGTAACGACATTGCTAGTTCCTTAATAAAAATTTTAATAGAATTATATATATTTTAAAGGGACTAAGCACATTGTAATGTGGAGTGACTCATGTGTGCTGATTTGATTTTTCAAAAAATTCCATTTAGTAGATTCAAAACAGACAATTAAGTACAGTCAAGATGATCTTTTTACAATTAATTTCAATTTTAATTGCTAAAGAAATAAGTTACAAAACGTCTAATTTGCTTAAGAAACTTAAAAAAGGAACTTTACCAACAACTCAAATTATTTTTGAATTAAATTTGAAAATCTTAGATGTTAAACAATATTATTATGATGATAAAAATATAATATCAAAAGTATATACAAATTTTTACCAAAAGTTGATGTTCTGTATTTCAAAAGCTTATTAAAATAATTAATTTAAGCACAAAAAATTAAAAATTTATTCTCTTAATGAATTTATTCTTCTAAAGGTGTATTTTTTATTATAAGCTGTCTGATCAATTGGTTTACAGCTATTTGGAAAATATTTTGACTTTTTTAAATTTTTGTATTCATAAATTATTTAGAAATTTATATTTTTACTGTGCATGTGTATGGATGATGGCATGGTGTATGGATGGCAAGATGTTTTCGAACAAAAGGTCAGTCAACTCCGAATTTTAGTTCTAACAAGCGTTATTTTTTGTTATTAAAATAAAGCCATACTCATCGGTGGAAAAAATATCAAAACAAGTTTTTCGGGCCAATTTTTTTTTTACGTTGCTCTAAACTTTAAAGTCGGTTTCCCAAAATCGGATTTTCTGGATATGCGACAAATTAATTCCGGAAAATAGATTAATAGAAAATATACGCCAGATATTTACAAAAAAAAAAAATTGTTTACCAAGAATGTTTTGTTCTTAAATTTCCAACAAAATATTTTATCATTTGAACAGACATTACGCAACAAAATTTGTTGTCTGTGCAAAATTTACTGTGGTTAACATAATTATCATTGGTCCTAGGTGAGCCTAATCTCATTTACAATTTATCTTCATCCTGCTCTGTCTTTGAAAACTATCCTTCAACCGTTAATTTCAATTTTTCGACAGAGATGTCGTCGATTTTATCTGGTAATTTTGATTTTGGTCTACCGCTTGGTCTTGATCTAGTATTATTTTTGCTATTTTTTTATCATTCATCCCAACCACATGTTCTGTTCATTTTAACCTTTGTGCCTATAATGTTACAATATTTTAGTATTCAATTAGTGCTGCTAACTTCTTGTTTACCAGACACCTCTATCATAATAGACTAAAAGAATTATGGTTGTAGCATGTGGTTATAAATACAACATTTTGGTACATTTTTTTCGAATAATTCCGTCTAAACAAAAATCTAGTACAAAATTTTTTACATTACCTACATGAGAAAATTATCGTATTTTTAATCGTGTTCAATTATTTAGCGACAGTTAAAGATTTTCAATATTTTTGTGCTAGTTCTAAGAACTAAAAGTATGCATTATTAAAAGTTGTTAAGTTTTGTAAATGAAAATTAAAATATTAAAATTGTTGTTTGTTGTTGTACCTAAATACAACAAATAATTAAAATTTGAATCTATATAAATAAATAAATACAATTATATACATGTACAGTCGAACCCGCATAAGATCAACTCTCATAAAATCACAAACCGCTTATTTTCACAAAATTTTAAAATCACAATTTTGAAAATGTCTAATCCCACTTAAAATGTCTCCCTTATAATCATATGAAATTGTCAGTCATAAAAATTTATAGAACAAAATTCAGAGGAAAGATTCTTAAACAAAAGAATTTTCTGTCAATTTATTGTGTGCACCTCTAGGTGAATATTTATAATAAATTTGTTCTAGAATCAACCCTATGGTTTTTATTTCTTTTATAAATATAGAATATACGCTATGGATTTTGTGTTGTCAAATTCAAATCAGACGTTTGTTTTTCTTACTAGAAGAAGTTCGTGGTTTATTAAGAATTTTTCAAAAAGTTTTTGTTATTTTGAAAGTAAGTAAAAATATTTTTGAAAGAAGTGTTTTACACTGAAAAACAGAGCAAAATGTTTTATAAATGTGTAATTATTTCTAGAAATGTCATCAAAAAGAAATGCATCTCTTAATATAAAACAAAACTTGCAAATTATTGAATCAATACAAAAAGATAATAAAACAAGGAAAGAAGTAGCGGCTGAATATTGTTACGATTTATCTACAATTTCAAAAATTTTAAAAAATAAAAATGGTTTAAAACAAATTGAGCTGCAAAACTTAAATCACAAACAAAAAGGTTTATTTTCACAAACCGGTTAAAATCACAAATTTTTGGAAAATTTAAAATGTAATTTTATGCGGGTCCGACTGTATTTAGTGTAGGTCTAGGTAAATATTAAATATCTTATTTCACTTTTTAATTTTTTAATTTTATTAACTTGGTTTAAAAAATTCAAAAATTGAAATGCAGAATATAAACAAATACCGAATAGAGAAACTAAAAGTTAAAAATTTATACTAAATTGTATTAAAAAAAAGTGCTGCCTGTTTAATTTATTTATCGTGTCTTAGGTCTATTATTTTTTTATTACTTCTATGTTTATTTACAATCTATCTTAATATTTTAAAAATTTTGACAAAAACTTCTAATAGATATTAGGTAAATTTTTATGACAAATGTATACAATTTTGAGTAAGGTATGGTAAGCTATTATGATACCAATTTCATATTCAAGTGACACGATTGTAGTCATATGAATCGCATCGCCTAGTCTATTATGATAGGGGTGATAATGTTGTATTTACCATCGTCATTTATATTGCATTTAAATATTTTTCTTAATATTGTTCTTTGAATTACTTTTCATTTATTTCCGTCACTAATTGTCATTGTCTAGGGTTCGTAGCTATAGTTAACACCAATTTTATTTACCAATAGATGGATTAGAATGCTTACTTTTCATTTCCAACCGATTTATTGCATTTTTCTTATAAATAATAAAAAAGAATAAAAAATTTACCATTTTGCCCAGATTCTTCAATAATTATAAATTCCATAGACATATTGATCAATGTTTTAATTTAGTATTAAAAATTATAATTACATGAACTCACAACAGTTTAACAGAAAACAACCCTTCTAATCTTAATTTTAATTCAAAAAGTTTTTTAAATAAAATATTATGGCGCTCCTCACTCAACATATTCAAAAAAATGTCAAAGGTTTTAAGTATTTTTATAACTTCCCAAATTTTGATCAAAATAATTAGCCCAGAAGTAAATTGTTGTTATTGTTAATAAAGCATAATTTCAGTAATTCAAGGTCGGAATTTGATCAAAACAAATTAACTTTCATAAATTATTATTTATTTAGATAATCGGTTTTTGACTTTCAGATTATTTAAAAATAATTCGATTTGGACTTAGATCATAATAAAATAATTAAATTTTTTTTCTATTTTAACAACATTTATTTAATCGCATTTTCATATTAATACGCAATTATTGAAAATAATAAAAAATGACAACAAATAATCAAAAATTTTAATAAATATCAAATTAATTAAAATCTTGTTCGTTGCCATTGATAATATACATGTACGTACATATTATGACAAATTTTTACAAGAAAATTCACCATTAAATCAATGTAGGAGTGTTGAAGTAATTTTTAAACTTGTCACAATCTTTAAGTGGTGCGGCGTTACATTTTTCTGAATAAATTATTTATTTTGCAGTATAATCTAAAAATATTAATTAATGTTTTGTTGATTTTATGAATAAAAATACATGTACTCGTATATATGTTGGCTGGTTCGATTTTTGTGTATTGTTTTTACTTTAATTAGAAATTATGAATTATTTTTTAATTAATTACTTTCTAATAGGTTTACATTTTTATATACATATAAGTATAACATAGATATACATCGTGGATACAAGAATATGTACAAGAATATGTACCATACGAAATAATTATTTTAGTGATCATAACATTTTGGTGATATCTTTAAATAAATTTGTTGATATAAATTATAAATAATAGCAAAAATGTTGATATAAAGAAAATCAGTTACATTGTTTTATCTGTGCTATGCAAACAACCTGCCCATTCTAAATTTATAAAAATACTTCTCAGATTTTTTAAGTGCTTATCATAAATGCAAATTCAAAGTTTGACGGGCGTTAACTGGACAGAATAAATTTTTTGTATGCATAAATTTAGAATTTCGGTAATTAGATGTAGATTTAGGTAAAATATAGGTAAAGTTTGTTTCCATTATTGCAAAGTACGCCAATTGGTAGCAAGGTTGTTGTCAGTTTGCAGTATTTATAAAAACACTTTTACTATAAAATCACTTGTATTATTAACTCATTATTAACAAATATTATATTTCAAAGGCCGAAAACAT
The DNA here is from genome assembly GCA_963942445.1 of Argyra leucocephala. Taxonomy (NCBI): domain Eukaryota; kingdom Metazoa; phylum Arthropoda; class Insecta; order Diptera; family Dolichopodidae; genus Argyra; species Argyra leucocephala. Next base: position 92,107,539 of record OZ012678.1, read on the forward strand.
GTGTACTGAATTGACCAATGATTTAAATTCTATAATCAACGAAAACACATCATTCTTCAATACCAACATTAATAAGAGAGTACTCTTATATTTCGTACCATGGTTAAATGATTCTTTGAAAAATCTGATAAAAAACACATTTTGAGAAAAAAATTAAAAAAGAATCCTACCAATTCTAATTTAAGGGAAAGTTTCAATAACTATTTCAATAGAGTTGGTTACAAAATATCTACCAGGCTCTACCAGGTCTACAGTGCATGACGATATACATTTTTTTGGAACGATCAACGGTGAATATTCACAATATACCTTTATTCCTACAAATAATTATGAAAAAGGGTTAAATTTGATCTTAAATAAAAAATAAAAAATAAGGAATCAGTTGGTTATGACAATATTCCAATTAAAATAATTGAAAACTTTGCTATCTTGATTTCAACCTTTGTTTATTAAAATAATTACAAACTGTACATTTTCTTCGGCTTTAAGAATTCAAAACGTTAATTCAATGTGGAAGAATGGTGATAAGTCTGTGTGTCTGTGTAAGTCTTCCAATTATAGACCTATTACTATACCATTTTGTATTCTAAATACTAAAGAAAAACTGTTGTATAAAAGAATAGAGAATCATTTAACTAACAACTGATTTCTGTATCCTTACAATAATATGGATTTCAGAAAGGTATTGGTTAACATAAAATAATCTAATAGATGCAATTGATTCACTATTTGAAAATTTATATAAATTTAAAACAGTAGCAGGCAGTTTTCAGTCGACACACTAAGTTAATTTTTGCACGTAGGTCATATTCTCTAAGAGCCAATTGAAGGTCTCATAAAACAATGTAAGTTCTAAATGTTAGTAGGTGATATATCCAACGAGTTCGTAAGACGTTTTCCTTTTTACATAGTTTGTCAAATACATAGAAAATCTAAGATACATTTCATCTACCATCGTGTTGATATCCATATTTTATAACGATAGTAAGTTAGAGATAATATGTCTTGTATGTTTAGATTGTATTCCAAATTATTGCTTGTTAGGTGCATTATGGAAACAATAAAACTAATTAAATGGGGAAGCGAAGCCTAGATATAATTTGAGCAACCTTAAAGGGTTTTGTTCGCAAAAAATATGTATAATGAGCACCTCTTTAAAATACATTAATGATGAATTTTTAAATATGTGAAAAAAAAAACAAATTGATAGGGCTTGCAATTTCACAAATTTTATTTGATATTAAAAACGTCACATATGGAAATGGAAAATATTTGTTGGAGAAGGAATATCAATGACAGATAGCCGGGTTAGTTTTCTAGAATTAAATTAAGTGTTATACTAAATTTTTTCGGATTTTGTCATACTACCTAAGCCAGAAGAATTCAAGTATGTCATAAAACATTAAATTTTGCCAGTTTTTGAATTGAAGGCTGAGAATATTTTGAAAGAATTTAGAAGGGTGTTGAATTTTGAAGGATTTGTTGAAAAACAAAATATCGAATAGAAAAAAATGTTTAGAAAAATTTGGGGAGTTATTTCAGTTCTTGTTGTGGAGTTATGTCCTTTGATACACTTGGCAACTTTCACTTTCCAATAACTAATCCTGATTTTGAATCCAGCTCTAAAATCCCTCTTAAATCAGAATTTCACATAAGTACAAATATCGAAGTATTTTAATATTCTGCACAAACCGTATAATCCTGATTTTTGATCCTTCTCTACAGTCCGAACTAATTCAAAATCTCGCATATACATAAGGAAAAGGTTTTGCAATCGCTTCTGGAAAACCAATTATCACTTAATTGTGTCTTTTTGATACCACGACTGGAGAGATCAATTTGTTTTCATTAGTTGTTATCATTCTTTCATTCTTATTCTCCCCAGGGACTCAGCACCAGAGCCACCTGTGTGGTTGAGAAGGTATATCAGATCTCATATTTTTCTATCCACGATAAAACCTATATTGATGGGGAAAATCTCACCTAGAGTCCGTAGTCTGACTGTAGTTAAGCTGGCAAACTATAGAGAAAGTATTCAAGAGTTTCTGTTTTATCTTTGCAGCTGCGACAACGGGAATTGAAAAGAATTGCTTGGCAGCATGGTTTCCTATCGGCCAATGACCTGTAATGATGGCTAATACTCTTGATATATCAGTACGGGACCTGGCTAAGAGTTGTGTGGTTTTGTTGATGTTGTATGAGGGCCATGTTTTTCTCAAGGTTGCACAGACATTTAGTCTATGCCACTTTTCATTCACTCTGGCCAGAAAATATGAACGGATGAGCTCCTTGACGACACTCATTAGAGTATGAATGTCCTCTTCAAGGGACCTATCAAGATTGGAAGCTTTCCAGGCCAGTTCATCGGCTCTCTCATTCCCCTCTATGTTATTGTGACCAGGAACCCAGAGTAGAGAATTCGAAAAACGGCTATTACCACGGATACCACGTATTATTTTTTGACATTTATTATGTCATTTGTTTTCTGTAGGTTATGCCATTTAATTTTGAACAACTTGAAATAGGTTATTTGCTCTTGAACAATTTGAAAATGATAAATATTTTATCGCAAAATTTTATTCACTGATGAAGCTCATTTTTGTTTAAATTATTATGTAAACAAACATAATTGTAGAATTTAGAGTGCTGAAAATCCACGTTCACATAAAATCACTATCTGTTGTGCAATTCATGTTGGTGAAATGATTGGTCCATATTTCTTTAAAGAAAATGGTAGAAGAGTAACAGTAACTGGAGAACGATCCAGAACAATGTTAAATGAATCTTTTTTCCTGCTGTTGTTGAAAATAATCTGCAGGATATGTGATTTCAACAAGACGGTGCAACCTGCCACACAGCCACTTTAACAATCGATTTATTGAAGACAAAATTTGATGATGAAATTATCTCAAGTAATGATTCAGTAGATTATCCTGCCAGGTCGTGTGATTTAACACCTTATGATTTATTTGTTTCGGGATATCTCAGTTAAGTCACAAGTTTATGCTAATAATCCAACAAAAATTGAGCAATTAAAATTCAACATTAAACGTGCTATTGCCAACTTGATCAACATATAAACGTGCTATGAAGTACCGCCAACTTGATGTGAAAAAATGATACAAAATTTTGTTGACAGTATGCAGTACGTACGGAGAAGTCGTGGTAGTCATTTGAATGATGTTATTTTCCACACCTAAAGGCATAATATAAACTTTCAAATAAAAACAAATTTTGAGTCATTTACTAATTTATATGTTTTTTGTTTTAATTTTAAATTGTATCATCTCTATTGCCTTTTGTATTGTATCATCCCTAAAACTCTTTGTATAAAAATGTTCCGTAAAAGGCAAATAAATCTGATTTTGTAACCAACAATAAAACCCCTTTTAAGGGAATACCCTTATTTTGAACCTCACCCTACTGTCTCTTCTATTTCAGAATCTTGCAGATACACTAGTATAAATATTCTGAGAAAAAGTTAATACCCTGTAATATTTTGATTGACTAACTCTTTACTAAACAACTCCTTCTAAATATTTTTATTACATATACATTTCAATAACAAAAAAGCATTTATGTGAGAGTTGTTGCCCCGAACCCCAGCAAAACATATTATTATTGAAACTCTTATTTTTTTTTTAGAAATACTTATGTTGTGAATAATAAAAGCTGATTTGCGTGACTAGCTCTAAAATATACTAGATACTTATATATAATTTTCAACATTTTTTTTTCTCAAAGACCGGTTTCTCAACATTTTTTTTTTGACAAAAATACCGGCTCTGTTCAACCTTTTCAATCTCACAGGGTGGCTCTAGTACTGAGTCCCTGGAGAGGGTGAAGATGAGAAAACGACCACCTATAACGACAACAATAGGTAACTCGAGTCGCGGTATCAAAAAGGCACAAGTAAGTGCTAAATGGTTTTCCAGAAGTAGCTAGAATAGTCACTTCTACCTACCTACCTATTGTATTATTATAATATTATTATAATATATTTTTTGTATAACAAATTTAAATTGCAACTAAAAATTTTTCAAACCCAATTAACTTTTCCAGCACTAACTTTCATTTACTAAATTTGTCTTGAAATAAATTCTAATTTAATATTTTCTAACTGTTAATTGGTAATTTAATCGTAATCATGTACAAATAATTTTTTTGTCTAACTATACTGATCTTTTCCTAATCAGCCTAACATTTTGTACAAACTTCACTAATTTATTCACTAAATGAATCTTCAAGCGAACATACTATGACTAACTATTTACACTTGTATCTAAGATGTTCAGTCTATTACTTTTTTTTTTAAATTGGGGAGTTCTAAGTAGCCGCGACCTCTTAAAATTTATTGTACTTCCCCGTTCATTTCAGAATTGCAGGTCTATGTCCTTGATGAAAGCTATTATTGCCTTGATGTCAAGGTCAGAATTAGTCGATTTGTATCCCTGGAAGTGTTTATATCTTTTTCGAGCTACAGCGTCGCAATCAAATAGAATATGGGAGGAGGACTCCTTCTCTTCTAAGCAGAATCTGTATTTATCTGTGTTCGATCTACCAATCTTGAAGAGATGTTTATTAAGTGGGTCATGACCTGTGATGAACCATGTCAGCATTCTGACATTGAGTCTAGTCCCCCTGATTATCTGGTTCAATCCATGAATATTTAGATTGAAAAAGAATTTGGACTGCGTAAGTCCTTGGCAGCTATCCCATATGTTCTGGGTTTCTTTGGACTCCCACTTGGAAACAATTCCTTGTAGGTAGGCGTTTGAACGAGCAATACTTGGCTCTGGTCCCAAGAATTGACTCTGCGCACCTATTTTTGCAAGGACATCTGCCTCTTCATTGCCCTGTATTCCTTCATGCCCAGGAGTCCACATAAGAGTAACTCTGTTTCGTTCGGCTAGCTTTATCAAGCTTTTGTAACAGATATAGATAAGCTTTGATTTAAAAATTGGGGAAGCCAGAGCTTTTAAAGCAGCTTGGCTATATGAGATTATGTATATGTTGGCACCTCTGTGCCCCCTTTTACTGCACTGTAATGTCGATACCTTGATGGCATAGGTTTCAGCTTGAAAGACAGTGGGATATATGCCAAATGCCGCGCTAAACCTGAACCTTGGTCCAAATACCCCGGCACCGGTTTTCTCCCCGATTTTTGAGCCATCAGTATACCATACTGAAGCTCCTGGAGGTAAGGCTCTTATTAAAACTTCGACTTCTTCTCTTTTGGGTATTAGTACAGTGAAGTTCCTGCGACAATCAATTGCCTTTGTCATATAGTCTAACATTGCAATTGCTTCGGTTCCCAATTTAGTTTTCTGCAGGATCATGCTATGTCCTGGTCTTTTGTGTTTCAAATTGTTCGTTACATGCAGTCTTGTTGCTGTCATTTCTGCCGTCTTCATCAAGTATAGATGAATCGGTGGTTCCAGGATTTTTTCTAGAGCTAAAGTTGGGCACGTTTTGAATGCCCCAGTAGCCCCAAGAAATGCTATTCTTTTTATTTTTGTAAGCTTATTACATGCTTTCGTCTGTTCTATTTTTGGCCACCATACAAATGTCGCGTAAGATATTATAGGTCTTATTATAGACTTGTAGAGCCATACAGTCATCTGTGGAGATAACCCCCATGTTTCCCCAAACATATTTTGACATGCAAAAAATGTCCTGTTAGCTTTTTTGTTTATGTAATCTATGTGAGGATTCCATGACAGTTTACTGTCAAGTATTATTCCTAGGTGTTTTGTTTCCTTTACAATTTCGATAGAAACAGTCCAATAAAGGCGGTTGGTAGTTTACTTTTCTTCGATATGTAAAAAGGATGTTAGTCTATTACTTACTTTTGATACTATACATTTCATACTTCAAATTTCAGATGTATGTATGTATATGTATATTCAATTAAAATACATTATATTAATTCAAATTTTTGTTGCTTAATAAACATCGTGATAGTTTTCTTAAATATTTTCGAAATAATATTTCAAAGGTAAGGTTTTTTTCTTTGTCTAATTGTTATTCGGTCTAATAAACTGTTACAGATATTTAATTATAAAATCATTATTAAAAAACAAAAACCATAACATTTTCAATTTTAAATTCAAATAGATCAATACTACATTGCAATTATATTTACATAATATTTTTTGAATTTTGAATTGGTAAATTTGGAACTAAATTACAAAATAAAATCCGATAATTTAATTTATCAAATAATTACTATAATATTTATTTAATGGATATTAAAATTCAAATAAATATTGTCAATAGCAATTACCTAAAATTTAACATTACCGAATATTTGTTGGTTTTGTAGTTTTCGATCAAATAAATTAAATTTGTATTAATATTTCCAAATTCACAATCGAATAATAAAGGCATAATTAATTATTATTTAATAAAAAAAAACATTAAAAATATTTTAAATTTGATTGAGTGTAAAAAATTACAATTTCAATCATATAAAAAAAAAAAAACTTCGAACTCGAAAATCAAAATTATTTTTTAACAAATATTAGAGTTGTTGAATCTCTTGCTAACAATATGAAATTAGCTACGTTATAAAACGAAATTGGAAAAAGGGAAGAAATGAAGAAAAAATTAACAAAATCGTTTCATTCATGAAAATGGAATTTTTATTATTTTCCATAATCACGTGTATAGACGAGATTGCTTTTCTGCTCTACAATTTTAGTCAAAACCATGAATATTATATTTTATGGAATATGCTGTAGGTTCTAGGTGTAACATTATTAAAATTTAAATAAAAGCTCTAGGTATGTTTCACAAATTTTATTAAATATTTTAAGCGGTTTCAGTTATTACACCATCATCAGAAGACTGAATCTGATCAGGATGAGCATCTGATAAGCAAAAAAAAAATTGTATGACAAGCGAGAAGGTTCATTTTCAACCCTTACCGTATTATAAACAATTGAAATTGGTTCATATGTTTTTGTATTTCGAAGCATATTTTTCCTAATATCTACTAAACGCCTTACTCCAGACTGTTTAAAATAGGCTTAATGTAAAGCTTATTAAAATTTTCCTAAAAGCGTATACTAAAAAATTTTTGATATCATCATTTTAGCACTTACTTCTACAAAAATTATAAATATCATATTTCAACGTCTAAAAAAAAATGTTTATAAAACTTTGGACCCAAAAAAAAGCAACAATGAAAAATATAATAAGTTTATTTATTATTACCATTTTAAAGAGATTTTTATTGCTTTCTATCAAAACTATTTTCAATAATCTGATGGAAAACGATTATTTGAGGCGAGGCGACAAATATGCATCGAAGTATAAAAACAGATTAATCAACTTCAATCGCTTATGACTCGATAGAAACTGAATATGAACCCACCTGTCATACAACTCTTTGTTTCCCAAAGTTTAATTTTATTCCCCTATTATATGCCGAAGTTTAACTAGTCAAGAATGGCACACCCTGTTAAAGAGAAAAATAGAGAAAGAAAAAATAGAATCATTTCAATCACAAAAATGAAATTTCTATTTTATTCATTCGTACACTGACTCTTCGATTTTACAGCTTTTTTTTATTTTTATTTATAATTTATGGTCCTGACTACAAAACCAATTATCTTGTCGACAAAACATCTACTTAATATTGGTCCCAATGAGATTATTATGAAAATCCAAAAAGTTGAAAACAATTGCGAATAAATACTGAAAAAATTTATTCTAATATGAAAATCGGAGAAATTATCACTAACATATAGTAAGATAAATAATTTAATTGTTGCCAGGTCAGTTGATTTTAAATTATTGAATGCAAATACCAATATTTCGGAAGCAACATACTTCCTTCATCAGTGCTTATGAACAAACAGTTAGTCACAAATCAATTATTAAAAATTATTACTGAACGGAAACCTGGCAACAATTAAATTATTTAATTTAAATTATCAATAAATATAAAAATCATATTAATAAATTAAAAAATAGTTAAAATGATTAGCTTTACAAATTTTTTTGCCTGAATTAAGATTAAGTTCGGTTCATTACACCACATAAATGTTACAATCTTCATCAATTAAGGGTATATCAGAAAATAAGGGTATTATCAGAGACTATAATATATATAATATAGTCTCTGGTATTATGGTAGAAAAAAATAAATGGTGGCTTATTATAAAAAATTGGTAAGAGAATCTAAATTTTTGGTATTGTTTGATTTATTATATAATATTCGATTAAGCATAGTTTGATTAAAATCATGTAAGTTTTAATGTCAATCTCAAATGACCACTTTTGCAGTGTAATCGATTATTAAGTAAATATTAAGCAATTAGAATTAACATCAAAATTTAAAATTAATTGAAATCCATTAAAGCCGTTTTTCTTCAACTTTTTATAGGCTATAAGATAGTTTTAAATTTGTATATTAAAGGCACATAATAAAAGTTTAATAAAACAAAATAATCGTTAATTAAGTAGGACAAAAATCATTTAACCTAAAATGTCATCAGCGCGTAATTTGCATGTTTTGGACTTTCAATTTAATCAAAACAGTTTTAGTTAAATGCAGGAAATGAATTTTAGGTATGTTAAAATTAGAATATGAGTGATATGAATCATGTAAAATAAATATTAAAATTTAAAATAAAATTTAAAAAAAAATATTGCTACAAATGTGAAGTGTAAAATCAAAATGATTGCAACAATCACTTACAATGTTTTCTATATTTATTCTCTAATTTGGAATTTATTTTAAATTTTATAGTTTGAATTTTGAATTTATATAAATGCATTGTTTTAGAAAATTATATGAATTATTATTGTTTAATAATCATATTATTATTGTTTTTTGTATAAATAGATTTAAGGCTATTATATAAATTAGACTAACACTAAATTAATATTTTGCTACTAAAATGAATTATAAAAAAAAATTGAGATAAAAAAAATTTTTGTCAACATTGTTACACTACATGTTGTAGGTAGATGATAAATAATATTTTTTGCATTTGCATTGGTTTGGTTAACAGCTCAATGATATCGTAATTAAATTATGCTATAGAAGAATATTCCAAACTAGCTTTTAGAATAAAGTAAAATATTATTAACTTAGAACTGCTAACCACTAAAAATATAAAAAAATCAAATAAAGTACAATTTTCTACTAAATAGAAAGTGCAAATATCAACAATTATAATTCCAAAAATAAATCAAAATTTTATCTATGTCTCTAACTAATAATCCAATAAATAATTGTCTTTATAACTGCTTAAAGGTTTATAATGATTTGCTAAGCGATTTGAAATTAATATTAAATCTAAAATTGTTTAGAGCTAAAGTTAAAAGAATAGTAGGTACTAACAATATTAATAATAGATACTAATTATTAAATATAAAAAAAATATTTTGTTAATTACCTTAACTGTAATGATGTCTAATCAAAGATAAATTACTTAAATTTGTAAAAATAAAATATTTAAACCATACAACCAAAGACCGCGTATATAATATAATTGTATTAACGGTCTTTGATACAACTATGTGTTAGGATCTAAATTTCTAGTATATAATATGTAACTATAATATGTAGTCATAGTTTGAAAATCGAAGGATCTATAATCTCATTCTGTATCAAGGACTTAAACTCCAAATTTAAACAATATACATATATTCCACATACATAAATATATTCCACCATCGCCTTTTCAAAAAATAAATATTAACAAAAAAAATATCAACTGTCATGTTTTAAATGTAACTGTACAATAATTCAAATTCGACAGATTTACTAAAAATTGAATTGCTCATAACAAGTAATCTGGAATGTGATTTGAGTAATTCCATTCCCACGCTATTATTACAAACTATTTTTTATTTATTTTTAACATTCTGTTATATTCTGTAGTTTCATTAACATTTTTCATTTACTCTTTGATAAATTTAGCAAAAACATAGAAATTATAATTTAAATTTTAACTTTAATTCGACGTCATCTATGAACAATAAATTTAATGAACTCAAATCTAATTAAAAAATTTTATTTTGAATTGCAATTACATATTTATCACTAATCATGTAACGCTAAAAATAATTATTATACAGGGTGGTCTGTTTTATGTCTGTGGCAACAAGTTTATGCCTGAAATTGATGTTTCGAATGAAATCAATTTTAAAGTTTAAATAAGAGTTTAAAAATATAGTAACGGGACTGTAATAGTTTTTGGCTTTTTAAATTCGCTTAAATTATGTAAGTATTTGATATAGAAAAACTTTATTTAGTAAAAACATGCTTAGGTTGTTGTACGATGTTAATATTAAAAAATAAAATTTTAAGTAAAATAAACCGTTTCAGCATTATAAATTAAAAAATTTTCCTTCTTTATTAAAATTAACTATTATAAAATCTGTAAAATAAATTTTAAAAATAAAATATCACATTATTTCAGTTATCTCTTTGTAACATTGGTGTTGATATTTCTTTAAAATGGGTTAATCTGTAAAATTATATAAATTCCTATAAATTCCGTGTATCTAAAAAGGAAATATTTATCTTTAATAAATTTTCCTTCAATACCGATATTAATGTTATCGTACTAATTCATTTTTTTCGTACTAAAAGTCCAAAAAATCAAATGCAATAATCTATAAATAATACAAAAAAAATTTGACTCAAAAGAGAATCCAATCAAACTAACACAAAATCTCTTATATTAATTTAATATCAACAAACATTTTATAAAACACGGCGATAATATATACATACATCTACATGATACATCAATATTATATCGTGTTAACTGCAATGTCAAATGTCAATCCATGTATAAGTATACATAATTTGTATGCTTAGAAGAGTTGCACAGATTTATTCTAAACTAAAGTTTTCGTGTGTGTTAAAATAATTGAGAGGAGAATAATAATTAAAAATTCCTTTTTTTTTGTTAAAAAAATATTTTTTTTTGTTATTATATTATATTATAAAAATTAATATTATAAATTTTATAATATGATATCAAAAAAAAATTTTTTTTTAAAATAATAATTTGACTCAAAGGAGAATCGAACTCACAAACCTTGTGCTATTAACATGACGCCTTGACCAACTGAGGTAACAACCGCTTAAAATTATATCTCCAAAATAGAGATATAAAATAAAAGTTTATTTTGACCACTACATCGCCCAATAAAATAAATAACAATGCAAGGCAAGCTAAAGAAAAGCAAGTAAAAAGGAAACGAAACATGTTTTTTTGTTTTGCTAACGTGGTGTGGTCAGTGGTGAATTGAATTCCAATTTACTTTTTAGAACTTTATTTTTAATCTTTTTATTCTCTCTCATTTTTGGTGAATAGATTGAATAATTTTCATGTGATCGTTCTAACACGTATTAGGACAATCAAAATAGATTTATAATACACAATTCGACCAGACAACTTAGGCTAGATCTTAAACATATATTTTTACATTTTAAATTTATTAGTATACAATATTAATCTTAATCTAAATTAATTTCTTCAATCTTTTTTACCTTTTTATTAAATCAAATATAAATATTCTCTATACCTAAAACCATGTTACTATTAGATTTGATAATAGATTTAAAGTTAAAAACGAACTTTACCTTATAAATATTTGAATAAGATTATAATTATAACAAAATTTGTATTTAACTCGTTTGAAATTATAAAAAAAAAAAAAAAATGTTGACAACTTTTTACTTTTGAAGTATTTATAAAATTTCTATAATGGCTTTATATAAGAAACAGTAAAACTGACACGAAAGTTGTATGTTTGGTGAAAATATAACAAATGGTTCAATTCATCAATGTAAATAAATAAAAAACCATGTTAGCGAACTTTTCCGATATAATCAACGTTTTTTCCTAAAATATTCAGTTTCTTATACCAACATTTTAAACTTGAACATTATTACTCGAAAACAATAAGTCTGCTACCCACCAAAACTGTTAGTAAGGTATTCTAATTTTTTAAATTCTGAAATACAATTTACTCCACCTTGCATGTATTTGGAGCTGTAGTATACAGATATATTTATTAGGCATTATTTTCCAAATTGATTTTCTTTAAGCCTCTAGGTCAAATTCACAAATAGACTGGAATTATCTTTTTTTTTCTCCAAAATCACCCTGTATAAATAGAGTCTTTATATTAAATTATATCTCACCCTGGCAGACAAAAGCACATAAGTCAAAAAAATCCGATTTTTTTTTATTGACTCAATCGCATGATATTCTCAATATCCATTTTCTCACAAAAACACCTAAGTCAAAGTATACATATTTCGTCTTGAAAATTACAAAAATAATAATCAACGTAAAAATTTTTTAAATTTTTCTATCGTATAAAAACACATAAGTCGACTTATGTGATTTTAACAGAAAAAAATGTGTTGCGTAGCATAGACTTAAGATTAATATTATTATATTTTTTTTAACTGTTGCACCATAAACAGGTTCGATATTTTTTTGATTCTATGTGTATTTTTATTATTTCATTGTGAATATTAATTAAAATAAAAATATTTTACTTTAATTACTCAAAAATATATTTGAAAAAAAAAAGAATTAATTTTCGAAATGTCACTTAGCCGGGGTAGACTATTTGTTACATTAGTAACAGAAAAACAAAAAGAAAACTACAAAATTTTAACTGATACTTCTAAGGGTAAATTTTATTTATTAAACAAGTCAATAAAAATTAAAATATAATTGTTTGGAGTATGTTGTTCATATGATCTCCACTGCAGAGCAAGAGGATGAGAATATTATTGAAGAACCATTTTCAGACGACGATTATATTGCAGATCCATCTTATATTCCCGATAATATTGAAAAAGAAGCAGAATCAAACATTCTAGCTGATAATACAACTGATGCGGAACCAAATTTAAGCATGCTGGTTGGTCCCAGTACATCAAATGTAGCGACAACTTCCCTAAAGAGCAAAAACGATAAAAGGATAAGGAAGGAAAATCGAAATTGCGGCAAGGAATACACTACAATTACTGGTAAAATAAAAGCATCCAAGAAGGCGTTTCATTAGAAAACTGTCGTTTAAAATGTAATAGCAGATCTTCGTTTGAAATGCAAAAATCAATTTTCGATGAATACTGGAACATGGGTAGTTAGCGGCTTTCATTTCTGCTATGATGACAGTTTCAGATAAGAAATCAAATCGCCCACGTACAGGACATAAGTGCAGAATATAAACCTATAACTATTCCCTCGAATATAATGACGAAAGGCTTCCGATATGTAGAACTTGTTTTTTAAAAACTTTGAATGAAAACGAAAATTTTATTAAAATGTACGAAAGTCATTATGCACGTAAAGATAACAACACTAGATATATGTGCAGCACGTGTGACAAATATAAAATTAAACTTCAACTATTACAAGACTCACAGGAGAAAATCGAAATCGAAAATAAAAGAGATCAACCCATATTGAAGCTGAATAAGCCTATAGCGAAAAGCGCGTTGATAAAGAACTATCGAAAGAATCAAACAACCAAATCAAATGTTTCACCTTTGACCTTCAGCAATGTTTGCCAACACCATCGCTGACGGCAGCTTTCGCATTTTACAAAAGGCAACTCTGGACTTTTAATTTGACGGTTCACGATAACGCAAATGGCAACTCAGCTCATTATATGTGGCACGAGTGTATTTCAGGCAGAGGAGCGAACCAAATAGCCTCTTGTTTGTACAAGAATTTAAAAAATTTTACAGCCGAGGTAAAACATGTGATTCTTTATTCTGATACTTGTGGTGGGCAGAATAAAAATTCGCATTTTACTGCAATGCTCTCTATGCTCTTAGAAGAAAAATCAACCATTATAGAGGTTATTGAGCACAAGTTCCAGGTCACAGCCATATGGAAGTTGACGGTGATCATAGTATCATAAAAAAAAAAGAAAAAGAAAACTAATTTGGAAATATTTCACCCTCATGACTGGATGCAGCATGTTCGATCGTGTAGTTCTAAATTTAAAGTAGTTGAAATGTCATCAAATGATTTCTTAAATTTTGCATCAATTTTAAAAGGGCCATTCGAAAGAGGAATACTTTGGGTGATTTAAATGGCATGCTGTGAAATGGTTTCGATATGATATTAAGAACAAATTTGGGGAAATATTGTATAAAAATAATTTACACAGAAAGGAAGAAAACTTTTTAAAACTTGATTTAACCAAAAGGGGAAGAAACAAAACTACGAGCGTGGTTTCTGTTATTTCAAACAATTTGATATCTATAAGTGCTGATAAAAAGAAAGACCTAATATCTTTGCTTGACTTTATTCCACAAATTTTTCGTCAATTTTATACTTTTCTACCTGATGCAACCTAAACTTGATATCGATCTTGATTTGATTGAAATTGATGAGGATCAAGTTTGAAGTGGATAGGAAGCTTAGAGTTTTCTCTTTTTAATATTAATTTTGATAGAAGGCAAATGTTTTATTTGTGATTATTTTTTGTTTTCATCTTATTTTGAACAAAAGAAATGTTTAATTTGTTGATATTTTTGTTTTTTAATTTTAATTTTAACATAAGAAAGTATTTAATTTGTTTTATTTGTGTTTTTTAACTTTTTTGAGACTGAAATAATAAAGTGTTTTGTTTATTACCATATTTTTATTCTTTTTTTACTTACTGAAATAGAACATAAGTCACATATCTTTTTCGAACAAAAGCACTTAAGTCAATTATTTTCTAAATTATTGCAAAATTTTAAATTTTATCTTTGCGCGTTGAAAACTATAGCAAATAGTAATTAAACTGCGTACCACAATTTTTTCTAATCGAAAGAATTAATTTAAAAACTAAAAAAAACGCTCTCCTGTAAAATTGCGTAAAATGACTTATGTGCTTTTGTCCGCCAGGGTGAGATATATTAACACGATAATTCATTAAAAATTTCAATAAACAATCATAATTCAACGAAAACTATGTGGTTGTGGCTATTTACAATAACAAAAAAAATATCTTTCGAATCACATTACTTTTTACAAATCAATTCTATAAAATTCATGGATGGGCACAATATTTTATTTTAAATTTTTTTTTTTTTTTGCATTAAAATAAAAACATAAATAATTCGAAAATTTCCCGGAAATTTTAAGCTTAATATTAACTAACATCAAAATTACTGGTCTTGCTTTTATTAATTTAATAGCAATTCATTTTAAATAAATTTTAATTATAAAATTAAAATACCGTGAAGGTGGTTGGTAATAATAAACGTGTGTTATTTAAACACGTATTTTAATTTTCTGCAATAATATTAATTTTAGTGTTTGTAATTGAAACGAAACAAAAATATTAGTAAAGGGTAAGGTAAATATTTTTGAAGAACTTACATTGTTATTAGGAAATAATGTCTTGAATTTAATTACACTGGGAGAATAAAAATTATTAAAATACAGGCTCGGTTCAAAAAACCAATATTAATGTAACACGGTTTCAACACAAAAGTAACGCGTTCAAAAGCGGAGCATGACTTAAGAAACACATTCATATTTTCATCCCATAACAATACTGAATAAATTTTAAGCTAACGTCAGGTAGGTCCAACGGTAAACGATTTTTGTACGGTATACGGACCGATAATCTTGAATATATAATCGATCGATAACATTGCCAAATTAACCTCTACGATATTTTTGTATTTTAACACTAATTATTAGGCCAATCTGACAGATACAAATCTTTTACAATTACTAGTTCAGTGTGTGGTACTGCATAATAGATAAATCAACCAATTTCAGTGAAATTTATCGTTAAAATACAAAATGGTGTTTTTTGATCGTTTAGCAATTTCTAGCGAATTACGTCAGATCAAACAATTTTTATAAAATTTTGAAATTTATTTAAATATGCAAACAATTATAATTATAAATGTTATGGTATAATAATATATTATATATTATATATAATAAATATTTTAATATTAGTATAGAATAAACCTATATTATTATATTAGTATATAATTTAAAAAACAAAAAAACAATAAAATAAATTAGTTAAAAAATGGTTACAGAAAAATAATTTAAACCATATATGCTTCTTCTACATCATCATACTGACAACGGCAAACATGAACCAAAACTACACAGCCGAACTGACAGCACTTTACGAATCGAAAATACTAGCTAAAAAACAAGAAAAAACAACCACTGATATACACGAACAATCTGAGCACGATACGAACAATTAAAAACATAGATAACATTGTGTTCAGTCGTTGTTAAGGACTATATTTATCAAAAACAGAAGCAAAATCGAAATTATATGATAACCGAGCCAATCAGCGATAGAGGGTAATGATCTAGTTGGAAGCGGTACGTTATCTTGTTTTTTTAATCTTGTTTTTCAAAATCTCTTTTTTTTTAAATCTGGTTTTTTAAAATCATGTTTTGTTAAAATCTTGTTTTTCCTAAAAATCTTGCTTTTTTCAAAAAATCTTGTTTTTTTTTTTTTAATTCTTTTGCAAATATTTTAAGAAGTATTAAAATGTTGCTTTTTAATTAAAGTGATAAAGTTACATAAGACTGCAACAAGTCACTAATAACACGGTTCCAATAATATAGGATATAGGTTCCAATAATATACATTTTAAATGTTGTACTAAGTTCTTACCGTCTACGTATACCACCTGCCGTCGGCAAAGAAAGAGTTTCAATAATTGAGTAGTGGATTTTGGGGCAGTAGCCCCCGACTTTAAAATTAAAATACCTGCTTTTTATTTTACTTCCTAAAATCTTTTCGCTAGCAACACCAGAATTTATATTTTTATAATATAAAGATGTCCTTATTTATGCCCTTATTTTTGCGCTGCGAAGTAACTTCGATATTAAAAACTTCGAGACACAAAATCCCTAAAAAAATTTTTTTTATCTTAATTATTTTTCTGTGTAGCCGCTGTTGGATACATAAAGAGGGATATCCCTTTTCCAGAATATTTACCTTAAGTAATTAATTTATACGTAGTCGCTGTTATATCATAAATATATTTTGAAACTGTCTGTTTTTTTGTAATACAATTTTTTTTCATGGTTTTTTCAGAATTTTTTTTTCAGTCTTTTGTACCATACGGGATTTTTTTCACAAAATTCAAATTCGAGATATTTGATATTCAGTCTTTTTTTAAAAACAAGATTTTAAAAATACAAGATTTTAAAAAACAAGATTACGTAGTAGATCCGAATTAGTTGGCAAGAAACCAAAACAAGCAACTAAAAGATTGCTACTAACGTAAACATTCACAAACATATAAACTGGTAAAACAAGACATACAAAATTTTAACCAGACAAAAAGATAAGAAGAATGAGATTTATTAAACTCATTTAGACTATTGCATACAACACAAAAACAATACTAGCCACTAAACCACGACAACTAGAAGTGAAGCTCACCAGATTCCGGTTGTACAAAAACTACTTACCGATATCTGCTGGACAGAACACCTAGAGCAATATATAGATATTGCAACGAAAACTTAACAATACCACATACACTATTGGACTGTCAATATACACGCAACAACCAAATTACCACAGAAATACTAAAATCAACTAACGAAAAATACATACAAAAAATTAAAAAACTACTTACAACCCATGGCATATGGAACGACATCTAACAATAAAAAAAATTTGAAAAAATACAGAAAATACGCTGTTCTGAAGAAATGTTAAAATAAAAAACAAAAGAACCCTGCTTTCGGTAATGCTAAATTGACGACCAATCAATTAACATTTGATGCGACCGATCAACTGTCAAATCGACAAATGCATACTTTTCGCGTCGCGCGTCTTTGATATTACCGAACATAATTTTTTGATTTTTGAATTGTGATTTATTGTGTGTATTTCTGGTTTTAATTTAATTTTTTTTTTAAATCCGTTTTTCATAAGGACATGTAATAAAAATTACAAACAATAGATTGTAGAACCATCAAAAAATTTTCTACAATCAAAGAACAAAATAAATGACGATCAACAGCTAATCATAACATTTTTTGCTGCTTTGTATGCTCAAATTTGATAGCCATTTTACATAACCGAAAGTATGACGATCGTCCATTTTCGTCAACTGCATAACCGAAAGAGTGATGACAGTTGATTTTTTTTACAGTTGCAGCGCAGAAGACATTATCGAAAGCAGGGTTAAGAAAAGGGAAAAATCTTAAGCAAAAACAAATAATTTAATAGGTATACTATGTACATTGTGTATATAATGAGATTTAGATTAAATTTAGATAATTCTATACGACCAGACAGCATTTAGCTGGGTCTTAATTTTAATCTATTACTTATTACATTAAAACAGACTTTATAAATTGAAGCATTTTAATGAATATCTAAAATCTAATATAATTTGTTAAAATAGAATTAGTTTTATATATAATTTAGTTACTAAGTAATAATTTAATAAATAAATAATGAAAAAAATCGTCTATATATTTAATTTCTATTAGTATTAAATAAGTAGATATAAGATTTGTAATAGAGAGATGGCAAACATCCTACCCGGAAAAGGGTCCTAAATTTTATGTACAGCTGAATTAAATTAAATTGAATTAAATTCCTCTGCATCAACTTACGGAGTAGAAATATATAAAAAATATTTAAAATTTTATTTTCACTAAACTTTTTAAAACTTCACTTTGAAATAATAAACGTTTTAAGTAGCTATAGTAAGCTCAGTTTGTACAATAACTTATCAATAGTTTTATCAATGAACTATTATTTATTATCAATTTTTGTTTATATGTATTTTTTTATTATTGTAATTTGCGTTAAGATATAACTGTTATATAACAAGTTATTGTATTTAACAGTGTGTTTTCAGTGGTTTAACTTTTTATTATAATTTTAGTTAGTTTGAAATTAATAATTTTGTTTTTTATTGTTTTTTGGTTTAAGCATTACTTAATGACCTTCTTTAAAATTAAAGTTTGTCGTTGCTTTTAACGCCACACGCAAAAAAAATTGATTTTATTCGTAACTTATTGTATGTTTTCATATGAAACAAATAAGAAACTATGCCATGAACGTAACTCCAGGATAGTTTTTCAAAATGAATACAAAAGTAATATATAAAAATGAATGGGCTATTGCTTCACAATTTAATTTTATATCATAAAGGATTTCAGTTATTACACCATCATCAGAAATTTTTGTTTTTTTGAATCTAGAATCTTTTAATTATTATTTAACAATTTTTCATTTCACAGGACCCACGATATATAAGTATAATAAAATATAATAATATAATGCAAATGCAATTTCAATATTCAATTGGTAGTTAACCCGAAAATCAAAGAAATTAAAAAACACAGAGATAATAATTATGTTATAAGAGATAACTTGTAAACTCTTCATCGTTAATCTGTATCGTATTATATTATAGCTACTGTATACGACGACACATCAACTTTAGTAATCAGTCAATGAAAAATTTGAATTTTTAAAATTAATTAGCTGTTCGAAACAATCAGAGAGTTGAGTAGAGTAGAGAGAGAGAGAGAGAGCAGAGCATCATACAATCAATTTTGAGTGTATGTAATTTATTTCGATATTTTCCGTTAAATTAACAGCAAAGGACAATGGCTATTTATTAAGAATGTTATTGCGGTTCACAACATCTTTTAGTTGTGTTGTCTACCATACAACATAACCCAATGAGCAACACAACCAAATATTGCTATTGCGAATTACAACTTTAAGCAGTCGTGAATATAAAATTTTTCAAAAAAAAATTTTAAAGAGAAAAACCTATCTTTTGTACATCAGTAAATTTTGTAGAAAAGAAAAAAAAAACATTTTTTTTTACGAAAATTTTATCCTACAAATAACTCCAATAAACACAACTCAAACACAACTGATTCAACTCAGACACAACTTAAGCATTGTTCTCATACAACTTAAACGTTAACTGTAACAACATTTAATAATCGGAATTTGAAAAGAACACAACTTAAAAACTATGTTGTGTAGTTTTGACAGATCATTAGGCTGTGTTGTGAATCACAATAGAGAATGACAAAATGGTTGTCAATTACAACTATATTTTAGGTTGTGTTGTGAATCACAATAGCACCCACCCTAAATTGTAACCATAGATGGATTGGATTTTAAAAACCCATTTCTTTCTTGGTTTTCGTTTATGATATTTTTGACAATCTTAATACTAATTTAATCAGTGGTATTAAGTAATTCATTTTGACTTAAGTACCCCTACCATAATAGACTTGTGTGATACTATCACATGAAAATAATCGAATCACATGAATGTAAATTTTGTATCAAAACATAATAGACTCACAACATTTAGTACTAATTCTAAAGTTTCCCTTTTAAAATTTTATTTAATATTAGTTCCAACAGATGGATTTTCAATTTTATAGGTTATTTTTGTATAAATTTTAGTGTTTGTTTACAAACTTTATTACATACATTTTTATATTTTAAATTTACGGTTACTATAACATGCTACATTTCATTTTCCTGTAGTACCATTTGCCTGCTTTCATTTGACTGGATATGATAAATATTTCTAATAAAAATTTCATTTAGCAAGTTTTTATCAATCAACGGGTATCAGAACCAAGTTCAAGAAATTTAGCAACCTTCAGCAAAAATAGGTCCGAGTCACGTCCCAAACAACCCCAAAAAAAAATTTTTTTTTTTGTTTTTTTTATCTTGTCTTTAGTAAAATGGCCGAAACTCTATATCACGTGCTTAAATTGTATTTTTCTGGAAAAAGATTATTAATAATTATTATAACTAATTTAAAAAAAAAATGAAACGTCGTAAAATTTAATTTTTTTTATTGTTTTAATGTTTTTTTTTTTATTGACAAGTGGAGAGTTGCTACATTGATCCATCTTTATCATTGATCCATCTGTTTTAAGTTGAAAAATAAAACAAAAATAAATAAAACCAATTTATTAATTTTGTAATATATATCTCTTAAATCTACCTTTTCAGACTTCGGATTCACTTCTAGTCTAGTAATTGTCATACTAGTTTGATTGGATAATATTTCCAATCTCCCAAATTGATTTGTGATTCTTGAATAATATTATCTCTCTGACGTACGTTTATGTACCTTTCAAAATTAAAATGAAAGCCATTCTTAAATCATAAAAAATTTAATTTTTTAAATTGTGTTCTCATGTTAGTGTTCTAGTGTAAGTTCGACTGGGTTTAATCAGTATGTATAATAAAATGTTAATCAGCATCGATTTATTGAAAAAAAAAAACAATTTTTTTTGTTTAATAACTTTTAAACTACATAATATCTTTATACATACATAATTACATACATATATCACATATATGTATTCTACATACATTATGTATAGATATAATATATTATATACATTATTGTATTCAAATGAATTTTAATATGTAGGTTTGGTTTTCACAGCCACTATAATTATAATATTATTATTATTATTTAAAATCTCTTCCGCGTCTGATTGAATTGAATTACGTGTTGATTAATTACAATTTAGAATTATAAAATATGGTGATTGAGATTTATATTGTAATAACATTTTATACTTTTAATAATATGAATTTAATTTTTTATTAATTTATAAGTTTATTTTTCATGTTTTGGATATGGGTTTTGGAATATACTTCAAGTTAACAATTTCCTCTTCGAGTCAAATTTAAGTATTTTCATTGTAAAAAAAAACCGTTCTTGACTTCTTAATTTTACACTTACTTAAGTCCATAATGTTTTATTATGGTAATATTAATTAAAATGTTAACTTTGGTTTCATCAGCATTATTTTTTATGTTTAGATAAAAAATATTTTTAGATTGAGTTAAAACGTGTTTGAAATTTTTTTGTTTTAACACATATGAAATTTATTGGAAATCACCACAATTAAATGTATATATGAAAAAGCTATTTTAAGTTGTTAATAATTCGATGATAGTTTTAAATTATTAATTCTTAGTAGATTTTGAAGATTGTTAATGAATGTTATTACATGGCTTTTTCCGCAAAATTCACATTTTTCCGCAATTTATTCGTAATATACACCCATATTCTCTTAGACCCATCGTTGACGAGAAGAAAAAAATCATCTCGTGTCGTCTCGCTGAATATGCATTTCTGTTAGACACTGTAAGCGGCGCGATAGAACATTTTATTTGTTGGTAGTACTGATAATTTTTTACTGTCAACCAAAATTATTGGTATATAATATGGTACAAAATATGGTTTATAAAATTTTTGGAAAGTATTAATGGGGTTTAGTTTTAAAATATTTTTTAAATGAAAAATAAATATAAATATATTGTTTTAAATATTTTTTAGTTTAGTACATAAACAGTAGTAAAACAGTAATAGTAAAGATGGTTTTTTTTTTTCAAAACAAAAACACAATTTTAATAATAATGCAAAAAAAATAATGAAAAACTGTTTACTAATCTTTACTTAACTATTTTTTATCTGTTCAATTTATTTATTTAATAAAATTTTTTGATAAAAAACACAAAATACTTTGACGAGACACTTTATCGCTTACAATTTTTACGAGATAAAAAATGGCTAACTCGTCTCGTCAAAGGTCTAACAGAATACAAAACTATCTCGTCAGAGATATTCTCACGCGATCTCGCGAGAAGGGTCCAACAGAATATGGGTGATAACTTTACGTTGATTCGTTAATATACTACCATCTGTTCTGTATATTACATTATGACTAAAAGATTCTTTTTCTTCATTTTTCGCAAAAATTAATTATATCTTAAGCAAATTCACTCCAACTGTTAATTATTTTAGTTAAAGAATCAAACCATAACTCTGATTAACTTTTTCATTTTTTTAAAAGCACATTATTGCCCTACTTAAATCTTCGGTCCAGCTATTTCTTGTTTTTTTTTATATAGTTATGTAATAGATCTAATAGATGGTGTCTGTCAAAGATATATTTCAGCCGGTTACTATTGCTGTGCACGCACAGAAATGAAAGACATCATTGTTAGCTAAAAACTCAGTCTCAGATGGACCATTGAAGAGAATAGAATAAAATCTGTAGTTTTATACAACATTATAAGAAAAATCTTAAAATAGTTTTAAAATACAAAGAATAATAAAATTAATAATAAAATCCGTGTAAATAAAATAAATAAAACATTTAAAATTAATTCAAATATAAAATTTGTGGAAAATTAAATAATAAGAGTTTTAATCTTTATCACAACTAAACAGAATAACTATACAGACAATTTATTAAGAAAAAATATTCCGAAGAATAAATATTAACTATATTATTAGCCAAAACTTAGGTCAGAGAAACCTTTATATACTTTCGTATTGTTGGTTTTTAGAAAAAAAAAAAAGAAAATGGATAGCTAGTGAGAAAGAAAAAGAGAAAGAAGTAGAAGAAAGGTTCGGCGGGGATTTGGAATTATGTTATTGCTGTTCACAAAAACTACCACTGCTTGGGAATGTTTGTAGTGGAATGCGATTCCACATTCTAGAAGTGACTGACTATAAACGAATTTCCACTTGGTATTCCCACGGTGTAGGGGTGAGTATTTGGAGGCTTTCACGTTCCTTTACAGAATTGCTTAAGAGAATAGGGCGTTTAGTTCTTCCGAGAATGTGCCTACTCTCAAAAAATATCTATAACATAGAGTCAGTGTTCCAACGATACGATTCGAAGAACCAAGTGGAGCAAGCGTTGACGAGACATTTACATTAGCTATGAGGCGAATGGCGAGCTATTGTATTTTGTGTCAAAAGAAAGCTTAGAGAAGTATTTAAGGCGCCCACCATTTCCAATTGGATGAGTATGTTACGGAAGATATAATCCGTTTTAATAATTTGATCCTTTCGACCCATTGATCGATTCCTAGTGTGTCCTCTTTTGCCGGATTAAAATCAAGTCTATTTTCGATAGATCTAAGTGATAATTATTTATATTCCTATCATTTGTTTGGGACTAATGAATCTGTTTTTCTTTATTGCTTTTTGTACTTTCTAATTGTTTTTCTTTATTTAATATCTTGTATTCTAAGCGGGTAAACTATTTTCTTCATTCATCTTCTTCATTCGTACAATGTTGGCCGAACTATATTCAAAGGCTGTACTATAAAACAATGAAGTAAATTAAAGAAAAATATCAAAAGTTAACGAAATTCTGTACTACCCATAATAGACATCATAATCAAACTTAAGTAAGCTGCAGTTAGTAGATTTTTAGTTTTGAGTTAGTTAAGAAGGACTGTATCGCCCTATGTAGTTGTAAACATTTTTTGAATTTATTTTCAAATTCAAAGTAATCGAAAGAGAACTATGTTTCACCTGATGCTTTCCAATTTTTGTCTAATGAAGCAATGAACGTAAATCAATGTTCACAAGAGTGTTGTGCTACGCTCGCAAAAGGAAGCAAATTCATAATATCTCGAATTCAGAAACTTAATAGCGAAGTTGCATCAGAGGTCGATGACGATAAGTGGATGCAATGGATAAAGATAAGCATATCAGACCATTCGCAACTACATATTCCTTACTGAAAATGATTCATAAAAATCAAGTCAAAAGATCTTAAAAAAATCATCAAGTCAATGTGAAATTCAATTTTATTTTGAGTTTATTCAAAACTATAAAATTTTATTTTAATTAGAAATATTTCATTATTTAATTTTCTATAGTTTTAATGTTTTGAGCCAAAATGTAAGTGCGTGCGTTTCTCTTAAATAATAATTTAATTTCTTTTAATTGTGCTATAAAAATACAGAGTTAACCCAGAATTCCAGCTTTCATCGTGATTCACATTTTTTTTTTTTTAAATTCCTTCCTGAGTGCGAACAGTTATTATAATAATTAGTTAAAATATAATATATATATTATGTGGAATTGAGACCATATTGACCGACATCAAAAAATTATCATATAAAACCGACAAATATCCATATTGACCGATATCAAATTACCAATATCAACCAATTTAAATGAAATATAGAAATATAATGATATTTCTGACTTTTTAATAAATGCTTAAATTCTATAAAAAAAATTTAAATGCAATTAATAAGAAGTTTAGGTAAAAATAAAACTTCAGATGGTCAGTTAGACCAGACTGGAACATAACCAAACAAATCTTGCCTATGTTGAACCAGAAGCAATCACTTAACCTACTAACTATGAAAAGATGTGACATCACCACTATGGTAGGGTCATTACGGGTCATTGCCTGTTTGGTAAACATGCCAACAAACTGGAACTCCCCTCAAACGACTTTTGCAGAATGTGTAGAGAGAGGACGAGGAGGATGAAACTGTCCAACACCTACTCTGTTCTTGCCCTGGTCTCTACCATAAAAAGAAAACCCATTTAGGAGCCTTCTTTCTGGACTCGCTGGGTGATCTTGAAAACACTAGGATCAAAAATCTCCACCGCTTCGTTAAAAGATCAAATTGGTTCAACGAGTAGAGTCTTACGCGAAGAAAGTTTTCACACAATGAACCTTACCGGTCTAAGTATGTCGGCGTACTGCCGGCAGCCACTACTACTTACCTACCTACCTTAGTAAATATATCACCAACTGGAAAAATTCCGCTCGTGATCGAAGTCAGCGGAATACAATTTTGTAAAAGGATATTAGCTATCATATTGAAGTATCTAAAATGCTATATATTTTTGGATAATAAAAAGAAAAGAGAGGCAGGTTTCAGAACCTTGATGCGAAAAAACAAAACATCCAAAGTTAATTGAACCTTTTCTAGACGGTAAACCATGTTACATTGATTTTTTTTGTGCGATAAGGCCAAAATAATGGGATTAACACCCTAGCACCGCTTTCGCAGAATTTCAGCCATTTAAGAAATCATAAAGAAAGAAAAGATGGATATTAAAGATAATAATCAAAATTATAAAATAATATAAAATAATAGAATAGAAGGGTTAGTATAAAAGTTAGCAACGTTAAATAAAACCTTGCTAAAGAAATAAAAATTTGATTGGGGATTACTTAGAGATTGAACAAACATAATTATAATATTTGAACCCATTAAACATAATATTTTATTACCTACTTACATGTTGTTGTAGGCTATTCACCATAATAAAAAATTTTAAATTTACTTTAATATTTTGGGAATCAAACAACAGAATATTTTCAAATTTATACATGAATTGCACTATTTTAAATAAGATATGTAAACTTTTTAGATAACATTCAAATAAAATTGAAATCTCTCCCCCTCACAGTTACTTCACAGATTTATTTACATTAAAAATCTATTAGATAATATTTTTCTAGTCTAAAAAATTTGCATAAAACTCTCATAAAGAAATATATTTATATAGATACTCATTATCAACTCATATTTTCAAATTCACAACAAGATGGTAATTGTTTGTTAACCACCCACGATTCCTACAAAACTAAATAAAAAAACAATTACATTTATTTAATGAACATACAAAAAATTATGTATATATATATTCGCTAAAATAGTTAACATAACCTCTCAAAATACCAATTAACAATAACAAACATCACACATACATTATGAAAGAAAAGATACAATAAGATACGATCTTCTTATGTCATTCTTGTTGATTTAATTTTTTTTTGTACAGTTCAATTTGCGTGCGTCTTTATTAATCAGATCATGTCAAAGATATTTGTATAACTGTTATTAGCAATTTTAGCCGGATATCCATCATTTTAAAATTAAAATTTAATGATGAATTTATTTGATTACCATAAATCATTATGGATATCTGATAAAAATTTATAGGGTGTTTCCTAAAATATTTACTTCCGTACAACCTATTCCAAGTTAAATATTAACTATAAGTAAAGTGTTAGAAGATTGTTCGATAAGTTACATCAGCACATTCAATACAATCAACGTATTGCAATACAATATAATCAACTAATTTTCATAAAAACAGATATTTATATAGGACTACAGAAGCAAAGTGAACTATACTTATTTGCATCGTGAATACATGCATTTTTTTCTGGGGCTAAAGTGATGGGATAAGCACCATAATTACCTCTGAAGAATTTAAGACATTTAAAGATGAAAGAAATAAATAAGAATAATAGTAAAGACCAAATATATTAAGATGGCGCGGCGCGCACGGAAACAAGCCGATCCGCCCAAAATATAACAATAAATGATTATAACTTTGAAGGAGTAAATAGTTTTATATAATATCTAGGTGCCTTAATAAATAATAAAAATGACATGCATCTGACAATTAATAATAGAATTCAAGCAGCACAAAAATGTTTCTACGCACACAAAAGCCTTTTCAGGTAAAAATTTTTAGCCAGGACAATTAAATTAAGAATGTACAAGACCATAATACAACCGGTCGTAACATACGTGACGAAAATAAATTGAAAGTATTCGAAAGAAGAATACTGAGAAAAATATTTGGCCCCAAAATAAATGACAATGGTGAATACCAAATCAGATCAAACAAGGAGCTAGAAGCACTAATTGAAGGACACAATATTGTTAAATTTATTAAGGCACAAAGACTAAGATGGGTATGTCATGTGGTGAGGATGAATGATCAAAGGATGCCAAAAAGAATATTAGACGCAGTACCGTACAATACAAGAGCAAGAGGTAGACCAAGATCACGATAGCTGGACGAAGTCGAGGGCAACTGTCGAAAGATTGGAGGTAACGGATGGAGGACAGTTGCACAAGATAGAGCAGAATGGAGGAAAGTTGTAGACGAAATTAAGGCTCACCCTGAGCTGTAGAACCAACAGATGATGATGATGAATAGTAAAGAATAATAAACTAAATTAGAAAACATATAAAAGAAATATAATAGAATAGAAATACTTAGCATAGTTCATGGTGAATGACAGACGTTGGATAATGGATGTTGAATAGTGGATAGCATATGGTACAAGGCACATGGTGTAGTCATAGTGCACGCCACATAGTGAATGGTGGATGGTATATGATAAAAATTGAGTGGTTAGTTGGAGGTGGTGCATGGTACATAGTTAATTGTACATCCAATTATAATTATGATAATTTCCAATACATTTGTCCAATACATTATACATCATAAATATTTAATAAATATTAAATATATTAAAAACTTATTTCTAAACAAATTGCTATTGAAGCACCCTATTCTTATGAACAACAACTGTCATTCATCGGAAACAATGAATCCATCAAACTGAAATTTCACAGTCAGCCAATCTAAGTAGTTAATTTTCTGACTTTAATACAAAAAAAAAAACACATTTTTTTTCCGATTTGGGAAGTGGGATTTCATACAAAATAAAAACAAATCATATGCTGTAGGCTGGATCCAATATTTTTTTTATTTTTTTTTTTTGTTCTTTTTTTGATTTTTTGTTCACGTTTTCAGACTAACTTCGATTTGGACGTTTCGCTTTTATAATTTTATAAATAAAAAGTGAAATTACATTTCTTTTGCTGTTTTTTGTGATGCTGCCAGAGGTTAAAAATGGTTCACTCAATTCAATTGACTTTTTGGATCTTTTGTAAATTCTCATTATTTTCATTTTTTGTTTTTAAAGAAAATTATGAGTAGTAAACCATATATTTACACTTATAATTATTATGAATGGTGAAATGAAGGTGGGTGGAATGTATTTAAAAACTTTTTTTTTAATGTGAGATTTATTTAATTGTTGATTTTTAGCCAAGTGTTATGAAACATAACTCTTGTTAGAAAACATTAAAATTTAATGTGTAATAATTTTTACGGTTTATTTTTCTTTTGTTGTATGTTGTAGTTTCTGAGTTGTTCATTTCATTTCATTTTGTAAAAATAGTTATGTTATTGTTTAGCATATTAGACTATGTATTAATATGACAAATATAAGCCATAGTTGTTCTCGATGTATTTTCCAGTTTTCCGAGTACAAAAACTATGTAGTAAAGAAGAAAGCGTTATCTGCAGAAGGAAGAAGAAGAAAATAAAAATAAGTTCAAAATAATGTTGTTAATGTTCGCTTAAAATGTTTGCAAATCAAACACGTAAAACAATCAGTTTTCCTACGGTATTGTATGTAATGTAGTATGATTCCATACTTTGCAATATTTAAACTATAACAGAACTTTCGATTCAAAATCAAATAACCTTTGTACTTTTACATTACAAAGATATGATATTGTGACGTTTTACGACGCAGGTAAGAACTTTAATTTTTCCAAACATGAGAACACATTAAATAATTTAATTGTTGTTAATAATTTAAATTATCACTAAAACTAAAAAAAATCCGATTAAAAAATAAAAAAATAAGATGAAAACATATACCTACAATATAAATTATCTTAAAAAGTATAGAGTAAGTTCTACAACTACGCTACAATGAATATTGATAAGATTTTCTCAGCAGATGTGAAATTGTAAAGTTTACATATATTTTTTTTTTTTTATGTTTATGACAGTAATTTAAGGTGACCTTTTCGTGCTTAATTAAGTACTCGACTGCATGTTTTTACTATACAATGTTTTTTCGAGCATTTATTGAACAAATTTATTTAGGAACTAGCTAGCCTTCTTAAATAGAATGGCTTGATTTTATTTAAGTTGTTAGCAAATTAAACTATCAATCTATCTATCTATCAATGTCATTTATTTTATCACTTATTTATTTATTTATTCATACTTAACTAGCAAACAGGCCCATGTCATGTGCCGGTATATAAAAAAAAAAATATTTTTTGTGATACTGAAAAAAAATTGGTATTAATAAAGGTAATCAAATATTAGATAAGTATTTTTGTGTAGTGCAAAACTTTACAAAAAATTAAAAGAAAAAACCATACATTTTTACCCTAAAAACCGCGTACTGAAAATTGTAACCAAAAATTGATTTTTGATTATTTATCGTGAAATTTTATATTATATAAATTTTACAGGTCACGATAAATAAAAAAATCTTTTAATATTTTTATTATTTATTTATTTAGATAATGTGCAACTTAATTCCAAGAAGAACAATATTTGACTATAATGTTTTATCCATATATTATTTTAAATAGATATATGGCATCTCATTATATCCAAAGCTTCTAAATTTTATACGTATAAATTTGGTTGGTATACACGTATTTTTTCAACACGTGGTGAAATTTATTTGACTAAAAACCAAAAATGTTCAGAGTAGTTACAAAAACTTTATAAAAATGAATATAATAATCAGTATTATTTTTTTTTTCTTTTTCCCACCGATGAGTTAAAGAAAAAGTTTCAAGACAGAGTTTCGCATTTTTGAAAAATTATATTTTCCGTTTCAATACAAAATTTCTTTTTAAAATAATGATTTAAAATAAAAGTTTTAAAAATAAGTTTTTCAAACCATATATAAATCATTTAAATTTCAAATAAAAAAGGTGCAGTCCCATAAAAAAGGTTTAAAAATTTACGGTAATATTTATGTTTTGACAGATTTCAAAACTTCCTTTTTTTATATAAAGTTTATTGGAATTAGGAAATAATTTGCCTTGTTCTCTTTTTAGGAAATAATTTGTCCTGTACGATTCACTTTCTAATAAATTTTTTCAGTTATCAAATTTCTGACTACTGACAACCATGATAGACCTGACTATTGAAAAAAATTTTTAAATCAAAAAAAAACAAACTAGCAGCAGCAGCAGGACATTGTGTTTTTTATTATATATAGATACAATATTATTCACCTTCCGATAATATTAAATTTTTAGCTGTTATTTTGAAACTTCATAATAGATTCAAATACATAAGTTCTTCGTTACTTGACTCTGTTTACTTTATTCCATCAGCTAAAATATTTGACTAAGGCATGCTTTACAATGCAGCTCACTATTATTTTCTGTGCACTAAGCAGTTGTAGCATTAGATCTTTTAAGGAAATCAGAGTGCTATCATTCGTAAAATTGTTCATACTTTTTAAATACTGTGGAGGTAGGATCACAAACTGATGATCCTAACGTTATTCTCTTACCGTTATTCTCTTAAAAACTAAAAAACTAGGAAAATTTCATAAAGTGAATGAAGTCGTTTTTGTCCAACAGACAGATAGTGTTATATTTTGCGTTACATCCAGTGTATCACAAGACAGCCATCTAGGTCCATTGCATGTAACAAAAGTCATAAAGAGAATAGTAATAATATGATCATAAACGCCGATGATATGAAAATGTATAAAAAAAAATATCATTATATGATGACTCCACCTAGCTACAGAAAGACCTACACTCTTTTTTTAGTTGTTCTGACAATTGAAAAAATGTGTTCTTATTATTAATGGTGCATGTATTGACGCAGGCAGAGAGTTTTACCACCCTTCATTAGAAAGATATTTTATATGTTCAGATTGTTAAAATTATGAGTCCCTTCTAAGAGCTATGTATGATCAAATTAGCTTAAAAATTTCATGAGGCTAAGAATGGGATAATTCAAAAGATGTCGAATATCATCGATTCAAATACCAATAGTTTCGATGATATGGCAAAGTCTTTTGATAAAATTAACAATAAATTAAGCAATCTAAATAATAGTAAGGATTAAAAAATGCACGCTTTTCTCATAGACCACATGGATGAGCTAAGGCAAACAATTCCAAAAACAGTAGAGCGGATATTAAAAGAAAACAATGCAACTTTAACAGCAGAAGTTAAAAATCTTGACGTAGCACTACAAAATAAAATTGAAGTTATCCAGGAAACAGTACAAGAGAGTTCTAACCTCAACAAGGCTATCAATGCTGATATATTAGAATTAAAAAATGTTGTTAAAGTACTCCAGGCCAAAAACTTTACTAAGAGTTGCAACTGTAAGGAAAAAATTGGATCTGACATTATTTTGGATTCAGGTATTTCGAAAAATATATAAATAAGTAACAAAACAAATAATTCAGATAAAAAATTAATTAAAAAAAATAATAGTAACAGAAAACTAAATTTAAGTAAACAAATAATTGAGATTAATAATGATAATAATAACAGTTATAAAAAAAAATAGTAAAGATAAAGATAAATCAAAAATTAAAGAAAAAAATAATCATAATAAGAATAACATCACTGATAAGATTAAAAACAGTAGTAATGTTAACAAAAACCCGAAAAATATATCTAAACTTAATAATAATAGAATAACAAATAATATTGCAGAACCCATACACATGGCAGATTTGAACCCAGAAATTGAATGCTAATGACTTAACCAACATAAAAACAAATTTCTTTTTTCTTTTTGTGCACATACGTTTAAAAAAACCTTACTTCAACCCCTACCTTAGTCCTTCTAATCCTATTTTTGTAGCCAATCATTTTTGTACTAATTATACTTAATGGTATTTTAGGGATTTATTGTTTTTTTTTAACTTTGTTTCTTTTTCCTTTGTTTTTTTTCTTTCACATAACTTAAATGAAATCCATTTATTAAATTCATCAATTTGGTTTTATTTTAGTTCATTATAAATTCATAAAAATTGATTATACTTTGTATATATTCTTTCCTTTTGTAAATTGTAAATTTGTAACAATATTTAAGTAAAAATTATTTGTAACTGCTTGAAAATAAATGTGTAAAACTATTGATTTTAAATAACAGTGAAAGTTGACCTGGCATAATGCCATTCACTGAAACTCGAATTATCTAATTAGAACTGGACCTACCACTAAAACAATACATTATAGCTGTATATGCAATGAGGTCTGTAATCGCAAAAGTCTATTGGCTATTGGAAACAACTTTTTTCTATTAATAGACTTTTAAAATCAAGTAACGTGTCATATATTGTTGATAGACGTTAACCGACATAGTAGAAATGAAGAAGCGATTAGTTTCCACGATACCAAAATATTTTTTGAGAGGCTTTTTAAAGTCTATTCTATTGAATTTCAATAGGTATCCGCGATTGACCATAATATCTGAAAACATAATTGTAGCCTCGCTAGACTGGTGTTTAGCATTTCGTAAGGTTAAGTAATGATATTATAATTGGGCTGTGGTTTCGAAGCCCATACTGAATGAACACAAACTCTTATATTAAGATATTTCATAACTTTTTTATTTTATCAAGATTCTGATTTTTTATACCCACTAAAGATAGAATTATCTATACTAATTATATTTAGATCTGTGTTACTGTAGTGATAAAAATATTTTGATGACCTATTGTAGCCAATAACGTTATGTTACCACCCAATAACGTTGTATAAACTTCAAATTGTTTATGCATAGTTCTTCATCATTTTATCGATATTATCGATTAATCACACCTTCTTGGAATATGACGTCTTAGATTTGATAATTTATACTTACTTTTCATTATAATTACGATCATCTCCGCCTTGCATTCCCCTCTTTTACAAATTAAAACAAAACCAGATTTTTTGTTTTTAAATTTAATAACCCCGTTTAATTTTAATTTTTTCTAACCAGTTTTTCACAATAATTGTGATACCCTCCTTATCTAATCTTACCACAGGAATTAAATAAAAATAAATTAGTCAATTATTCAAATTAACAGCATTCAATTTGATCACAAGTAAATTGGATATGAAATGATGGACCCATAGTTTTTGATTATAAACCATTTCAGTTGCAAGTTGAAAATACTTGAATTTAAGATATAAATCTTTACATTTTATTGACTGGTAAATTACGTATTGGACATTAAATTACTTTGGTACATTGGAATTGGATTGTTTTAAAAATGAAATGCAATGATTTTTTTTTTTTTTTACGAATGATAGATTGAAAGTGTTATGATGCGTCATTATTAAATTGCAAGCATTAGAAAATTTATTTAATAAAATCAATATTTTCTCTTGGAGGTAGGAGTTACTGCACTTTAATTGAGTTAGAGCCTACTTCATTTAATCATATTTATTTTAATATTGATGATAATTTGAATTCATAACTTGGATTTCTTGAAACTGCATTGCAATAATTTAATTAAAAAAAACAAAAAACGTGATAATTAATCACGATTTGAAATATTGAATAGCATTTTTTGAAAATTGATTTTCATCAATAAATCGATAGCAAGAAAAACAAATAAAGAAAATTTAATTTTCCGTAACCAAAAATTATTACTTACCACAGCACTCGTAAGCTTTAGCAAAAGAAATTTATAATAACAAAAAAATATTTTTTTTTTTGCCATTATAATTCTTGTTCCACCAACAAGTCTATAATACCCTTCACATTATTGAAAATAGTGTGTTCATGATTCACAGATATTTGTTGCACTAGGTGTAGGTTAAACATTAAAAAAAAAATTGTTTATGATTAGAGAGAGTTAATTTTTAAGGATAAGATGAATTCATATATTATGAGGTGGAACCTGCTAAAAGTTAAATTGCATTTTACCAATTCAGGTTCTTTATTTTTTTGTTGTTCGCACGCCCTTTTAAAAGCACACGAGTGCGGATTATAAAGATTCGGTCCCATTTTGTTAATTTTTTAGTTTAATGTAAAGTTGCAGGCTTCAATATCACACGAAATTTGCAAGAAAAGGGAAATTAAAAATTAAATTTGGCATTATGGTAGGTGAATAGGTAGTATATTGTTTGCCAATCTTGCATAATTAAATCAAACAGCTTTACTGTGTTAATACAGAATGAAATTCCCAAATTTTTAATCCTAGTCATTCAGTTTGTAGCTTTTGACAACGTAATTGATCGATCAAAATCTAAGATATAAGCTGTAATCGGAAATGTCAGCTGCGCATCAAATTACTTAGCAGTGTAACCTAAAACGCAACAAGCTAAAATCATTTAACTTTTATTGCAGACAGATGGCGATTGTTTTTGTCAGCTAACCGAAATTGAAAAAAAACAATAATCATCTGACAGAAAATGTCTTTTGCAAATCATAACATCATAAAAAAAGCAATTGTGCCGATTTTAAAAATTGAAGCAGAATTTTTGAAAATTAAAATAAATAAATAACATTTTTATTTTTATTTCGCATCTGCGGCAATAGTAAAAACAAGGTTTTGCAAGCAATCGTCAGATGCTTAAATTTTGTAAATGCAAATTTTTTACGTCAGGTGCTTTTGCATTTGATATGCAGATGACATTTCCGATTACAACTATAGACTGCTAGATATATTTTCCTATTAGCATTTAGCAAAACAGAGGTTTGTAATAAAAATTCATAAAATTCACAAAATTGAACGAAAAATAGAATAATTGATTCTTGGCAATACACGTTAATGAATATTTCTCTGTAGAAAAAATTATTTTAATATTATGTTGTGTTCTATTGTTTAATCACGCATTATATCAATTTTGTATAATTGTATCTTTTCTCTGACAAAGTTGAATTTATTTTCTTACAATCATTTTTTTTAAATTGCTTGATTTTTAACATTTTTAGTATATTTGATTTACTATTTCTGGCAATTGAGAGACATATTCTGTACAATGTCTGTCTTAAACAGATTTTTTGCGTCTATCATTAGGTTTACACATAACTTATTGATTTGTATTGCATTGTATCCCTCTCATTTGAGCTATGTTGCACCATGAGCATAATGTTGTAGAAAAGTATTAAAAATTGAATGCTTAACATTAATAGCTGTTGTGTTGAATTACAATTTTATTCTTATCAGACTCTTGTGCACTTTTATAACACTATTATAAGCCCTCTTATAGAAGTTTTAGTGTTAATTTGAGTGCTCCACAATTGTTAAGAAACGTTATAAATACGATATAGCACTAAAATGGAGAATCCTATAAGGCACCGAAGCAATTTCTGTAATATTGTTATAAGATTAGTATATATATATGTATTAGTGCATATGTTTTTATATTTTAATAATTTATGTTATGCGAGAGTGAGATAGGTATTATTTTTTCATCGCAATATTTATTCAAAAACTACAGTAAGCTTATTAGTAACATTATTGAAATACAGTAAAATAATAATACTATTACTGCCATTCTAGCAATTCTACTACAACAATTTAACTCTTGATATAGGCTTACGCATGTTTACACTTATAACAATATTGCTGCAACAACACCCGCAATTGCTATATAAGAACATTCTTATAGTAATATTAATCACATTATTCCTATAAAATCATCATTATAACACCTTTAGTGCTTATCGGGAATCATACAGGAGATTTATAGAACTAAATTTGTTTTTATAACAATAAAATGTTACGTGGGAGCTGTTGTGTTGTTTACTTCTCCGCATATTAATTCAAAATGACCAATTAGCTCTTCAATTATTTTTTAAATACTCTATAGTTTTAAAAATGATGGGAGTAATGAACCTATAGTAGAACCAACTAATATACATTTTTTGAAATTTTTCTATATCTGCTGTTTTTCTCACCTTTTTTTTATTTTGATTTTATTTATTTTTTCTTAGCTTTAATCAATAGTCAGTCGAAATATCATAAATCGTTTAAGAAATATAAAAACAATAAAAAATAAAATCAATTTTCCATTAGTGCTAGTATAAAAATTTTGTAAATACGAGTATATAATGTTTGTACAACTTGATCTGGTTGGTTTGGGGAAACCATCAAAAGACGATTTAAAACCACCATTACCACTAACTCTGGTAGAGTTGTTATAAACAAGACGAGTATACGTAACAGTTCCTGTGTGTGATAATGATGAATAGAGAAAGTGCGTTTTGGGGTATCTGGTGTACTTTTGTTTTTCTTCTTTCCTAATATTTATTGTTGTTGTTATTTTGTTGGTTGCGCATTGCACACTTTTTGTCGATACATTTTTTTTATTTTTCATCGTTTTAATGCATTAATATTTTTGCTTGTGGTAAAAAATGTATATTATACGCAAATCATATTAAGACCGGCACGAAGATATGATAACGTAAGTCGGAAACATAAAAAAAAATATTTATTTTTTTAATTTGAGTTTGGTATCATTATAAAAAATATATATATTTTTTTTCTTATAGAGTAGAGTAGATAGGGGAAACGATATAGAAAAACTATTTAACGAAACTCGGAAAGCAATAAAAATAGTTTTTCGTTTGTTTATTTATAATTTTTTTTTTTTCAACTAACGAATTGCATAGAGTTTTGGATTGATCACCTGTTGTTAGGATGATATGTACAGAGAATTTTATTCAAAGAAATAGCAACAATAAAAACAACAGAAAAACAGCATGATGATGACAAGTTTTGCTAGTTTTCTGCAATTTTTCAAGATACGCCGGAGGCAATAAAATTTGATGTGAGAAGAAATAAAAATAAAAAAATAAAAAAACGATTAAATGAAAGTAGGAACCAAAAATTTAAGCGATCAACCAACAACACACCACAATTGAGAGAGAAGTAGGAATGTTTTTTATTTTTGCTGTTTTCGTTTTTTTTTTTTTATTACTTTGATAAAGTCTAAAAACATTTTAAGTGCGTTGTTTTGCTCAAAAGAAAAAAAAAATAAAATGTCATGAAATTTGTTATAATTCAAGATGATTTACTGATATTATTTAAGATTAAAAGTCAAAGATTTTGTAATGATTGAGAAGAGGAGATGAAAAATAAACACTTAATGGAAATTTTATTTCCCTTATGTGATGCTTGACACTCCTCAATTTTTCAAATTGTAAGGTGAATTTTCATTTGGAATATTTTAATTTTATTCTTAAAATCGTTGAATTTTTAACAACACTGTATTGTAAATTAAAAATAATTTTGAGAGATAATTTTTCCGCATCCATTAAATTAATATGCGAAAGGAGGGATCAGCTACACCTATTACAAATAATACTCCAAAGAATATGGTAGTGTCAGGGCCGGTCCTTCTATGTGTTCAACATGTGCAAATGCACAGGGCGTCGAATAAAAAGGGCGGCAAGAAGCGCCGAAAGGTTTAATATTATTTTCTAAATAAATTTTTTCAACATAAAAAATATTAAACAAAAAATAGCGCTTGCTTTACTCTCCTCTTTAATTATTTTTTTTATTTTAGATTACACAATTCACCAAATGTTATACATACAATTTTCACACAATAAGGAACCATATAAATGAATACATATTATTAGTATGACCTATAATATGAATAATATATGTATATATAACACGAATACGTTATAGGTACTTAATTTTTTTTCATAAAGTTTAAAAACACCAACAATTTACCAACCAAGATTATTTTATATTATAAACTTTAGTCCATATATTACATTTTTCCATATATTAGAATCTTCATATTATAAATAACAACAAAATTCACTAGTTACCTAACCAATTCAACATGAACTTGAATAGTATATAAAAATTGAAATCGCTTTGTGCAAGAATGAAAATATTGAAAACCTGAACAGAAATCAAAAAAAATTCATATATTTCGGTCATGAGATTTCTTTTGTATCATAATTTTCGTTGTTGTAATTCAATAGAAATTAATATTATAAAGGACGATCAGCATACAAATTTTTCGCACATTCTATTTTTCGATATTATGTACTTTTTAAATACGAAATAAGTGATAATATAGCCATATATGGGCATACATAGGCACAGCACAGCATTAGTAGTGAATTACCCATTGTATGTAATAAATAATGAGATAGAGAAAGTTATAAGAATAAAATAAATAGAATGAAAAAAAAAATTAAATTGTCATTGGATTGTATTCTTATCCTTGGTAACAAGTATGACTCGTCATTTATATTTTAGGTAAATCAAAAATTTTGGTAAACAGATTATTGTTGTTGTTTTTTATAGAGAATCGAGATTTTAATAAATTATGTCAAAAACGTGAACTGTAATTGAAAGCGAGTTAGCAGTAAGTAGAATAAGATCAGTAATGTTAGATTATTTTTATATGATACTTATTAGTAGATATATCAGATAACGAACGATTTTTTTTTTTTATCAAGGAAATGTTGTTGTATTTACTGTTAGTTAAACAAAGATGCATTACACTTAAAAATGCATTATTATAATCAATAAAAACAACGCGTTAAAAGGCTACATCATGGCTAATATGGAAATGGCGTCAAATTTCATAGGACCGGGTCTGGGTAGTGTGTCCCAAATGAAATGCAAAAATTTTTAAAAGAAATTAGGATAGTAAGAAAGTAATGGAAACTATACAGATCTCCTATTCCTAAAAATTACCTAATCATCATTGAGAAAAATTTCCAAAGACTCTTAAGGAAATAAAACTAGAGAAGTTCTATAAATATTTAGAGGGCCTAAATGCAACGGAAACATCTGACTATTGTTATGGAAGACATACAAAAAG
This sequence comes from Argyra leucocephala, assembly GCA_963942445.1. Classification (NCBI taxonomy): domain Eukaryota; kingdom Metazoa; phylum Arthropoda; class Insecta; order Diptera; family Dolichopodidae; genus Argyra; species Argyra leucocephala. The sequence continues at coordinate 92,146,788 of OZ012678.1, forward strand.
TTTAAACGCTTCCTGTTCTAGCAGAAGCACCCATTCGATTATCTAATAGAAAAGTGTTCATAATATAATCAATCAACGACAACTCCTCTTTTAGCGTTAATGTTAGAGTCCATTAAAATTAAAGTTAAAGGAAATCACTAAAATTATTAACAAAAAATTAGATAAAAGAAAACACCAGGTTACGATCAAATAATATGAAGAATGATTACAGAATTATCTCGTATTGCAGTGTCACATCTGATGCATATATTTAATGCGATTCTTCGCGTAGCATACTTTCTAAAAAACTAAAAGTTCTCACATTTCATCATTCCGAAACCGGGAAAATAAAGTGACATCCTACAGGCAAATAAGTTAAATATAAACAAATGTGCCACAATGAATTACCATAGGCGAACTAACTGCCTCTCATATACCTATTCACTTAATGAACAAGCCTTAGAAAAAGTCAAGTCTATCAAAGACTTGGGAGTTACTTTCGATGAAAAACTTACTTTCAAAATGCATTATAATAACATCATTAATAAACCTAGCTCATTGTTAGAATTCATAAAACGATGGTCCAAAGAATTCAATAACCCATACATCTTGAAATACCTATATACTTTTCTCGTTAGACCCCAGCTTGAATATGCCAGTCAGGTATGGTCATCTTATTATGAAATTCACAGTAATCGGATTGAATCAATTCAAAAAAAATTCTTAAAATATGCTTTACGTCTCCTTCCTTGCTCAGACCCTTTTGCTATTCCACCATACAATAATAGACTCAACCTTATTCACCTAACTACATTAAAAATAGACGTGAAATCGAGGATGTGTTCTTTAGGTAGTTACCGGGAATATCGTATCGTCATTTATATCTGAATCTGCTAAAATTAACACTTGTACCCGATCATTTCACCCTAGTGTTAAATCGAATGATGATCATTGCCAATAAGTACAAATAAAGACGTAATTGATTTGACCCTCTCAAAAGATGCGCTAAGGAACCATTTATATTTATGTCATCAAACTAATAATTCTATTTAGTAATAAATTTTTTTTTAACTAATCCAATTTACTATATAAAACTCTAACCATGATAATCCAACTAACTCATACCTGTTTATACTAATTATCTACATAAAACAAATTTAAAAAAAAATTTTAAAATTGTTAATCTCTATTATAATTTACAAATTTCAAACGCTACCTACTTGATTCATTCTTTTGTTATCTTTTTAAATTTTTTGATTTTTATGATTTTTTTTCTTATTAATTATGTTAAAATTATATTTTTAAAAATCTTTTTGTTTGATTTAAACGAAGTAAATAAATAAATAAATAAGCTTATTACTAATTATCTCTATGCTGTTCAAGACACTATGAGAGGATATCCCAAGGGAGTATCTTGTGCCCAATCTTGTATTTACTGTATATATACAACATGCCACAAAACTGTCAAACATCTACATTCGTTAATATATACATTCTTTGCTGGCGCATCAATACTAAGTGAAACAGCTACTAAATATCTGGTCTAAAGCTGGTTGAAAACTGGCTAAATTACTGGAAGATTAAAGTGCACAAATCTAAATGTATTCAAGTAACATTTACACTATTAAGACTAATTTTAATGTTGCATTACAGTTGGAAGCTTTTCCACAGTCCCACAGTCCTTCAAACTGCTCTCCACAGTCCGAAGCAGTCTCTAAAGCCTCTTTCAACGATTTACTGATATCTAAAAAAAAAAAATATTTTCGTTTTATGTGTGGAATATTATTTTCTTCTTGGATTTTTTCTATATTTTGCTCTATAGTAGTATTGGCAATAAATTTTCTAGTGTACCTACTGGATAATCGAAAATTAAATGAAGCGTAATGTACTTTTCCAAGCTTTTCTTACGTTTTATATTTCGGTCTCTATTGTTCTTTTTTTCCATATTTTTATTTTTATTTCATTCTTTAATTAATATATAATAACTATTCTATAGACAACAGATTTTTAATATATGTAAAAAAAAATAAAAATAATATAATTGAAGTGTTGAAGAGAATAAATAAAAAAAAATTACATTAAACTATTAACAGATTTATAAAATTGTATTCAAAAATAAAATTAAACGTTAAAATATCAATTAAGAACTTATAAATATAATATTAATAATTATAAAATAACGAAAAAAGAAAAGTGTTCTACAAAACTAAGGCAAAAAGATATTATACTAAATTAAGCAAACAATAAAAATAAAATTTAAAAACACTATGCAAAAAGCATGCAGTAGCGTAACAAAAAGCGAGTGTAGTTACAAAAAAAAAAATTTAACAAAATAAAAGATAGAAAAATAATAACGAATAAACACCGAAAATAAGAGATTATAAACCTTTTAAAAATAACCAAACATAAAAATTAATATGTTATAAAGAAATACAATTAAGTTTAATTAAATACATAAATTTACGTGACCATGATTGAAATTAAAAAGCTAAAGCTTAACCAAACTGAGTAATTTAGAATCATAACAATTGTTAGTTACAGGTGGAGGTAGTAAATTATAAAGCCGCGGTGCAATTGCTTAAAATGAGCGTAAAGAATGTTGTACATTATGAGGGGGTATGATAGCTATATTTCAGTTGAATTTTCTGTTCTAAAGAATGCTTTGAGGACTCGTAAGTAAAAACGATGTTTCAGAGGCAGATTATTCAAACATTGAAATAAAGGGAAGCTGCTTTCCCTACGATGCTTTTTTAAAATTAGTCTGATTACACATATTTGTTGTATTGACAAAGGTCTGAGATAATATTAAAAGTATCACCTCAATTAAAAACTTCATATTGTAACTCAGAATTAAATAAACCATAGTGTACAGAGGTAAACAGTTTGGAAGAACAAAGCTGCTTAAGGTGATAAAACTGTCTGACAACTAAAAGAGAATACTTATTTATAATTCGTGTATGAATTGATTAATCTAACTTAGAATCTATTGTAACGCCTAAAAATATTTGAAGGAATCGACACAATCAACTTTAAAACAACCTGCAGAACAGTTATGCACTTCGTTATAATTACATAATTTCTGAGTAAGAAGAGAGTTATTATAAACCTTCCATTCGGTTACTATTATTCTCCAGTTCCATTGGTATTTCTATTTCAAAGTCTACTTATTAATGCTTCATCAAAGTCGTGCTTTAATCGTGGATTCCAATTCCAACAAATATATATCATACTGATGGAATTTAAATAAATTTAAAATTTCCCATATACAATTAAAATATTAATAATTTTTTATTTTTAAATATTTTAGTGGTACTTTAAATGTGACCCATAATTACTAGACTATAAATTTTAATTTAATAACAATCATAATTGCCTTACTTGAACTCCTCTTACAGTCAACACAATATTTTTAAGTGTACATCTTCTTTCATTCAAAAAATTTCTTTTTTCCTCAAAAAGCAAAAAAACCAAACCCAAAAGCAAACATAAGCCAGTCATGTTAATCCAATATAAGATATCTGGAAAAATATAATAATATATCAACTCCATAAATAGAAATCTATTAACTTATTAACTATAATTTTTTTTTTGTGTTTTTTTTTTTTTTTTTTTTTGATACTACGATGACAATCTTTTATTGTTAATCACCTCCACTATCATTGTTATACGAAATAAGGTATAAAAACATTCAGCAGAAAGAGTTAGAGAGAATTTGAAAAAAAAAAACTATTTTAACTTGTCTAAATCAATCACTTCAGTACCACGATCGTGACTAATAAAATACTAAAAAATATACTTAACTAAAATACGCTCCAGAAATATAAAACAGAAGCGCCAGAATGAATTCCGGTTAAACATAAATTAGTAGAGTACAAAAACTTTAGAGGTACATACATGAAACAATAAAAAGAAAATAAGCTGCGGATTAATAGATATAAAATTTTTTTTTATAAAAAATAAAGAAAGTATTTATTACACTACAAATGTAATAATCAAAGTGTACTGGCTGATAATTTAAGCTCATAATATGGTGTGGTTGAAAACAATAGTAAATTAAAAATGTTTTCAGCATCATCATTAAAACTAAATTTTAAATCGCATTAGTTAGTCCAACTATTTTCAGTCAAAATATTTTTTTAGTGTGTTGATATTGATGGGGTGATCAAAGCGATAAATTAACAGTTATAATTTTTTGTTGACAGCTACTTGAACACAAAATGCATTTTGAAAAATTATTAACTTTTTTTATCGTTTTACATAACCATTGATGTCAAATTATTTATATTTCAGACCTTTGTTGTATATGTAGGGTATATAAAGAAAGATTGGCTAATTCACTCAGATCTAAGTATCAGTATACATCATAATGTTCACGATATCTAACTTATTTATATGGCTTTGGTAGACCTTTCAATATGGCAAAGTCAATTACCGCTTTTTACGGTTCGGTACGGTCAAACTAGTTAATATTCCGAAAATATCAATAAAAATTTTTTAACTTTATACAACTTCAACCAAGCGATTTGCCAAGATATATAATAAATAACTGTCTAATGTATCCCTTTGGGATTTGTAATTACGGTGACATGTCACAATTCCCAGAGTCATAAGTCCCAATTGGTTACTTATGTCCCACTGAAGTGAGTCGAAATTCACATGGAAGTCACAATGGGAGTTCCAATATCCCATGATCTTTTTAGTTAAAATAAAATAAACAGCGCTTTACGGACGTTGGCGACGCGCGTTGGGTGCTGCGTCCACCGCACACGTTTTACCCGACTTGACCTTCACACGCACACTATCGCTTATTAATTTTCAAGTTTACTCACATGTTTTGCATGGGCAATATAAATAATCATTAATTGTTTGTAGCCGCATTTTGGAACCGTACAAAAAATTCTATCTAATAAATGATTAATCCATAGACATCTGAAAATTAATCAAAGAATAAAAATAAAATCATTAAATAAATAATATTAAAAAAAATAAATGAGCTCTTAAAAATTTATGACTCAGTTCTCTTGGGACTTTTGACCATATAAATGGATCGAAGTGAGACAAAGCTCCCTTGGGAAGTTTGATTCACTTTAGTGGGACATAAGTCCTACTGGGAATTATGACTCTGAGACTTATGACATCTCACCGTAATTATCTTTGATTTAATTTTTCATAATTCAACCTATTTATAGTGATTTATACTGATTAGTTCTACATCAAATCTTATTACAAAATATTGAGTTCAATAAATCATATCGATTTATTGCTTAGTTCTCAAAATTACTTAATGTAAGGAGAAGTGCAATGTCCTATTGTCCTTAATGAGTTTCCGTTCATATAAGCATATGTTTACGTAAATAAAAACTATTTTATGAACTCAGCATAACTACACCTTGTTCAAACTGATTTCAATAAATAAAAAAAATAGTTTAAGTTAAATATCTAATATAACTAAATTAAGATATTAATGGTTTTAATCAAAATGGTAGCAGTATATTATGTAAAAGCAGGGCTTTGAAAAGTGTAAGCGATAATTAAGTGTTGATGATTCGCCAAATTATCCAGCCCGATCTAAGCTAAATAATTAATTACCTACACCGACTTCGTTAGATAATTAATAAATCTATTCGACAACACTTCATGACCTGATTGATTCAAATAATCTAATTAATGAAGCTAAACCAATATTTATAAATCCGAAGGGTAGTATGAAGCCTACAGCCTATACAGTCTCAAACCAAAACTACAAATTCTAAATTACATTCAAATTTTAGTAGATTTAGATATGTATTTTATACATTCAAATTTTAGTAGATGTAGATATGTAAATAACGTTTAAAGTTGAATATTTTTTTTTCGAAAGATAGGAGATAATCCCCGAAGGATATCAGGAGCTCCAGCGAAGTTGATAGTGTGGAAATCAAACCCACTAAAACCCACCTATTTTTTCCGTTATAACAATTCTACGTTAAATCGATTTGGGACTTTTTTTCGTAAATTTTTTGATCCCGTGTTTAGGCAATTATTATAGTGATAGATTCCATGTAGGATCGGAAACAGAACAAGAAATGGTTTTTACAAAATCGTGCTATATAATTTTTTTCACTGATGATATAGTAATTATCGCTAGATGTTACAGAGCTATATAACAGTAGAACTAGTGCTACTAAGTACTATAAAAATTACAGTTACGAAAGTAAACTTAAAGGTCTTAACCTTAAAAATACAACGATAGGAAACTATGAATTTGATTAGCTTCAAACTGACTATAAACTACAGACTCGCGTGAGTTGCTGTACCTGCCTTGGTACAACAATAAGTAATAATAATATAGATAGTTATGTATTTCCGGATATAAAACAGAATTCAAACTGGAAGGCGCTGTATCCATCTCACTGAATCAAAATTACTAACCACATGGACAAAGATAACAATGTACAAAACGATTACACAGTCGTATGGACATAAGGCATGGGCATTTGAGGATATTCGAAAAAAGGCAATGCGGAAATTGGTTGATGTTAGTAAGCTTCAAAACCGATAGCGTAAGGCAGGAAGCAATACCAAGTTGAATATATATAAAAAACAATGATAATTTAAGTTCAGCAAGCATGATATCGTTCATTTCGATAAGGTCTAACGTGTTTTTGACGGATGGAATATTTACCAAAATCGAATGAAAATACACACGCAAAAGTGTGCGACCAATGTCAAATTGGCGGATAATATCGGACAATATTCCTGATATTTAAAAATTAGAAATTAGAAGACAGGAAATCGACACGATTGGAAAAGAAAGAGGAAATTGTTAGAGTTTACATCAAAATCTAAGTTTACTAGAAGTTAGTTAATAAATAAAAAAATTGTATTTCATAACTATAATAGCCATCTTTTAAATTTCAAATAAAATTTATCCACAAATCACAATTCATTTTGGTTCAAATACTGAATATGCCTTCTTCAAATATTTTATTTTTAGGTAACCTGTTTAACGCTGTGAAAATTTTCTCTGAGTTTATTATTATTATTAAGTCTATCTATTTTTTTTTCTCCTTCTCATTATTTTTTAACGATTAATTTATTTATTGTCATTAATAATGTTTTTAATTGGGGAAATAAAAATATTATTTCATTCATTAAATTTGTAAATATATAGAAATGGAAGTTGAAACCAAAATATGTCGTTTTTTTAATTTTTAAATTTACAGTTTTAATCGTGGTAAACACCACCACAACTATTTGTTATTGTCATTGAAAACGGCTAGCTGATCTCACAATTAAAATGAATGCGTTTTAACAGTTGTACTCATTGAAATATTCGGTATTAGCAATGTATCGCCATGATTGTTTTCTTATTACTTATCATTAGTTATACTCATCGTAAGTTAGATTACTTATAAAACAATAACGAAAATTAAAAAAAAAACTTTGAACATTTTCGAGATAACCTTATACCGTAAAGAAAGTATTTCAAGAATAAAGATGAAATACAATAATTACGTACAAACACGTACAACTTTCAAAGAATATATTCATTTGACATTGGAAATAAAATTTGAGATACTAAAATTCAAAAAATTAAAATTTAAATCATTTATTTTTATTTTTTGAACAAGGTTTATATTATCTTGCTTATCTGTTTATATTATTTTCGGTTTGTTTGTCTATTCCTTAAAAATTTTATAAACGATTTTCAAATAACATCCCGATGAGATAGGATTTGAAACATTTTTTGTCAATATTTGAAAAATTTACAAGATTGAAAACAAGCAATTTCAGTTGAATGAACTATTTCTAAAGTAGATAAATGAAACTAAAAAAAAATACAAATAAAATTTATTTAGAAGGATTTTGGCATTCATTATACATAACCAAAAAGTTATTTCTTAGATCTGCAGTGCTACCAATATTTTCTAGTAATTTATTCTAGTAATTCCCGCAAAAATATTTTAAACCGATTAGCATTTACAGATGCATTAGAAATAATTTTGAAGTACACCATACCAGACATATTTACTGCGGTAATTTCGTCACCTTACAGTATAGGCACCACAAAATGAGATCTAATATCGGTCTTAGAGCAAGCATGTGATCTACGAAGATGGGGAGGAAATTAAAAGCAAATTCTGGTGTTCCTCAAGGTAGTCATATAGGACCTCTTAGTTTCATAGTTTCAACAATTGATGCTCCTAAAGTGATAACTTTTTCTAAACTTCTTAATTTGTCTGATGACTCAAAGCTTTTTACTCCTATCCTCTTCCTCATCGGATTGCTTAAAGGTACAAAACGATTTTAACAATTTCGCTTCTTGGTGTTCAAAAAATGGACTTGAATTGAACACTTCTAAATGCCAAGTCATTATCTTTTCTAGGAAAAATTCCATTCGGACAATTTGGTTCAACTACCAACTAAATGGCTGTCAGCTTTCAAGAGCGAATTCTATTATAGACCTCGGGTTAACCCTTAACCCTAAGCTGAGCTTTAAGCTACATTATGATAAAATAGTGAGCAAAGCAAATTCTTCTTTAGGTTTCATTAAACGTTGGTGTAAAGAGTTTTCTGATCCCAACCTCACGAAACATCTTTATGTTACATATGTAAGGCCTACCATTGAATATGTTAGTCAAGTGTGGTCTCCACATTACTAGACTGACATTAACCGAATTGAATCGGTTCAACGAAAGTTTTTACATTTCGCTTTGAGTAAATTTTCGTGGAATGATCCATTGCGGCTTCCACCTTATTACCACCGTCTTAAACTCATTGACTTACAGTCGTTGTCTGATCGGCGAATAATTGCAGATATCTCTTCTATTCACCAGATCCTTTCGGGTGTAACGCTAGCCCCTGAAATTTCAAATTATTTGGTAGCAAGATCCAATCGGAATAATCTCAGAACCGTTGAGTTGTTCCACATTCCCTTCCACCTGAATATGGTAGATTCGAGCCAATCACTAGAATGCTCCGTGAAGTAAATTCTAACTCTAGTTCTTTTGGTCGTCAACTAAGTGTGTTAACTATTAAAAAAACAATTACGTCTTAACGTACGTTCAAATGAGACTAACTAACAACTGTTGTTCTTTTTAGCTTTGATACTTTCGGCCTAACTTTTTGAAGTGTTTTATTAAACGTATAGCTATTAACACAGGTATTAATTTATGACTTTTTACCCTTCTACTAACAGCATGTACCTGGTGTAGTTTATTTTTAAATATTTTAATCAAAGGTGGCGGTGATTTACTAACCCTACTGGATGATGAGTTATTGCGCAATTAAATAAAGCAAGTCTTCGTCTAGTAATAGACGTCTGATGTGCCTGCTCTAAGCATAAATCTGACAGTATAAAAAAAAAAGAAAAAAAACAATTAATTTATAAAAATTAATTTTTCTCTTTCATTGAGTGTCCACTAAGTAAATTCTGTTGCATAAATTTTTCTTAATTCTATCGTTAACTATTCAATCTGTCATTGACTCCGGACTCCTATAATCAACCGAAATGAGGTAAGAAGATGTATTGAATTTTATACTAATATTTTTAAACACATGAAAGACAGGCAACGCTGTAAATATACAAAAAAGCTTATTAGATAAGAATTAAAATTAGAGTGGCCTTTATATGATTTGATATTAATAAACTGCAATTATGATATTTGTAATTTTACTTTAGTTTTTGTAAAGAAATGTAGGGAAAAGCTGTCTTTGAGAAAACTGAATAAAATTGTTAGTAACTTAGGTGAACCACGCTTTCCGTTTTCAATTTCACAAGTATTTTCCCAGCTGTGAAAATTCACAGTCAAAAATTCTCAAGATACTTTCTACCGGTTCAGGAATTTCTATGGGCTACAAGAAATTATTTTATTCTTTTTAGTCCGTTTTAAAAATGTATTATAATTCTTAGTACTCTAGGTGCACAACGCTGTTCCTTTTAAAGATCACAAGTATTTTCATAACTATTGAAAAATCATAATCTCACATTTTCAGGACAATTTGTACGAGAATCAGAAATTTCTGTGGGGCTGGGAAAAATTATTTTATACTTTTTATATTCAAACGTATTATATTAAATAAAAGCTTTTTTGAATTGAATATTATTTAATTTTCAATCAAACCACTTATTATAAAGTCGATGTCTAACCTTACCATTTTTTCACTTGTCTATCTCGAGGGAGTTAGAAATGTTATTGATAAAAAGAAATATAGAATATAATTTTATATTGTAGACATTTTCTATTATATATATATATATCTCCCATATATTACTCGACAAAACTACTCTATATTTTGTAGGTACTTTTTTGAAATTAAATTCAAAATATAGATGAGATATGACACAGATTATCTTTTTTTGGCTTAATAATCCAAAAATATTTATTTTGAATTTAACAAAAAAATTATTATAAGCACAAACGCGTTTTTTTTAAATTCAATAACAAACCCTTAAATATTATTTACTCTTCAATTACTTGTTTTTTTTTACCAATATTGACATTTCTGATTTACACTATTATCCAACTATAATAGCCATGTCAATCCAATAAAACCTCCCCGATTGACACCATTTCACACGTAATCATATGAAAAAATATATGGTATTGTATTGCTTATGTTTAAAATAACTCAAAACTTGTTCAAAAGGGTAATTGAATTGAAATGACAGAAATTTAATATGGAAAAATTATTTTGTGGTGGGTAAAATACCAATACTTTGCTACTAACAGAATAGAATTATTTGATTTATTTATTAACAAAATAGATAGATATAACTTAACATGTATTGCTAACATGTAATTTTTTTCTTACAATAGTAGTAGTTTACCGCTTCTATAATTAGTTGTTATGTTAGAAAAATTAACAAATAAATGCTCTTATAACATCAAACATCGTAGTTCCCTTTCCATATGTAATTAGAAATAGCAGTGCCACACTTAATGAACGAATATGTATTTCTACCTATGTTACTAATAAAATAAAGCATTCAACGTCTATATTATTATAACCAGGGTAGTTTTTTCAATATAACAATATCTATATAATTATAAGTAGTAACAAATAACAGTATGACAAAAAAAATATAAATTTGATGATCCCATGAATCATATGACCGAACATTCATTATGATTACAATTGGAATAAAAAATGTTATCCAAACAATCAATGAGGTTACTGAAACTTTTAAATATTGAGTGATTCAGATTCATCAAACAATATTAGATCATTTGCACCTCCGTTTCACATCACATAAGAAATTATATGCTTCAGGTTATTAATCTGGTTTTGATGTAGCGCATATTTATAATGTTATCAAGGGCTATTGATTTAGAAATTTAAAAATTGGAGCATATTTCGCCATTACATTTACAGCTATGAACCGAATATATTTGAACAATTAAAATAATTATTAAAATAATTGTAATTAGTATTTTAATTTTATAATCGAAATAAATAATTTAAAAATATTAGTTTAATTTAAAAATTTTAAAAAATATACTGAGTGTTCCAGAGCATCCGTATCAGCTTTTTAAGAGGGGAAAGCCGTTATTTTAAAATTTAAAAAAAATAATTAACTAAATCGAGGGTGCTCCATCGATTGGTGATATTTTCAACTTTCGAGAAAGACCGCAAAGGGGTTTTTCAAGCCCAAAAATCGCCGAAATTGGCTGAAATCACAATTTGTAAATGGGAAAGGGTACGTTTTTATGCAAATTCGGATTCTACGTCAAAAAATAAGAAACATATTTGGATTTTGGATAACTATTTCATAACGCAAACTTTAAATGAAAATGTACACAAGTTCAGAATTTTTTTTATACAAAAAAAAATTAAAGACAAAAAAGAACAAACTTTTTAAGAAATGCCAGAAGAGCAGTTTTCTTTTACAAAACATTGGCAATTTATATAAATGTTATGTATTCAAAAATCTTCGATGGCTTGTTATTAGTTTTTTTTAATTATTAATACATTTAGTTAATATCACCCATAATCACCCATATTAGCCTATCTATTAACATAAAATTCTAGTAAATAAATCATGCAAAACGAAAATAAACAAATAACAAACTAAAATTTGCGCTTCATTTTGATTCACTCTTTCCCATCTCTCTCTTTTTGTACATTACCATTTACCATTACCATCATTATCAATATTAATTTAATTAAATTCAAAAATTTTCTTTCTTCACATATCATTAATTCGCTAACTATACTTCCTCATCACGTACATTAAAACAAGAAAAAAACACCACAAAAATACAACATTTTAGTAAATAAACAAATAAACAATAATACTATTGACTCATCTGATTATCTACGTCATAAATTTTTATACATCACTGAATTACAGCCGAAACAAAAAAACTCTATACAAGTATAAACTCAAAATAGTGACACGCAACGCAACACATAAAACGACAATCCCCTCAATTAAACAATATAAAAATTGTGAATTGTGATAAAACACAAGAAACAAAACAAGCAAAATATAACCGAGACTAAAATAACCGTAAAACAAGAATAAGAAAATTAAAAACAGCTGATAAGCTACCGGCAAAATTGTATAATAAATTTAGAAAAAAAAAACAACAACAACAACAACAACTGATTTTATTTATTTCAATTCCACTTATCAGTATTATCAAAGATCACTGATCACATAAAATGAACTCAGTGTACCAAAAATAAGAAAAAGAGAAAATAAACTTTTTGAATTCATCCAAATACCCAGTGTGTTCACTAAAAGAATAAATTCAGCAATTCAGCTCTCTGTTTACAAATAACATGCATTGAAATCGAAAGTTAAAAAACTACTTTAAAGCAAAATTTTTTAGAGGAAATGAAAAGCAAAAACAAAAATGTATTCAACAGTTTACAATTACAGACCTACCTTAAAATTTACCTGATGATGTACGTACAATTCATTTCAGATTTATTTTAGCATTTGAACGTTTAAGATGTACGCGCGCATTTATTTTCGCAAATATTAATTTTATTGAAAAAAAAAAATCTATTTTTATTCTAAAATAAAATAGTAAATAAATTGCGCGAAACATTTTTATAATTTAACTTGTTTTAAAACCGTTGTATTTAATAAAAAAATAAATTGTTTATACGTATATGAATTTTGTAATAATTTTTATATAAATAAATAGAGTTTCAAAATAATTATAAAACACATAATATTATAAACTTTGATATTTACTTAGAATATTTACTACAATTTTTAACCGAAAATAAAAAGTTTTCGCTGTCACTATTTAATCGGTTCTATTCGGAATTTCTGTTAACAAAATTAATTAATAAATTAAAAAAAAATATTAAAACCAATTAATAAAATTAACAAAGTTTTGTTAACACAACAAAAAGAGAAAGAAAATAAAGATATAAATCAATAAAAATTAATTTAAATTTTGAAAAAATCAAATTTTAGTTCGTTTCAAACGGATGAGTTCAGTATAAAAGTGAAATTTAAAAATTTTTATTCAAAACCAAATTATTGCTTTCAAACTAACACAGGTTTTTAATAATAATAATAATAAAAAAAAAAAGAAATCTATATTTTTAACTGTAAATTATAGTGTTTTTAACCAAATTTCAGTTTCACGTTTTAATAAAAAGATAACAAAAGTTTTTTCGACTAGAAAAATTCGTTAAATTTGTGTACTTAAAAAAAGTCTGTTGAAAAAAAATTTGTATAAATTAAAAAATCAAAAATTCGCAAGGAATTAGTGCGTTTCAGTGAAAATTTTTAAAACAATATAAAAAATATAATTTTTATTAAATTTTTTAATTTGAAAAAGTTTTTAATAAAAAGAAATATACACAAAATGAAGCAATTCACATATGGATTATTATTAATTGTCAGTGTTATTGGAGTTTTGGAATGTTCAGCTAAGCCAGCTGATGAACAAAAACCATCAGTTGCCAGTGGAATTGATAAAGAATTAAATAAAGGTGGGTAATTGGATAATAACCACATATTAGTATATAACATATAAATATATAAGAAATGTCAAACTTCAGAAATAAATTAAATTGAAAATAACAAATAACAGAAAAATAATATTTTCAGACACATAACAATTATTTTTAAATTATTTTCCAATATAAATTTAATTTCAACTTTTTTACTTTGTTTCATTCGTTTATTTTTTTTTATAAATAACTCAACCTGTACTTCAGCTCACAGTGTCCGTTAAAGTTTCCCAAAAATGTAATCTATTTTTCTTTTTCTTCTAAAAATGAATTTATTTATTTATTTTAATAGTTGATCCTACACATAAGTCGGTAGGCCAACTTCATAGGTCCTTTTACCTTTCGAAATGTTGGCCTTTTTATCAAATTATATTAATTATTTGGTATATATTTTAATATTATATAGTTATATTATTAGTTTTTTTAATAATTATATATAATATATATCTTTATTAATTATTAAATTATATTTGAACCGATGTGGTTGTATTGAAAATTACATTTTCAGTAAAAATGAATTTATAAATATTTTTCTTCATATTCAAATTAGCAAAATTTTCAGATAGTCAGAAGTTGTCTGCCACTCGTTTTCATACGCACAAAAATATTTTGATTTATTAAAATTTAAACAAATCAAAATATTTTTATAGCTTTGTAATTAAAACTAAACAAGAACAGTTTTAAAATTCAGTATTAAAGTATTTTATCGAAAGACTTAAGCGAGAAACTTTGCAAAATAAAACTCAATTAATATTTTGAACATAATTGTGCAGAATAATATCAAAAACAAAATACTGCAAAGTGGAGTCTACATAAAATATTATAAACAATGAATTAAATTAACTGCTATTGAAAACTGAGATTTTCAAAAACAAAAATTATGGTTGACAAAAAGGGATTGAAATAAAATATTTTAGATTAAATAGAAACAAAATAAAATGGAAAATTGTATGGAAAAAAACTAAGATAAATTTCCGGAAAGAAGTATATTAAGAATCTATGCTATGCTCTAGTGCCATATACCGTAATAATGATGTAGATTCAGTTATTCAAATTATCAAGTCAAACTATTGTACACTACAAAAATTAATTCGATTATCAATAAACATATTTTGAAAATTCACTTTAAAAAAAATACTTTTATTAGTTCTTCGCGGAACATATATAATTACTTTGCGAAACTTTTCAATTCATCACGATTTAACGAATAAACTTTATGTCTCCTAAAGTTTTTCCTACTTTGATATTTTTTTTCCTATATGGTTTCCACCAATTTCTTGATCGAATTTATCTTTTGTTCTCCTGTGTGGACTCTATTCGAAGATATGTCTTAATATTTTTTCATAATTCCAATTCCAATCCAAATCATTTTCACTTCCGAATTTTTAATTTTCAACACAGAATTAAAACTTAAATTTAATAAAATTTATCAAAAATTACAGTGAAATTAAATTTTAAGAAATACCGCAAACATTGCAACATCAATATTCTTTTTTTAATATCGCAATATCGCAATTCAAAATCGTTTTTATTTTTCAAATTCAATAACTGGAACTCTAATAATGTTCACTCATTAATTACACAATTAACTTACAAAAATTTATTTATATAAAAAAAAAACACTATTAAAACATTTTTATTTGTTGCCGCTCATTATTACGAGACAAGTTGAATAAACTCGATTATATTTTATGTCATTAGTAAATATTCAATTAGTTCACTTGATACAGTTAACTCCGTAGCCGTTAAAAGTTAATTTTTTTTAATTTAGAATTTTATTTTAATTAAAATTAAAACAAAAAGAAGATACGATAATGCATTTTGAAAATGAAAAACAGAAATTAATAATTAAGAATGTGGCACTAGAATAGATTCCGAAAAATAATATGAATCAAATTAAATTTCTGATTTTAGTAAGATTTAATCAATTCCATCAATTTTGCCAAACAAAAACTTAATGTGAGAAACCATTACATCCTAAATGGTATGATATGGGAAGAAGAAGAGAATCAATTCCAATTCAATCGATATTGGCATATTGAAATTTGATATTACAAAAGATTATTTCTATAGTCATCCAAGATAATTTTCTGAGCACATAATCAAATTGGTTCTAATTGTAATAATAAGAAAGGAAAACTATACTATTAAATTATCATAAAATGTAGTTAACTCCAATCAGTTATAAAAGCGAATTCGAGCTTTCAAAACTTGTAATATGAAAAATATATAATTAAAATATCGAATTAGGAATCTGACTTGGATTTTGTTAAATTAAATACGTACATTTTATATTCAAATATAGGTATTTAGAGTATAATTTATTCTAAAATCAAAATTCTTAGTGTAAATAAAACATTTAGAAATTTTTACTCACAACAACATATTAAGGGCAAATGAACACCAAAGCTTAAAGGAAAAATTAAAATTCTAGTATATCTATAACAATTTTACTGCAGAACACTTGGCAATGCTGTTATAATAAAAACTTTTCGCTTTTTAAAACTCAACTCTGTTTTATTGGTAAATATTTGCCGTATATAGAACATAGGTGTCACTACACATTCCACTTATATTCCCCAGAACATTACTATTTTCCTAAATTCATTTGAATTCTGACTATTCTGAAATAAAATTGAATTTTTCAAGAATATCAACATTAGAAATTCATATTCGTATTGTATAAACAAAGTGTTTACCTAATGAGTGTCTTCCAGTATATCATGGTTTGATTTTCATGATAAATATAAATTATTGTACATTTAGGTAGTAAATTCCATTTTAAACGTTGTCGAAAGTATTATGGCTTAAATGACATTTTTAGTTTTTAAATTACTTCTTATAAATTAGCATAGAACTTCATTCCACATAGGTTTTATATCTTCAGAATGATATCAGTTAAAATAAGTCCTCTCTCCTTAGATTACCAAGTTATAGAGCTTAAAATTAACTTTTATTTTAATATTCAAAATCGCATGACCGACGGCAAAAAATTTTTCCTAACCGTATCGAATCAGAAAATTTTCAATATTCATAAAATTTTAATATGAATGAATGAAAAATTTCAATGAATGACTCCGTGCGTGCGTACCTGAGCTGAAATTAGTATTTCAAAATTTTCATTTTGAATTAGTGCAATGGGGAATTCCTGCTGAATAAAATTTAGTATGGTAGTATTTGTCCATGCATATTGTTGAAACACAGAACGTTAAGAGCATCCTATTTCATATAAAGATTTAGATGACTTTGTAACCATTATTTGGAAGTGACTATATAATATACTTTCTGCCAGTTAGATTGAATCTTAGATTGAATATTAATCGTTAAACTTTTATGTTATTCAAAATCAATGTATTTTTCCATGTCCATATCATGGCGTATTAACTCTGTCAAGTGCACGCATTAAATTTTCAACTAAGAATATGTTATGAAATTTATAGATACTCAAATTTATAGATCTAAAGTTGTTTTACAGAACAGATATTCAAGTATGGAGAACGCACGACTTGAGTCGCTCAAAAATTTAATTATAATTGGATAAGCTTGTGTAGAAATTTTTTGAGAAAGGAAGAAAGAACTTGATCACTCATTCAATAGTAAACTACCCAAAACAATTAGAATATACATGTAGTTAATTGGTGTGACTACCGAGACTACCGTTACTTCTTAATTGGTGTTCTGTTCTTGAAGTAGAGATTTTTGTGCCATTAATTGTTACTTGTTCCATAATATCAGAATAAATTTTTTATTATTCGAATTTTTTAGCTACAGGTATATCCAAATTAAGGCATAAGGCATGCCAATCTTCTTTTCGTAAAAATTCTTGGAATTTCGGACCATATTTTTCTCTCTAAGTGCATTATTTTATATTACAGAATTTTTTTAATTTTGTCAAATCAATCAAATTCCATTAAAAGTAGTTTATGATAAATTATTCTTAAAAATTATCAAGAAACACTGCAATTTACCGAATCTAACTAGTCTATTTATTTTTTGTCGACAATATTTTCTCTACATTTATATTTTCAACATAAACACTCTTAAATTAAATTAAACTCATTGTAATTACATTAAAATTATCTTTAATTTCCACATATAGTGTAGAATTTTGTCGGAACATATTATAAATAAATAAACCAACCCCGTCTAATAATAGCCTTAAGGCAATAAAAACAAGTAGCTGGTCATTTAAATAAAATTTATAGAATTATAAAAAATTGTATTTATTATTCCTAGTGAAAGTTAAGTAATTATGGTAAACATTTTATCTGGACTCATTTAAAATATCATAAATAAAGTCAATTAAATTAATTATATATTAAAAAGTAAGAAATAAATAATTTTAAAACAATTCTATAAAATTAAAATAAATTTTGTTAGTTACAGTTTATTAAAATCACCACCCTGAGGGGTGTTAATTTATAAATAAAAATAATTGTTCACGCAATATTTTTATTAAAGTTTTTTGTTTTAGAATATTGAATTCGAAATTTAATACCGTAAATAAAAGGTTCATTGTTAATCATAGTTTTCACATATTTGGAACTTTGAATTGGATCAATAATACTATTAGCAGATTCAGTATTCACTAAATATTTTTATCATAGTTTTGGTTGACTTTTTCTTCGACGGTCTTTACTGTTCGAATCAAATTTCTGAAATTTTTTTATTTGGTCAAGGGTATTACCAAAAGCAAATAATTTTCTTTATAGAATGTTGTTTTGAATCTTTTATACAAAATCGATCTGATTTTTCTATACAAAATCTGATTTTCTATACAAAATCGATCTGAATGTTTCTGATGCATATCGAGCATTTCACGCAATATCCATATTCATTTTTAAGTGATTCAATATTCTATTTTTGATATTCGAATTACTACATTAAAACCTTTATTATACATTCAACTCATATTTCATAAAAAAAATTAATTGGTATAACGAATATTGGCGAATCGGTATATATTGCATTAAATCGAACAGAATGCAACAATATAGCTAACAAGATTCAATAAACATTAGATTGAAAACTTCAAGTGGAGAGTAAGCAAGAGAGACAGGAGTAGCATTACATTTTATATGTATTTTTCATATTTTAAGATTATTTGAATTATTTTAGATTTCTGCATCCTACAATCATTCAAATTACAAATTATAATACGATATAATGTGACAATTATATGTAACTACCGCAAAATGATCATAGAACAATTTTCACCGAAACAGGATTTATAAAATACACAGTGAGGAGCTTGTTTCACCTTTAGTAAAATTTTCATAGAAAACCTCTAGCTGTTCTTAAGCAAAAACTTAACATACACAATCGAATACAATAGTTTTTTATTTTGAATGTTTGACATATCAACTCATTTAAATCTTAAAAACTATATTTATTGTGAAATAACTTTGGCTTCATAATATAATTTAATTTTACGTGATTACCAAGGTATATTCTAAACTAATATCAAAAAATATTTACAACATCCATGACCTGAGCGCGATTCGAAACGGTAGATTATACAACCACTACACCATATTCATTTGCTGATATTGTCTCATATTTATACTTACCATAGTTGTTACTATAACGAGAACATATTTTGAAACATTTAAATACCCAACATAATCACGATATTCAATGCTATTGATAATATTATTTTTAATTGTAATATAAAATTAATTTTTTTAAAATGCTTTGATGTTCTTAGGCTTGACTACAGCTTATTTATTTCTACAATCAAATTTCTTATGTACGACACTAAAATCTAATTACCGGCATAATAGCAAAAATACCTTATATATATATAATGGTCAGATTAGTCATTTTTTTTCTTTCACCCATAATCAATTCAATTAATATAAAAACCCTTTAATCAAGATCCAATTAAAATTCTGTTTGAATTAGTAAAATCAGACCATACTCTGCCTTTTTTGTATTTGTTCTTGGAGACTTTGTGGCCTTCAATACGCTCCCAAAGAATGTTTGTTTCCCTCTTCAGGATGTTTTCTATCGATAGTATAGCTATGACCCGGTATCCAGATCAGTTGTTTATCGTTTCGGAGGCCTATGAGGTTTAGGGCTTCCGAACATTCTCCCACCAATCTATATTTGATGAAGATACTTTCAAGAGCTCTTAAGGCAGCCTGACGGTCACTAAAGATTCTAATGACTTTGTTAGACCATCTTTGTTCTTTTATTATATTCACTGCAACGTTTATGGCAAAGATTTTAGCCTAGACAGTCTTCTATTTATATTCTGCTTTACTTATTCGCTATTTTTCGAGAATAATGAACTTAAAAATAAGAATAATTTCAGAACAACACAGACTGTATTTGTATTAATCTACAGTAATTATGTCACTATTGCCAATCAATACCAAAATCGTTGTTCCGAGTTCCGCTTGTAGAATGGAGGTTGTAAAAGTTTTTGTTTTTCTATTTCAAAAACTAGATTATATATGTAAGACTTATCGTTAAAAAAACTATCTAAATCTTAAACTATTATTTTAAATCAATTGGCTAACAGTTAGTATTACTAGTCTAAGTAAACATTAGTAATGTTACTCGAAAGTTATCGATTTCTAAAAACTGAATGTGTGATAGAATTAACTTAGCTAAACTACTAAATTTTAATTACCAAATGCTATTATTTCTTCACTGTTTTAAAATCTATTAAAACGATAATTATTTTCACAATAACTATAAATTTCAAATCTTTCCGTTCATTTTTTTTTTCTTTTGACAAATTTTTTCAAAGAAATTTCTATGATTACTAAATTTAACAAAATTAAAAGTAAACTATTAATTTAATAATATTAAAGGCAGTAAATTTGTTACAAATTATTACATGAAGAGACCTGAATATTTCAATTGACTGCATTTTCAATTCTCTGAACTGGAAATTTGTTTGCAACATCTTATCAACAACAAAAACGCAAAAAACAACAGTTAGAAGTCCATAAACAATTTAAAATGCAAAAAAAAAAAAAAACAGAAAGACAATAACAAAAAAAAAATACTCAAAATTTAATTAACTAACACTAAAACTAAAACAACGAATCATGGTAATTTTCATATACAAATTAACAACAATTGGCCGTCGCAAGCGAGCAGTGATCACTGACTTAAATATAAAAATTAACGTAAACTAAAAACCTTTCATATACACTTTTCTTTCATCAAATAATTCAATTTTTTTTTATATTTTCAATTCTTTCATGGTAACTATTTCAAATCGTCAGGTGTTAATAATAACGGTCATATAGTAAAATGTAGCAGAATGAATTTTTGGGTGGGTATACTCCAAACTTTAATTATTTTTGACTAGCAGGAAATAAATTTCAACAACAACCTATCTTTTTTTATTTTGTTATTGTTATTGTTTTTTGTTGATCGATAATTATACATTTTTATGATTTAATTTGATCAAACTTTATTAAAAAACTAACAAGAAATTAAGTAACAACTCCTAAGTTGTTATTACAAAGAAAATGTAATTTACAAAAAAAAACAGCACATGAACCAAAAACCAACGTTAGTTTTTTTTTATGATTTCTTAGTTATGTAAATAAAATTAATTTTTTTTTATTTTGTGTCTTATTTTCATGGAAATTTAAAAGAAAATTGGGAAAATAGATTTATAAAGTAATAACTAAGTGTGAACAAAAATACAAATTGTGGTGATACGCATTTTGAAATCAACATTTTTTTTTATATATATTTTATATTAATTTTATTTACTTTTACACACATCACTGAATTTCTTTTCAAATTTCGAAATTTAATTCATGGTAGGCCATAGAAAAACCAAAACTAGTTTTATTACTACAATTATTATTTTTAAGCTTGAACTTAAAAAATATAAAAAATAATTGAAAAACCTCTAAAAGTATGTACTTTTAGTTTAACACTTTGAAAAGTGTGCTAAACTTAATAAAAATGAGATAACAAAAATTATTCTAGGTTTTAATAGAAACCAGGTGCGCATTGTGATAAAGACAATAACTGTCAATTTACCAGTCAAAAAGGAGCTACATCGAATTGGTTTGGATGAAAATAGCTTGTGAAAAATATGTAAAATAGAAGAATGGTTTTGATCAAGAAAATCTTTGAAAATGGGCGCCACCACTATAAAAACCGGCAATTGACAAAACTCAATTAAGAAATATGATTGTTGTACCAGAAATGATTGGTTCAATTATTGGTATTTATAACGGTAAAACTTTCAATCAGGTTTAACTCAAGTCTGAAATGATTGGATATTACTTAGTCGAATTTTCATTGTCATATAAACATGTTAAGCACGGCAGGCCCGGTATTGGTACCATCCATAGTTCAAAATTTATTCCACTTAAGTAAACATTAAAAATGGGTTTAATCAAAATAACAATTAATGAATATATTGAGGGTTTTACTCGCATTAGACTTCGCCACCAGCGCTCCCCGAACATTGTAAGTTTTTCAACATACCGTTAGAGAATGTTCCAATAATAAGCAATAAATTTGGTGTTCTGAGATATTCAGATACATGATGGCAAATTCGTTTACGGCTGCTGTGAAATGGAAATAGAGCGCAGTCCTTAGTACAATTCTCATCTAATCTAATTTAAATGCATATCACTAAGTTGATTTAGGGTGGGTCCGAAATCACAAAGTCAAAATTTCAAAAAAAAAAAAAATCCCAAATTTAAAAATCCCGGTGTTACAAAATCCCAATATTACAAAATCCCAATGTTACACAATAATTTTAAAAAATTAAATCAATAAAAATTAAAAATTAACTTAAAATTTAAAATAATGTTTGTTATTAATAAAATTGAACACCACCGAGCTTCGGTATTGTCATTTTTATTGCTTTCTTTGTTATTGTTATCTAGACTCTAGAGAAAAAAAATTTTGTTTAAGGTATATTAAAAATATAAAGCAACATATTAAATGTTTGTATTCATTTTATTTTGGGTTTGAATAAAATTCTTACGGTTCTAGGAGTCATTAAATGACTGAAGTGCTGTACAAAAATTCATAAAACCAAAAACGAAAGAAATCCTATAAAAACTTCAAAAAATTTCTCGCGTATTAAAACCAAATTTTTTAAAAATATATAAAAATTACATCTGATTCAGAATCTCATATAAAATAAATATTCTGGAAAAAGGGTCAACTCTGATTTTGAATGAAACTCTAACATCTGTCCTAATTTAGAATATCACCTAAACATATAAATAAATATTAATAGTTCACTGAGATTTGTTGTTTTAGATTTTGTTTCATTTGGGATTTAGGTGGCCTCCTAGTGTAATTTTAGTTGGTTTAATAGTGTAAAAAAAATTTTAAGGCAAAGTGCAAGCAAAAATAAATGTTATATTAAATGTGTTAAATCAAAATCCTAATAAAAATAATAAATAAAAAAATTAAATAAATTTTAACAATTGTGAAAATGAATTTTAGCTGAATTATTTTTAAACAGTTATTTTTAACTTAATTTAAATTCCAACGGACATCTTATCAAAACTGTTTGTTTAAAGTAAAATTTCATTACACTACCAACATAAATAAAATATTATTGCCTTTGCATAATTAGTCTATAGCTGAGATACACAACTCTAGGATAGCATAATGTAGAAGCTAGAATACGTCAGAACCATATTTTCTGTACATGGATTAAACATTTTTTTTTTTTTTTTTAATATTTTAAATATATAAAAGTTATAATACAATAATTCATTAGATAGTTTCTCCGCCTAAGTGGCTTTGTAGAAACATACATACTATAAAAGAAGGCAACAAACGCTTTTAGAATAAACTACATTAGTCTTAATGAAGCTATATTCGCTTTAGAAATTATTGCAGATTGTGCATTAGTATTAACTATAGTTTCTTTACCTTAATAGATTTATTTTCAAATTTATGAATTCTGGTTTTATTTGATGAATTTTACATTTTCAGTCTAACATTTTCAATTAAACTACAAATTTGACTGATTACATTATTCTAAAGCTTTACAGCAGATTTTAGATTATCCTAAACATTCTAATCAAATGTACAAAATGTACAATTTTTCCAAACTACAGACATTTGCTAGTTGTTGATCGAAGACGTGTTTAACTATACTTATTATTGTTCGGTTCTAATCTAGCAATGAAATGTCATTTAAATGCTTGAAATGGGTTATAACATCTACAATTATAATTGACAAGCATTAAAGAACCTGCGCAGTAGACACCTTTCATTTTGTTTCGTTTCTCTTTAATGAACTCCTAATATACAAATAAGTTGTATATAAAACAATAATGCGCACACAGTTGAAAAATTTTTTCCTCATATGGTTTTATTATTCAGCAAATGCATTATGCATATGTGGGTTCTTATTAAAATAAAAAACAAAAACAAACAAATCAGTTATTATAAAATTACTTGCAGTGAACATAATATATATTGTGCATAATGTCAAAAAAAACAAAAAAAAAAAGCAAATTCATCTGGAATAAAAAATATAAAAACAACAAAAACAAAAAAAAAATCAGTTGAATTGTACATATGACTGGCTTTATATAATAGAGTTATAGCATCTATAATTATAATTGACAAGCATTTAAGAACCTGCGCAGTTCATTTTATTTCGTTTCTTCTTAATAACTCTTAATATGTAAATAAGTTGAATATACGACCGAAATGCGCATACGGGTCAAAAAAATTTCTATTTTGGTTTTATGATATTCAAACTTTTAAAATAAGCCATATAAAATAAAGCCATTTTGTCTCTCTCTTATCTTATTATTTTTATACATAATTAAAGGAAATTTATTCTATTAATTTTTTTAAGTAACTGTCTCAAATTATTATTTTTTATATTTTGGTTATTTGTAGTAATGATATAGTTTTGGTTAAAAATATGTATATGATGTATACACCTCTTTAATTACAAAAATATTTTATTTTAAGTGATTTTATCCATTAAATGCCGTTTAGTATAGGGATATGTCGAAACGAAACAGTATATGAGGGAGCAGTATTTATGTTTCCTAAATAAAACTTACTAACCTCTAAATTTTTATGAAAACGTGAGTGGTTTCTACTATAACGTGAGAAGTGTATGTCAGTACGTAAATTGCTGTTCTGTTAAAAACTTTAAATTTGGCTTCAACTTAAATTATAGTTACTCAGCAGGGGCCACTAATATAAATTATATTTTAATACATAAAATGTTCAACCTATAGTTTCAACCTCCTATAGTGAATTGAAATTCATCACCCTGCACTTGCTACATTAGAGAAAATTTGACAAATTTTTTTCGAGTGTACTGACAAGTCACGAAGTTCAGAGAGATTTATCTTTAAAAATTATTTTTACATTGTTTATAAAACAATGCCATCACTTTTCTGCAAAATTTAACAAAATTTAATTCGTCTGACTATTTTATTATCCGATAAATATCACTAACTTTAATCTTCTGATCTCTTTAATAATAGACCAATCGTCAATTTTATTCTTGTGGTTTCTTTAGTTATCCTATTTAATAGAGAAGAGCCAAAGTTTTCTCTCTAATTTATTTAATTTATTTCATCATTTGTTCGGACTATAATCCTTACATTTTTTCACATTTGTCATAAAACACATGCTTTCCTATCACATCAACTGCCATTCAAATCATCAAATTTTCAATGTTATCAAACAAAAACCAAATGTGTATGGGAATTTTTTTTTAACTAATTACTATGTAATAAATTCAATTTTGTAAAAAAAAAAGACTATAATTAAATCACAAAGACTAGTTTATGATACAACAACATTCCTGTTAGTTCAATTTAAAAAAAAAAAAATAATTGAAATAAATGGAAAAAAAAATCATTTTAAATGTCAAATTTTCAACATTTTAAAAACAACACAGAAAACAGCAAAAAAAAAAAAAAATTTAACAAATTACCAAGGTGAATTCGCTTAAGGCAAACACATGCGTTTTTCTCAAAATACAAAAACAAAAATTGGTTTTTTTTTCGTTATTATTGTTGCACTTATATACACAAATTAATGACATCTTTAGAATCATATATTTTTTTACGAATGCAACTAAATAGCAATAACAAAATACAAACAATATAGTTTCAATAGCAACACTACATGAATTTAATACAACGACAGTAATGACAGAATTTTTCAGTATCAATATTTTGCCATAGCATTTGAAAATGACTTATTCATGCAAGGAAGACATCATGTACATGATATACAATTTGTTATATTTTGTTGTTTTTGTTGTTGCTGTTGTCATAGTTTTAAACTTTTTGTTATATTCGATGTGAATTATGTGACCGTCGTCGCGTCATCTAAAATGACATTTTAGTATTGCTTTGTTGATACAAAACCAAAGTTATTTCAGTTTATTTTTATTGTACGTTAATAAGAGAGCCTTGTTTTGTTTTGCTCGTATTGTTTTGAACTTTAAAAAAAAGCAAACATTTTTTTTTTTGTCTTATGATAGAAATGAAAAATGACAATAAATTGGAGGGAAAATCTTGAATTTGATTTTACTTTTAAATCATGATTGTACGATTATGAAACGTGGACATCAGAGTCGGCTTTAATTCAAGTGGTAACTTAACTTGTCAAATTGTTCGGTTAATAAATGGAATTTGATTGTGAATTAGCTTGATGATGCAGAAAAACAGTCGGATGTTGGTATATATCAATATGTAAGATAGTTATAACAATTAAGAAAACTGAAATTTTGTTCCTACTTAACTAGCGAAAAGATTAATAGTTACTGCTATTTTGCTTGCTTCGGGAATATTTATTAGGACAATTCGAATATAAAATAAATAGATCAAAAAGCATGTATGTACATAACTATATAGCTTAAAATATAAATATTTTGTTAGCTTGGGATAGCAGTGTCGTAAAGTCAAAGTTAATATTGTTCAACCAAAACACGTAAGTTAAAAGAATCTTCGTGTTCTAGTATTCAAAAACATGCTTTACTTATTATATGCTAAACTTATTCTTTAATATTTTTTATTCCATTAGATTACTAAGCCTGAAATTCTAATTTATATAAGCATTTTAAAGCACATGTAAAATTTTAGAGCTTAAAAACTAGGCTTTCAAAAATTAGTTATAATTCTCTGTGAACAGACTTGGTTTGACTGTAAAGCAACAAAACTTTTATATAAACGAATACCTCACTATGTAATATATCTAATTAAAACGCTAATAATGTCTGTAAAACTTTCCAACCCGGTGAATTAAAGCAAAAATTAGTGATAGGAACCCAAAAATTCAAATGTGAAGCTTTTGCAAAATATTACCGCAAAAAATTACTGATTAAGAAAAAAAAAGTATGAAAAAGTAGTTACTAATTTTTGTGCGCATCTTTCAAATACAGAAAAGCATATCCAAGTTCTAAGCCCTTACATATTTAATACAAGAACCAAATCAGATCCTCTAAATAATAGCAAAATATCATCATATAAATGCTGGCGTTCCACAAGGCTCTGTCTTATCATCTACTCTTTTATTGATTTTCATCAACGTCTTGCTCTCTTCAACTCTCAATTCAATCAATACTTTTGCTGATGACAGCTCATTGGTGGCATCCTACGACTTTTTAAGAAAATAAAACGTTACCTCTACATCAATCAGCTCGAAGCGAAACATAATGACTAGCTCACTTAACCATGACCTAGCAAAAATAGCCGATTGGGGTAACGCAAACAGAATTGAGTTCAACAACTCAAAGCTGTTTTATCTCTTGCAAGAGATCAACCCGTCCCAACCCTGCGATTTCAAAGAGAAAACTTATAAAGATCTGAAAATATAAATATTTTAGGTATGCAGCTAAATCAATAAATACAGTGGAATAAGCATATTTTTGATATAGCTAAGAAGGCTACCAAATGTTTGGGTTTTCTTTCTCGATGTGAAGCCTTCTTTTCTCCAAGAGATCTGTCCAATATCTATAAAGCATGTATCCGACCTCAGATGGAGTACAATTCTCACATATGGCTGACTCCCTAACTTCACTAGGTTTCCTGGACAAAGTCCTAAATTGCGCCTTACGCCTATTTGGCGAACCCACCGCCACAGTTAACCTTTACTCCTTTTAGCACACGTCGAAATGTTGGAGCTCTTCTCCCTCTTTTATAGATATCTTGTTGGAAATGACACTTGTTCTAATGAAATAAAATTCCCCCCTCAAACTATGCCGACGTCGCACTAGGGAGGCTGCAAGTGCAAATTTCTCCACTGTGGAAATACCTAGGTGGTCCTAAGCTGGTTTTGGAAATTCTTTTATTGTAAAAACTGCTAAAATAGGGAACATGCTTCCATTTCACGTGTTCCCCTCCGATAGAAATGCTCCATTATACAATTTGCAACTTCTTCTTTCTTCTTACCCACTTCTCTTTTTCTTACCCATAACTACAATAATTTTGTATAAAGGAATCCTTTCCTTGCGTTTGATCCTTTCCTAAAATTTGAAGTATTTTTTAAAATCATCAAAACAATTGAACTTACCCACAAAATATGTCTTTTTAAAAAATTAGAAATTTCTTTGGTTTTTGTCTTTCGCTAATTCGAGGTAGCTCGAAATATATCGAATTAAATTGATTAATGCAGAAAAGCATAAAAAAAAAATTTCTGTTGTTGCCATCGTGGTAAATCTTGCTTTGCCACCTTTAAAAATTTAGAACACTAGATTTGCTAAAAAACCCCTTCTTATAGGAAAGCACCAGAAGCAATATACAAGACTACGATCTTCTTCATCTCCATAATGAATGTCTCCGTTTTATACAAACGAAAATTTTTAATGCCGGTTGTGCATCGGTGAGTCTACGGACATAATGGTGCGGTCCACGGAAATAACGGAGGTAAAATACGGATGTAAAAAAATGTTATGCTTAAGTTTTGGACGATATGTTAGAAAAAATTAATTGTGAATAGAAAACTTTATTTTAAGTTAAATATTTAAAGGAAGACAAAAGGTAACTTTAAGCTATTTTTTATTTATTTTGACAAAAACTGATGTTCAGTTGAATTGATTAACATTATTGTAGAAATAATTTTTAGACTAATAATGCGCTATATTTTTTTAAACCTCTCAAATAGTGTATAAAATATTACAAATATATCATGGCTGCAATAAATAATATATAAAATATTATAATCATAACACCCCTGTTGAAACTGCATTAAATTTCAGCAAAACTTGTTATACTATTAAAATTGTTTATGTAATTTTATTCGTTCATTGCACATCAAAAATTCAACTCACATTTATTTACATTTTATAATGCACCGCATAATCTTGAACTTTAGCTTAAAAATACACAATTAAGCTCTTGTTCTCAATCTAAGACATTCGAATGAACGAAACAACATCTATAACAATAGGGGAGGTTCTTTGGAACAAAATTATTGTTATAATGTTTTAGAATATTGGGTTTGTCAATTTTCTGTTTTTATTTTTATATTTTGCAGATGTCTATTTTTGTTTGTTTGTATATTATTTTTTATATTTTAAACAAAAATTTTGTATGTTTTAGGTTTGGTTGCAGCAACTCATTAAAAATGACAAATAAATATAAAATGTCGGGACATTATAAAGAGGAAATAATAAATTAATTTTTTTATTTTTGTATTTCTTATTTTTCATATCTAATTCCATAATTCAAAGTAAAGAAGTCATATTTTAATACAGCATTTATTACGTAATATGTGCAGTTTTATAAAAAAAAATAAAAAAACGAAAAAGCAAAACACAACAAAAACCAAAATACATTTTTGAGACTAGCAAATTTACTTTTTTTTTTATTTATGTTTTATTTTTGTTTATATTTTTAAACATTAATTTTGAGGTTAAATATGAGGTTATACACAAATGATAAATGATTACTATGGAAGGAATTTGTTTTTATTATTTTATTTCTAGTAAGATTTTAAGGATTGGTCTTGCACACTCAAGTTAAGTTCTGAGTATTAGAGTGTTTTTGATTAAGATTTCGTGATATTTTAAATGATTATTTGATGACCTCTGACAGATTTAACGATGAGAATTAACGCGAATTGTAATTTAGAATTTGTTTTGTGTATATATGCTATAAATAGAAATAAATAAATATTGGAAGATTTATTAGAGCTGAAATGAAGAGATATAGTCTTGACATGATTTTAATAAAAAAAAAATATCTTAATAAAATTATGAAGTGATATTCTTTATGTTTTAATTAATGATTAAATAGATTTTGGATGATATTTGTGTTAAGAACAAGACGTTTTATAAAATGACATTTAAAACAATAATTAATATCAATTAATAAATGTCACAAAAATTTCAGGTACTGTTGTTAAATATTTGTTACTCAATTTATATATAAACACAATCAAAATACAGTTACAAGCTATAGGTACCGTTTTGAATCTCAGTGGAACACCTATTTGATGATATAATTGTAACCACATATCCAAAACAAATATCACAGAATATTGTCAAGTAAAGTATGCAAAGCTAAACAATGAAATCGTTACCTTGTCTTATTATCCCTTCCATTTTTATCCATGTTTTTTTTTTTTTCTATCAAGCAATACAATCTGACTCTGAAGACATTCAGTAGTCTGTATTACATGTTTTTACATATATTCAACATATAATGGCTAGCGGATGAGAGAACCTAATGATTAAGCATCCATGATATTCACATTATACTTCATGGTACTGCTGGACCCTTATTCCGTTGCTCCAACCCTCTGTTGGAAAGCTTCAGAATGATGTGGCGCTTAAGCCGAGTCACACCATTTGCCGCTAATAAGCTCATTGCTAGTCTGTTTGAATGTGTAGCTAGTCTTATTTAGTATTTGGTACTGAAGGTATTAATTTCCCTCTTAATGGTTTTTACCTGAATATCACAATGTATCATAACACTATTGATACGGTGCGCGCCGGTTATTAATCACAGTATTTTTATTATTGGAATTGCTGTAATATTTTAATATTTGAATTGCTGGCTACTCCCCACAGTTGGATACCGTATGTACATATCGGTTTTTGATATTGGTGAGTTGCAGTTGTTTACTTTTGCTTGGATATGGATTTTTCTTTGGTCTTCTTAGAAGACTCTTCTATCCAAATGCAAGTCCAAATACTTAATGTTACTTTTGTAAGACTATTTTCTTATTTAAGTTATTCTCTTCAAGATAAATGTGACATATGTTGATTTTGTTCCAGTCACTCTGATTCTCCACTTCTTCAGCCATTCCGAATTTTATTTATACTCTATAGCATCTCTATAGAGTTATTATTCGATGCCAATATGACCGTATCATCAGTCAAAGTGGCGGTGGCTGTTTCATTTGTTGCTGGTAAGTCTGCAGTATAGATTAGGTATAAAACAGGACCTGAGACGCTGCCCTGTGGTGCGCCTGATATAATTTACAACTATGTAACAACATTTATATTTTATAAATATATCATCGGTTCACTACTCTTCACAGAACATTTTCTAAGATAGAACTACAAACAGAACGTACATTTCGCTATTTTTTTTTAAAGTGTAGACGTTGCCAACTATACGTAAACGTGTTATTTTTTGACTTGCTGTTAATAGCCACAGCTTTTTTCACCTTATACTTTAGTGTACTTTGTCATTAGTAGATTTACTGCTATCTGTCAGCAGGTGAAAAGCCAGTAACCTGATGGCTGATGGTTTGAACTCTACCATTGATCTTTTTTTTGAAGTCTTCCACCACCTGTTAAACCACAAGACCAACTGGGCAAATGTGCAAAACTATTATAATTTAAATTTTGAAAATGTTGAAATAAGTTGTAGTACTCGGATTTCTCGTCGATTATCGACTCAAGCAGAACCCCAAAAATGTTGGTTATCACAATTTTATTCTGATCTCAAACTGTTGTTTTATATTCTCAAAACGTTCACAATATTTTCCTTTCAGCCATCGTCTGTAAAAATCTTATAGACTATCTATAGTCAAATGAGCATTAAAAAATAAGCTTGATAGGCAATATACCAAAAAAAATTATACTCGTAATGAACTAAATAAAATTTGATAATATTATTAGACCATTTGATTTATTAGATAAATGGAATTTGATTAGCACTAAAACGTATTTCTTATTTTTCAAATTCTGCTCACAGATGTAAAATTGCGTAAAAATAAAAAATAAATTTCAAAGTAACATAACTTGAAGAAGATGGAGAATATACACTGGGTTCTCGACATTAAATTTCTCATAATTTGTGAAAACCTTCGATAATCTGAATCACTATTTCTTTCACCATTTATTATTCACCTTTGAATGGTTTTTCTCGAAAAAAAAAACTAAATAATACAAAACAAATTAATTCGTAAAAATTATTCTCAATATTATTGTAGCAAAATTGCTACTGAATTTATATTTTACATATTAACATTTTGTTATATTTATTTGTAAACATAGATTTACTTCTTAAATACTCACGTTTATACAAATTTATCAAACACCACCACCACCTTCAAAATTTTTCACCATTCACAGATAATCTAAACAAAATTTTCAACATTTTAATTGTGCACATTAAAACAAAACAAAAAGCATGGAGTAAACAAAAACAACAACAATAAACAAAAATTCCTATTGTTCAAAATCACAAAAATCTCATCTATTATAATATAGTTAAGAATCTTTCAAACTGCAATACAAGGTCTATGGCTAAGAAATAAATTAAGTCCAGTAACCATAATATTCTATTGTCTTCAACAATATTGTTAATTTTCTTGTAATACTAAACGACATGGCCAGCCAGCTAATTTTTTTTTTTTTTTTTTTTTTTTACAAAAACTAATTTGCATCTTAAAAATAACAGCAACAACACAGTAACAATATCCAACAGTGACAACTTAAAGTCATAAAAATGTCTGAAGTTAAGATTCATTGCATATTGTTCAACATTTAGTTCATCAGAGTTTGAGTTTTATTGTCGTTGTTTTTTACACGAATTTCCTCGGTAATGCATTTTTTGTTTTGTTCTGGTTTTTTTTTGTCTAGATCTGATGATGCTGCAGTTGTATTTAAAACAAATTTGTAAAAAAAAGAAGCTTTTTCTATTTGTATTTAACTCAAAGAACTAAAATCAATTTAAAAAAAAAATCAAACAATTACTCTTCCACAGATAAATGACAAAACAAATAAAAACGAATTGAATTTTTACGACAATAGCATAGATGCTAACTATATGCACTATGATGCTGTTTCAGTATGTAAACTAATTGGTAGTGATCTGATCCAAAACTATGATAGTTTTCTGGTATAAGAAATCACAACAAATCGATTTAAATGTTATTCTTAGATACGCGGTATCAGTTGATCAGTAGAAAAAAAAACTAATTTGAATAGGAGAGGAACTAAATTGATCACCGCATAGT
This sequence comes from Argyra leucocephala, assembly GCA_963942445.1. Lineage (NCBI taxonomy): Eukaryota > Metazoa > Arthropoda > Insecta > Diptera > Dolichopodidae > Argyra > Argyra leucocephala. The sequence continues at coordinate 92,180,142 of OZ012678.1, forward strand.
TGCATACGTATATGTAGAGTTTAAAGAGCCATTCCTAAAATATCAATGAGACTATCTGGAAAAACTACTGATGTTAAATTCTTAAATATTTCTAATACCTACAGTGTAACCAACTATAAATTCATCTAAGGAAGAAATAATGATTATGATACTGTAATTGTGTGTGTGTGTGTATGGGAATGTGATATCGATATTGGTTGATCGCAAATTGTGGTACAAGGTTAAAGTTGTGTTGTTAAAATTATTTATTTTTTATGTTTCTTTTTCAATTTTCATTTTCCGCTGTTCTTTAACGATAAATTAAAATGTTTTCGATCAGTAATTAAGATTATACATGATACTCGACCGACGATGATGTCTGGAAGCTATGAAAAAGTTGATATTAAATAAATTAGTGCATACAACAAATCGATTATGAATATTAAACGAACGGATGTTTATTAGTGGAACTTAGTTCGTTTTTTTTATATTAAAAAACTAATTTTTGTTTTTCGTTTAATTTTCTACTCATTCTCAGAACAATTTTATATGTAAGTATATGATGCGAAGATTTACTATAAATGAACTGTTAAGTAAATGAAATCAGTATTGGAAGGTAAAATATGAAGGCATTAACATTTTATATTTTTTGTTTGTTTGACTTTACAATTGTAGTAATTAAAATGCAGTAATTGTTATTCTGGTAATTAAGTAAAAAATATTATGAGTTCCGGTAAAGATATTCAAGTTCCCGTTCAAAAAACAGAAATTTTATAAAGTCTTAGATATCTTAGATATCAAAATTGAAGAGCTCGTAGACAAGATAATGTTTTTATAATATTCGGGCCGTGCATTATAAGAATGCTTAAATAATATGTATTAGTATCAACGCTTTGTTTGTTTGCAATTGAAGGGATTCGCTATAAGCCAAATGAAACTCTTACAATATCCCTAAAAAGCCTTACAATATCATAATAATAAAATAATTTTATATATTTCTTTTTCATCAAGATTCAAAAACCACATCTGCCAATTTTCATATCCTAATAGATATAAGTAGCTACATTCACTTCGCCTACGGAGTCTTTCTAAAATGTACGCGGTATTTCGACTATTGGACTACTTTAAATTTTTTTCTTTAGTGCAATATACTCTGTATATTTTTCTTCATTACTTATTTAATAGTTACAGATAGTTGATATACTTGCTCTTATCTTTAATAAAAGTGTTTTATCTGGTATAGTTATTCCCTGATAAATTCAAAATTGCCGAAATTTTTCCATTATTCAAAAAAGGTAGTTCTCTCGATACTAATAATTATAGACCTATTTCAATTTTATCCGTTTTTTATAAGTTTTTTGAAAAGGCTATAAAAAGACGAATGTGCGAATATTTGGATAAAACGAGATTCTTTAGTAATAGTCAGTTTCGATTTTTGAAAGGAAAATCTACTGAAGGGACACTTCTTAAATTTTGTACTGAGCTATATATATGAAGCTTTAAACAAGAATAATGTTTGCTCAGCATTATTCGTAGATATTGCAAAGGTGCTTGACCTTGTAAATCATAACATTTTGTTAACAAAACTGCATAATACTGGTTTTAGATGTTTCGTAAATGATTGAAATGATTGATTTCATTCGTATTTGTTCGAAAGAAAACAGAGAGTAAAAATTAAGGATGAATATAGTGGCTTACTAGCTATACGCAGTGGTGTTCCTCAGGGCCCCTTTTTTGACTTTTACTTTTTTATTAGTTCTCTATTTCTTCAACCGTTTAAAATAAATCATACCGCTTTTGCAGACAACACAGCTATTACATATTCTTGTAAAAATAACTTTGATATTGTGGTTAACATGAACTACGATATTAATTACTCCGTAACTGGTTTTGTAAACACGAACTGATTATTAGTTCTAAGACTAAGTATATGAATTTTAATATCCGTAACGCTAATGACGATAGTTATAATTTGTACTATCATTCACCTAATTGTAAAAAATATCCTCTATATATTAATTCTGTTTCTAATGTCAATGATTCCTCTCACTGTTTTAATAATCATCAATGTGATTCTAATTGCTTTTCAATTGAACCTGTTTCTACTTTTAAATATTTAGGATTATTGATTGATTCTAAGCTTGATTGGAGCGGACACACTTTTTACATCAAGAACCATTTCAAAAACGTGATTCGGAAACTATACTACGTAAATCTATATAGCTCTACCAAAGTGTGTTCAATGTTGTACTTTGCGGTATCCCATTCTAAACTTCAGTATGGTATAGTTTGTTGTTCTTCTAATATTTCAAAAGCATAGTATTAGATTAATTTGTAAGATTAACCGTTTTACACACACTGCAAGCCTATTTAGTAGTTTAGGCATTCTTCTCATCAGGAATTTATACCTCAATAAAATCCTGAAAGTATTTTTTATTAAATCAGGATATCTTGATGTGAAACATACGGTTATCTATAATCTAAGGATTAATAGCAGGAATTTAGTTGATTTAATAAGTTTCATATTTGTCATTTCTTTAAAATTATTGCATCGAGAATTTTAATAAGCTAATTATTAATATGAGAAATTTCAGAGTTTTATCCTAATTTTTAACTAAAACTAAGAGTTCGTCATCATTGTGCTGCAACCCCATCCGTGGGCCATAGGGCGGAGAAAAAAAAATTAAAATAAAATTATCGAAAACTAAGAATTGGCTTAGGAATATTAGTTGGCATGAAGTTGAAAAGTTAATAAGAGTCATTAGATAATATTATTGCAGATATATTATAGTATACTGTTGCTGATATCTATCTATATTATTATTATGTAGTTTTGTTTATTCTTTTCTTACAAGAATTTCGCTATCGCTTCATTTTTGCTTTCTTTCATTTCTTTTCCTTTAAATTAATTTAAATATTAAATCGCATTCTACTGTTAGTTTACTTTATAAATTTTTTAATATTTTTATTTTCTTTTTGTACATTTTTTTTCAGTTTACTTATTTGTTAGTTTTATCTATAAATTTAATTCACATTTCTATATTCTACTTTTAATTTTAATATTAATTATTACTTAAATTAAATTATTTTTTTTTTTACATAAATATTTAACCAGATTAAATTTAGTATATTCTATTTTTCTTTAACATTTTAGTTTTCCAAATTAATATTTACATTTAAATTTGTTGCTTCACAAATATTGAATAATTTAAATTGTTTATTTCTTGTGATGGACCATTCGAAACTTGCTTTTGGAATAGATGTTTCCACACTATTTTATTTTATTTATACTTATTTTGAATTCTGTAGATGCTTTTCATTTTTTACTATTATTATATTTGTTTATTTTCTATTTTTAAGTTTTGAATTTTAGTTTTTATTAATTTACTATAATTGTAATGAAATCTAATATTTAATAAAATATAATAAATGATAAAAAAAATCGGTTTATATTTGCAGCCACATGTCATTGATCAGTGTAATTTATTGATATTTCTGCTTTATATATCTTTATATTTACGTACGTCGTATACATTCCATTATATCTCTTTTATATTCTTTTATATTTGTGTTTCTTATTTTTTTACTATTCTTATTTTTTGTAATCTTTTAAAAGACTTAAATTCTGCGAAGGCAGTTAGAGGGCTTATTTCATTACTTAACCTCAATTAACAACAAAAAAAATATGGTTAATTAATTTTCTAGACCGTCTTTATAAATTCTGACCACCAATAGCTGTGTATTTTTCTTTCAATAACTTCATCCATTGTTCAGAATTTAATCTTAATAAGATCAAGTTCTCTATTTTGCAGTTTGCTGCTCTACATACCTAAAATACAGGTCTATTGTCGATTGAAACACGATTTATTTGAATAAATGTTCAACAACTAGGTGATGCTCATGTTTCTGTTCATAATTTTTAAATTTTTACTTGCTGTAAAGCTAACTTTTCACTACTCGGTTTCATAATTTTCATATTTTTCAGTTATAACTCCATACAATTTTTTCTTGTTCAAAGAAGTCCGTGTATTAAAATCAATTAATATATTTTTCACGTTAGTTGTGGGTGTCATATTCAAATCCTAATGATGTGAGACACCATTTTTTTCTTCTACTAGATATTATTCTACTACGTGAAGGACACGAGATCTTTTAATTTTTTTTATTTTTTTTGTTTACCATACCATTTTGTATACCATTCAGTTCAAACAGTTTTTATGAAATTAATAAAGGTGAAAATTGAAAATAATAAATAATATAAATCAAAATCGAAACTAATTAATTAAAATAAAAATAAGTACGAATGAGTAGGACTAAAGCAGGAGTTGGAATAAACATTTTTTTAGTCTGGCTTTACGAAAAGAAAAATCTGTAATATTTCTATCTTGTTTAACTGCTATTAATATTTTGCGAAATTTCATAATAGTGTTTATTTTCTCATTAATTACACCTCTTATAATTTTGTAATCAATTTCGTCGGTAAATATTTCAATTATAAATTCAATATTCTCAATAACTCTTCTCAATTCCAAAGTATTTAATTCAAGTAGTTTGAGGCGATCTTAGCACCGAGGAAAAAAAAAATTACTAGGTTGGAACAAACAAGATTATGTAAGAATACTAATCAAACAAATAAATCTAATGTTACTAGAGACCCCTGTTGAGTAATTATAATTCAAGCTGAAGCCAAATTTAAAGTTTTGAACCGAACAGTAATTTATGTACTGACATAGACTTCTCACGATAAAGCACAAACCACCCATGTTTAATAAAAAGTTTTGTGGATAGTAAATTTTATTTTGGACACATAAATACACCTTCCTCATAAACTGATTCGTTTCCAATATACTCCCTATAGTTAGTGGCATTAAATGCATAAAAGTACTAAAAATTAAATATTTTTGTAGTTAAAGAGATATATACATATATGTACACATTTTTAACAAAAACTATATGATTACAATAAATGATCTAAGTATAGAAAACAATAATTTGAGGCAGTCACTAGAACAAATTTCCTTTAATTATGCATAAAAATAATATGATGTTTAATACCATAAATTGGATATATAAAAAAAAATAAACAAAATGAAACAAAATTATTTCAATGAAGTATATTTCATTTTTTCACTGTTTCATTTCGTCAGAAAAAAAATGCTGATGCAATCTAACCTTAATTTACATTTTTGTTTGTTGTTTAATTTTCGGTAATTAGTTTTTGTTTTTGCATTTCAAAGTGCTTCAAAGTGTTAACTTGGCATATGTAATGGTAATAGTAATATTAATAAAACTTCAATTTATCATTTTTAATTTAACTATGAAAACAACTACTACTGTATTCTTTATTATTTCAAATTCAAAACAAATTGAAATGATAAATTGAAATGACATCAAATTTTACGGAAGCAATTTTTCTGATCGCTATAACCATCTCACTGTAAAAATAAAATATTGTTTCACTGTTACATTTTAACGTATTCATTTTACTGATCGCTATAACTACAGCCTTAACTGTAATTAAGTCTCGAACCGTAGTATAAACATAATTTAATGATTTTTTTTTGTATATAAAACTCATCATACTTGTAACCCTACATAAAAATAAATCAGTTATGATAAATTTGGGTTCACAGGCCTACTTTTATGTTATATCGTAATTTTTATTCCATTTATTTTTATTTTTGTGCAATCCTGCATATATTCCACGAGTCATGTTCACGACTTGGTTAGCATACGTTTCATACCCCTTTTCCAACAAACTAATTTTGTACAGACTATTTCTTATCGTCACAAAAGAGGAATAATTAATCAAAATTAATAATAATCTTTGCTGGTTTAATGGCCCTCATACACTAATATGTAGATCATCACAAATAAAAGAAGTAGCAAGAATGGTACAATAAAATGTTTATTATCGTTTTTTTTTTTTGTAAGTTACAAAAGATACCTTAGTACACGAATGCACAGTTTGGACTAATTGAGAATTGTGTAAAGAAAAGTGTCCCTTTGATTGAAATTGGTTAATATTATTCTTGAAGTTTTGTAGTTTGTAAGTAGGTATATTTGTTCATTGTGGAAGCACGTTTGTTGCTATATGGTTCCACACCCAGGAAAATTTTACTTCAAACGAATTCTCATAGCCAGCTTTGAGCCACCTAGAAATTTGCACTGTCTTGACCTCTCACTGGTTCCTCGGCGGAAATGTTTGAGGGGTGGTATTTATTACGTCTGAACAAGTGCCTAAACTTACGAGATTTATTGAAACGCTTGTTTTATTCTTTTTTTAAAAATTGAAGTGAAAAAACTTTTACTTAACTAACTTACTTACTTAAGGTAGAATCACCTTTTCGTGCTTCGCAAATTTGCAATTTTTTTTTTGCTGCATTTCTTAATTGTTTACCCGTACACCTTATTTCAATTTTTATTTTAAAATGAAATTTCTTACACGCACAAATAGATAAATAACGTTAGATAGTGACGGTCAGTGGAAATGGAAACACAAAGTGAAGCACATTGCTGAATCGGTTGAATAACGACTTATGGAATATGGACCAATGATATTTTTGAAGCTTCAAACTGCAAGAAGTAAGAAGCAAAAATGTAAACAAAATTTAAGTGCACACAAAATAAAGTCACACCTACTTAAATATTGATAAAATTTACAATCAAAAATGATTTTAAATTTTTTTTAATCCAAAAATGATTCAAAAATGGTTCTAAATTTATTCATTAATTTTTGGATTTATACGAATACATTTATTTTCTTTTCAAAAATATTTTCTCCATATTGGTTGTGACAGTGAAGGCAAAGTAAAAACGTCAAACTTAACTATTATTATTATACTTAAATGCGAACACTTTTTTCAACCATAGTTAAGTAATGTAATTTGAAAGTGCGAATATGCTATAAAAATTTTTGAATTGACTCTATTCTGTTGAATTGAGTTAACTGGTAAGGTGTTCTTACTGATAGTCCTATTGCACAATCATGTTTTTTTTTTAATAGGCTTGAAGTTTATTAGAATTATTTTTAAACATTTTATTGCCAAACTATATTGCCATGCGCACCAACTACTAAATATTTTATATGACCACTCTAATTAAAACTACTACTACTAAATCTTACTCGGAAGGGAAGTGATATGGTGCCCTTTATTATTTAAATTAAATTATTTTTAATAATAAAGGGCACAACACTTATTTATTCTAACTAATCAACTTGGTACATAAAAATTTCTTCACTGGCGCTTTCTTGAACAAATATAATATTCCAAGTGAGTGTAGAATAACCCATTATACGTTGCAGAAATAGTTGCGATTGATTCAATTTCACTTTATTCAGTTTTCCCAAGATTCAGCTTAATCTGTTATGTTTCTGAAGGAAATGAAGATAATTTATTAAATAAACCTTAATTTATTTTATTATTTTTATTCAAAATAAATTTTATGAAATCAGTTCACATGCATTCAATTTTAAATGAATTTCTTTAATCAGCAAAATAATATTTTGAATCTTTCGTAACCTTTTGTTACGTATCAGTTGACATATTATTTTAAATTACATTAATTAAAATGTCACTTAATAAAAACATTTCCTTGATTATTCCCTTGAATATGCAAAACATGCTTATTCTGATTCACCCAAAATTTTATTAACCCACTGCCATGTATTCCAAGTGATCCCGTTTATTAACCTTTTTTCATCTTATAAAACTTAATTCATCCTTTAATGAGAAAAATTTTCTACATAAATAACTTTGATAATAGTCTACATTGAAATAAAGCCTAGCCCTTAATTTTTTTTTTGTTTTTTCTTTTTGTATTTTGCAAACACTGTAAAAGACTACTTGATGCAAAGAGCTGATGTGCAATTTTTTACTTTTATCTTTGTGATTTTCTAGTCAGGTAAACATTAGAAATATTATTTTTGTTTTTCATAACTGTAAAAACTTAAAAAAAAAAAACAATTTCAATTTCATTTATTCGTAAAAATTCGTATTTAAAGGAACACACCCAAAAACTTATATTTCTAAGAAAAGAGGTCTTGTACAATTAACCTAAATTTCACGTTTTGGTATTGAAATCGTACAGTATTAAAAATGATTTTAAAAAAAAAATGAGATTCTAGGTTTCAATTGTTATAAGCAGTTTATTTTGCAACAAAGGTGTGGGAGAACTTAAAAATAAAAAAAAACTAAAATATATACCTAGTGAAAATTAAAATTGGTTTTAGAATGTTATTTATTGATCTGTAAATACTCGCAGTTTCAGTTAGTCTAACCTTTAGAAGCGCTACATAGAACCTTACAATAAAACAAGTTACATCCTATACGATCAGATAAATTAAAGAGAGAAGTTTCTACAAATTTTTGAGCAAACAAAGATGTTCTCCAATGTCCGTTAATTCTCCAATAACAGAACTATTATTTATTACTGCGGTCATAACTTACCCAAAGGCATTTTTACTGAAACATCAAGGTGCCAAAAAACAGACCAATGGAATTATATCAGGCGCACCATCAGGCACACCATCAGGCATCAGACATCTTAGGCCCCGTTTTATACCTCATCTATACTTCGAACTTACCAACAATAAATGACACAACCACCGACACTTTCGCTCATGATACGGTGATGATATAATAACCCAGTACATACTACAGAAATTCTGTAATACAGCAATGATAAATAAAATTCAGCAATAGCTAAAAAAGTGTAGAATCATAGTATAGATGCAGCAAAATCAAGCCATGATTTAAATTTACCTTGAAGAGAAAAACTTGTCCGATGGTGGTGCTAATAACGAAGTAGTCCCACAAAGTACCCTTTAAAATAAAAAGTAAACCTTTAAGTATCTGGGCATGCATTTAGATGGAACACTTTCGGGGAAAATCGATATTCAAAGCAAAGGAAAACAACTCGGGTTTAAATTCAATTAAATGTATTGATTAGCCGCAACTCACCAATGTCGAAAATCAATATGTACATACGGTATCCAACTGTGGGGAGTAGCAAGCAATTTAAATATTAAAATATTAGAGCAATTCCAATCAAAAATATTACGATTACCACGGGGCATCGTGGTTCCGTCAATAATGATATTATACATTGTTATCTACAGATAAGAACTATGAAGGGGAAGTTAATAGCTTTAGCACCGTATATACGAAATAAGACTAGATCTACACATCAAAACAGATTAGCAAAGAGTTTGTTAGCTGCAAGTGATATGAGTCACCTAAAGCACCATAGCATTCGGCAGCTACCCAATAGATAGTAGGAACAACGCGGTAATGGTCCAACCAATATGATAAATTTCATAATGGTACTACTTAGTTCTCTCATACGCTAGCCATTATGTTTCGTATAAAAATAAAACAAGTTTCATTAGAAGCAAACTTAAACCACCGATTTGTAGTTGTAAAATCACACAAAGTAATTAAGAAAAATTACAAACCATTATAAGAGAAAGAAGAGTTCTGCGATAGACTAACGAAGTAACATTATTGGATAAGATAAAAACATATTATTATAGATGAAAACAATATACAAAATAGATAATATTGAAGATTTATTTCACAAATAAATAAAATGCTAGGAGCAAGAACAAGGAAGGTTTTGTGTAATGAAATATATGTTTATAAAGCTGGAACACTATGGTTAGACAATCCACCAACAATCTACTAGGCCTCTTTTGTTCTCATTTTTATTGTATTCACCTCATGAATGATGTCTTCTTTCATCCAGTTTTTTTGGACAGTTTTTTTGGACGGCTAGATAACAGAGGAATTTTGAAATTTACGATCTGCATTTCGGCCTTTGTTATTTTTGAGTCAGAAAATTTTAATTAAGAGTTAATGAAAATTTTCATTTAAACTTTTAACAAAAATAACGAAGGCCGCAGAAAAAATTCTGAATTAAAATTTTTTGACTTTGAAAAAACAACAAAAGTTGTAATGTATACTATAGAATAGAAACTTTGAAATTCGTCTTTTACCTAACTTTAAAAATTTCTAAAATCCAGGCGAGTACACTACTTACTAAGTACATTTGCTTTTTTTATTATAAAAATTTTAAAATCCAGTTGCTCTAATCTAAAATTATAAAATCCAGATTTTAAATCCAGTTGCTGTAATCTACATGTCATAAATAAGATAATAGAACACTACACGTCTTTGTAATTTGATATCCTGGTTTAAGTTATAACTTCTTATAACATATCTGACATCTACTATAGTATAAGTTAATTGTCAATATTATGTCATGGTCATATAATGTAAAATAAATTACTTTTAGGATATACACGATATAGTGTCAGGCGTGGGGTAGTGATGCCGTATATGTTGCATTGCTCAACTTTGTTTTAAACTAACATTCAAACTTTATTTTTGGAAGCTATTTAAAGAGAGAGGAGAATATCAGAAAGTTTTACTATTGTCACTGGGGGTTAGCGTATGCTGTAAGGTTTAAGATTTATTTGTAATATGATTTGTATCACACCATTTATGCGCAACTTGTGTTTAAGTAACCTAGTAATTTAAGAAGAGTGAAGAAAAAGAAGATTCATCTCATTTTTTATTTCTTTTCATATGAAAATTATAATTTTTTTTTTCAATTCTTAGACAAAACTGTAGACCACAGAACGTGGAATCACGATTTAAATTTTACTTTTGAAATCACATTATTTACTATAGTTTCACTTTAAGTAAACAACGTTTACGTCTTTTCAGTTTCTTTTTTCAAACATAATATTTCACAAAAGTTAATCTAGTGTTGTTGTCTATTAAAATTGAAAACAAAAATTTCTCGACATTTTTTTGTTTTTTTTATTAGTTGTCTTGACTACATGGAAATTAATGGTGAATATTTTTTTCTAGAAGTCTTTATTGTAACCAAATTAATCTTTTCATTGTGCTGCTGTTATTATTTCTATATATAATATTGTTATAATATCAAAATACGCTCCCTGCCGCCACCATATAAGAACGCACCTCATCAAAAATTATTTATTGAAATCTCTACTTTATTGTCGATAACATTTTCGTTTAATTTATGAACTTTGAAGCTGAAACAAAACAAAAAATTACAGTAAATCCCAACCTCAAAATAAATACGAGAAAAAAATACTCTATTAACAGTGGTTGTATACAATTATTGAGTAAATGGGAAGATCAAATAAAAAAATCGTGGTTATTTTTTTCTATTATTTTTCTTTTATTGTAAATCACGACTATTAGTAATTGTATTTAAAACTGATATAAAGAAGAATTTCGATTTCTTGTTTTTGTTGTTTCGAGGTATGAGAGTTGAATTCGACAACAATAACAATAAATATATTCCCTTTAGGTTATCGCAATAGAAAGTGAAAACTTTTAACACAACCAGTGTTGTGGGAAGTTTTGTTATTCTTATTTTTTTCAATAAAATACCTAACCTTAAAGTTGACTTTAGAAATACATAAACGTATGTGATCATCTTCTTTTTTTGTTTTGTGCATGCAACTAAATTACGTTTTTTTTTATTTTAATTAATTCCATATAAATAATTTAAAATTTAATTTTTAAAATTGATGGTATGTTGAAAATATAGAACTTTAAAACAACATTTGAATGGTGTGGTGAGAATTGCAATTATTATAGGTTATGATAAATGACAATACAGTAATATTTAGCGTTTGCATTTATTAGCAATGATTATCGACGGAAATAACTTACTGTAAAAGTTAGTTTTTCGCTGGTAAACATTTAAAGTGTGAATATATTTTGTTGGCTCTAAAAATGAAGATAACTTATTGAATTTGTACATAGAAAAAAAAATAGAATAGAAATTCGAAAAAGAATAGATTCTTTGCAACGAATTTTAACAAATTTCTATTTGGAAAATTTATTTTTAAATATTGTTAAACCGATGATTGACCATTTGTTGAAAAATTATTTTATTTTTTTACGCTTTTCTTCGAAAGATTAAAACTAATTTTGGGTTCAGGAACGAACATGCAACTATCGAGCAAATACATAGAGTAGCAGATGTAATCAAGTTAAGCCTAGAGGAAAAAAAAGTACTGTTCAGCGATATTTCTAGATATTAGTAAAGTATTTGATAAAGTCTGGCATGAAGGATTGCTGTACAAACTTAAAAAAAAATTACCACAGAACTATTATTTATTGCTGCGGTCATATCTTATCGAAAGACACTTTTTGGTGAAGCATCAAGGTATAAAAACTAATGAAATTGTGTCAGGTGTACCAAAGGGCAGCGTCTTAGGTCCTGTCTCATTTACACTGCAGACTTACAAACAACAAATGAAACAACCCCCATTTTCGCTGATGATACGGCCATAATGGCCTCACATAGTAACCCAGTGCATGCTTCAGAGATTCTGCAATACAGCATAAACAAAGTTCAGCTACAAAAGTGGAGTATCAGGGTGAATGGAGCAAAATTAACACATATCACATTTACACTAAAGAGAAAAACTTGATTATACTTAATAACGAAGTAGTAGCTCAAAAAGAGGCTGTAAAGTATTTGGGCATGCACTTGGGTAGGAGACTCACATGGAAAATCCATATCAATAACAAAAGAAAGCTAATGGACTTGAAGTTGGTTGACCGCAACTCGCCGTTGTCACTAGAAAACAAGCTGCTGATTTATAAAGCTGTTTTAAAACCGATATGGATCTACGGAATCCAACTGTGGGGAGTAGCCAGCAGCTCAAATATTGCAATATTACAGGTACGCACCTTGGTTTGTCAATAATGATGTCATACATCGTGATTTGCAGGTGAGAACCATTAAGGAGGAGATTAGAAGCATAAGCGGAAAGTACCAGATTAGATGAGCTGCAAGTGATGTAAAACGCCTTAAGCATCCACTTCCTAGCATCCTACAGCTACCCAGTAGACAATACAAACAACCAAATGAGGCACGGACAAGAAATACAAATGTCATACAAACTACTGAATGTCTCCTTCAGTAGATCATTTTCGGAGTAAAAAACATTTCTAGTATTTCGCTGAAGTTGAAAATATCACCAATCGATAGAGCACCCTCGGTTTAGTTTATAAAATGTTTTTAAAATGACGACTACTTTTTTTTTTAAAAGTTGATTCGCATGCTTTGTAACACCACGTATATTTTGTCTTAGCTTCCGTATTCGAATATTTGTTATTCCAAATATTTATTTTTTTATTTTTTATTTATTTTGTTAATGTAAGCATTACTCTAAATAGGCTAAAAAAGCTTTTTTGATATTCCGGTATTGACTTCCATTTTGTTTTTGTACTAGTTGAGCGATTTTGTTTTCAACAGCTAGTTTGTATGTAGGGTTCTTTAACCAGAACAATCTTTTTTATTTTTAGTACGAATTTCATCCTAATCATATTTTGCTGTTTTTATAAAAAAAATAATAAAGTAGGCTTTGTAAGCTGTCTTAGTTTTTGAAAATTATTACGGTATCATTAGTGTAGCAAAGTATTACTTGTCAAACCGTTACTTGGAAACCTTCGTATGTAGCCTTAACGTTTATTTATTATTTGATGCACAGTCAAGTTGAATAAAAATTTTACTGTTGAATTTGACGTATTCAATATAAAAATATATACATAAGTTTTACTGTTCAATTTGACGTAAAAAATATGTACATATATATATATACAACACGTATTATCAATTGGGATAAGTTAAACACTGCTAGTGTTGCTATGAAATTTTCAAGTTTATATCAATCAAAAATCTTCGTTTATCACGACACATACCCTATTTTATCAAATTCTATTACTTTTCCACTACGTATCGTCTATTAAATATAGCATCACTTGTGAATCACTTTTTTACAAAGTTTCTGTTGTTTTTCACACAAGGGAGTAGAATTCATCTATAATTTACTACTTATGTTATAGCAATTGCATAATCTATAATTAAAATATATTTAATATTAATTTAACCCAATTGGAACTTGAACCTTAAAACAGATATTATTAAAAAACAACTATGTTAAACTTAGACTTCACTTAATTTCAATTAAATGTCAAGTTCAATTTTTAAATTTAATTTACCTCAAATGAAATTACAAAGTATTGATGGCTTCCTCTGGCGTTATTTTTTTTTTCTTTATATTAAAATAATTTGCAAAAATTCTTAATATAAATTTACAATTAAAAATAATTTAGTTTAATTGTAAGTTACAAAAATATGTATGGAAAATGGCAATTTTTATAATTTGTATATGATGGAAACCCTAAGGGAATGCATTGTAAAATGTTTAGTACAAAATATGTAATTTGTAAAGAAATATTGAAACTTTGTTTATAGAAATAAAATTGAGTGCAGAAATACCATTATAGTAATTAATTAAATGTTTTACAATCAATTAGAATTAAAAGAAACTGATTTTAAATTTGTATGTATTGTACATAATATCAGTCTTGTATCTTAGTTCGAAAGTACCAAACACTGACATTACAAAATTTGTATAAAATCCGAAAATATAAAATTCACAACTTGCCAATTTAAAGAAAATCTTGACATTCCGTCAAAAAAAAAAATATATATATAAAATATAATATATGAAACCAATTTTTGCAGATTACATAGCTTGGGTATAAATTACTCATACTAGGGGAGTATATGTTTGTCATAAATTAAATATCACTCATCGATTTATTGATAAGGTGCATATAATACAGATTTGCTCATCGTAAGTTAATTATAAATTTAGATGAGACTGTAATAGACTGTACATTCAGTTTTACCATTTTTGATAAAAAGGAGTGCAAAAAAAGGGAAAATGTAACTAAAACATTGTTCACCTTTTTATATGAATAATTGATTGTTTCTAATTCATTGTTAACACCTAACCATAATTTAAAACTTTAAAGCAGGCAATATATTATGGTATAAATTAAATTAAATTTTATACTATTATTTTTTATTTCTTTTTGAACTTATAATTCAATAGCGAAATCCCTAAAATAAATTCTAAAAATTTAATTTCCTTCAAAAAAAAATCCTCGAAAGGCTATACCGCGATCAATGTTTCAGAAGGTATGAGCTATTTTGTACCCACACTTCCTGTTTTTTTGCAGTAAATTATTTTATTTTAATTTATTTTTAATACACGCATTTTTATTTTATTCATAAACAAAAAACAAAAATGCAATTAATAGGTAGGTAGTAAAGAATATCCTTCGATATTCTTTGATCGGTAGGGCGCATCATATTATATATGTGTGTATGTATGTATATGGTTTTTTTACTTTACATTTGCAAACTGATTTATTTTTGTTTTTTTCTAATGAACATGCAAAATCGAAACTGATTTTTTTTCTGCGTGTTTAAAGAACGAAGTAACACACATTTTGAAACTATTCCAATTTCGTCACATTTTTTTATTAAAATTTCGATTTTAGAGAGATGAGTTCAAATTGTTTTAGTTTTCTTTTCTTTCCAAACAGAACCATTTTTTTAAACTATTTTTTTATTTATCCCACATTCCTACATCCCTACCACTTGCTTTAAGGAATTGAAAATACAAGAAACGCAAAAATTTGTTTCTGTCCTTTTTTTAGTTTTTACAGATGCAAACAGATAACCAATGTAGGTCTATATTGCCTAGCATAGCAATATACGTATATAAAAAAATAACAACAATCAAAAAAATAAGAAAAATTAAACAAAATTTCATTATGATATGATGTGACTATGTGAATCACATTGTATGTACACCTTATCAATAAATCGATGAGTGATAATTAATTTATAACTGTAATAGATATTTATAAGATTTCGTAAGAAATATAACGAAGATTTAAACCTAACATTATTGCCGTTATCATAATTTTATTTAGATCTTAATTCTTAACTAAAGAAAATTGTTGTCTATTTTTACACAATTAATTTTATTCGATGAAATAAATATTCTGAATCAGTTTTGAGAAAGTACTTAGTTCACAAAGCATTATAATTGAATTCAGAATATACATATGTATATGAATCACATTTGAAAGTCTCTAAACTCTAAACGAATATGAATTTTTAAAAATAACCATAGTAAAAAAAAAATTAACATGACAGTAAAACAATATTTTGAATTTAATGCATACTTAGACTATTTTTATTAACTGGTAGCGGTTATCC
Source organism: Argyra leucocephala (assembly GCA_963942445.1). Classification (NCBI taxonomy): domain Eukaryota; kingdom Metazoa; phylum Arthropoda; class Insecta; order Diptera; family Dolichopodidae; genus Argyra; species Argyra leucocephala. The sequence continues at coordinate 92,196,258 of OZ012678.1, forward strand.
GAATAATTACAGTATACATTTTTAATATAAGTGTATGTATATATAGAAGCACTGTTATTATCATATTTGTTTAATAAATTTTAATTAAATTAAATTTATTTTTTTTTTCTTTCTTTTATAATAGTTGTCACATTTGACATTTCAAAGACACTAAATTTACTTTAGGCAATAAATTTTCCTTAAAATTAATAAGCAAATTTGTTGAATGATTTAAAAAAGAAAATTAGTTTTATTATGGTAGGAAGCTGTTTTTATTTTACTTGATTTGTGTTTAAATTAAAATAAATTAAATTATTTTATTTTATATATAATTATAAGTCATTTACTATGCAGAATTCTAAATGACAAGTAAAAAGTTGTTGTTGTTGTTTGATAATAATATTATAATATAATTTTAAATTGTAAATTCTATACAAAAGTAGAATGTCTTACAAATCTTTGTAAAACTAAGCTTCTTGGTTCATTTATCAGATGATATAGATATTAAAAAATATTAAAATTAATTTATTATGGTCATGCAGGATTTAAGCCCATTAGAATGACTTACGACTCAAGAGTATAAATTTAGTTATTTAACTACCTATAGAAAGTGGTGTGTGGAGCATAATCTCAGTTCACAGTTTTTCATTATCAAATATTCTTCAATTTTGAAAGTACAATTGAAGTATACAATTAATTTTGTTAACAAAATGTTGGTAGAGCAAAAAAAAAACAAGGCTTCACAGAGATATGTACCTACTTCAAATATTGTTGGCATTCGTAATGTAACTATAGCCTTTCATGATAATATCTGACCAAAAATTTATTACCTAGTATGAAGACACCGTAAGATGTTCGTGTTTGGAAATTGTAAAAAGCTAATAAGCAAATAAGCTAAATATAGTCGACCAGTTAAGATTATTTAACGGTAGTAAAATATAAGTATGTATGTGCGTAAATTTTTGAAATATAATTTTGTAAATTATATAAACTAAAAATAATATATTAGTTTGTTTGAAATCAAATTTAAAATTTTTTAAAAAATGTACTCTCGTGGGATACGACCTCTGCCCGTATTTCATTTACTTACTGTATGTACCGTATGTTATTTGCCTGTTTTTCATTGAACTGTATGTCATTTTGTTGTGTTTCGTTTTTATGTACAAATTATGGCTTGGCCAAAATGTTAAATACAAAACCCCAAAAATATCAAAATCCTAAAGTTCTAAAATACAAAAGTCCCAAAATCCTTTTGTTTGTATCCAACAGCGGCTACGCATAAAAATAATTTATTTAAAATATTCTGTAAAATACGTACAACTTTAAAATCTTTCCTAACTCAGAATCTCATACATATATTCATTACGTATATCATATATGTTATGTTAATATGTGCATATAATATTTTTCATATCCAGTCAAATGACATTCAGGCAAATGGGTTTCCAAAAATTTAAATTCCTTTAGAAAATAAAGATAAAAGAGAAAAAGTAAAGCGGTGCCAGAATAAACTAAAAAGTTCTATTTTCAGTTCTTCTATTTAGTGAAAATTTATAGAGCATTGTTAATTACAGAAAAACCTTCATCATGTTGATTGACAAATTATTTTAAAGTAAAGCTTATATATTAGTTTTCAATTAGCGGGTATTGAACCTATAACCATCTTGTTGGTCAAATAACCTATATCTGTGAACCAAGTAATAATAGTGCTTTGCTAGTTGCTAATTTACAAAGCAATTTTTAACTTCACTTTAGTTTTTCCAGTAAAACCAGTAAGACTGCTCTGAACTTAGATAGTCATCAATATTATTTTTACATCTACATATTGAATTATGCGTGTACATACAAATATGACTTAATTTATTATTCTATCAAATTGAAAATATTTCTATGTAATAAAATAAAATAAATATTTTGAATTTTACAAAATAAATTAATTGAGTCTGACATTTTTTGTTTTACATTTTTGTCTTTAATAATACATAAAAACACTGCCATTGTTGATTTACAAAAGTTTTGAACAACCTACCAACGCATTTTGACATAAATTTTATATAAAATCAAAAAACTAAAACACAAAAAATCATCTTAATATTATGTGTATTTATATTACTTATGTCACGATACAACTTATCACTTGCAATTGAAACCTATACAATTAACCCACAATTCAATGTAACAATTTCATTTTGCATAGTAATTTTACTATTTTACTATCTCCAACAAACCAATAATAAAATATCTATACAATTATAATTCCATTATTTGAAAATAATTTATATAATTCAATTTACCATCCTCATTTTGATTTATGAATGTGTTATTAAAATATAGAAATCGCTTTCCTATGGTAATAATTCAGTTATACTATAGACTACAAAAACAATAACAGCGCGCAGACATTTTAAAGTTGATTTATTGATAATTTACAATTTTAATTTGCATATAATTATAGCATGCGATAATTTAAAAAAAAAAAAAACAATATAATAATCATGCCAAATTGAATATTGTTAAATATGTATAGTGAACTGAAACAATAAACTAACTTACAGTACTTATGTATGAGTTAGTAAAGTATAGACAATTTTATAAAATAGTTGAGAATAAATACCAGAGAACAAACTTAATAATGAAATTAAATAAAAATAATTAAAGCTATGGTAAAACCGTTTAAAAAAAGTATAGTAACTCAAAAATGCAGGTTTATTCTACTATTTTGAAATTTAAAAAGTACACACTATATATGTACATATGTACATAATCTGTAGCTTATAAACGGAAACAAAAAATTAAATGTTCTTCATTTACAGCAATTAACTTGACAAAGCACAATTAATCACGTATGAGGGGTTGCGATTGAAATTAATTTCATATTTTAAAATGAAATAGAATAAGACGAATATGATTAGAACTTTGACATTGAAATCATATTTACTACCACAATACAGTTTCACAAAAGTTACACTATATTTCTGAAATAATTATAAGTTATTTCTGAAATTTCAAAATAATGTTTTTTCACATTATTTTTTAGCATGTAAAATATGGTTTGTGCGAACGTACCTCAAAACAATCAAAAATAACTTTCTTAATAATGATACCCATAAAATAAAACGGTTACAAAGCTTCCACACCCTACCTTTAAACTATGTGTTCAAATTTAATTTATCGATACAGTTTTTCATAGAATTATAACAAAAATCAGGCAAAGATCGAATAAACTATTCGGGAGCGGTACATCATCTTGTTTTTCAAAATCATGTTTTTTGCATGCAAAAACGAGATTTTGACAAAAAAAATTTAAAAAACAACAAAATTTAAAAAACGAGATTACATAGTAGACCCAAATCTATTCACTTGCATCGAGTCAGCGAAGGCATTGCTCGAATAAACTATTTTTGTACATTTGTGCCAATAAAATTACTAAGCTTTTTCAAAATAGGTATTTTATTCATAAGAAGTCATTCTATTCTTTCAGTTTTATAAAACAAAAATGCAAATAATCTTATCGTTAAGAAGATTGATTTACCAAATGAGTGATCTTTAAACTCAAGTTATCTGAAATTTAAACTTTAAAATTCTACCACTTTATCAAAAATGAAACCAAAAATTAAATTCATTACGCGATTATAAAATTTAACTGCTTAAAAGTCAATAGAAATCACGCATTGTATCAAATTATGCACATATTTGAAGAATTAACAAAGAGCATAAAAACAAAAAAAAAACAAACAAAATTCACAAATGTTAACATTGATAAATTGCATAATTTAACTTCAGCGGTTTATTTTTTTTTTTTTGTTTTTATTTTAATTTTCGTAAATATTTGCATTACTTAACGAATATATAGATATACTCTTAAATTATTATTTTTTATTTATTATACGCAATCATTAACGAATTAATAGTAGAAACTTAAATTCATACTGTCTTATCTAAAATCAAAAAAACGGAACTGAAGAGTGATCGGTATCTAAAGTAATATGTGCTACTCTTTTGATGCTCATCATTCAAAATTTAAATAGGCATAGGAGTATAAAATTCTAATGAGTTGAAGATATTATGCAAATACACATTTGTGCATATTTACTTAACATTTCCAAGTCAATGATTCTAATCACATTGAGCATTACTATAGTGTGTAATGATTTGCGTAACAACAAAATGCATTTTACGACTTACATTGAGTTCTTTTAATGTAAACTTTTCGTAATCATAATGAGAAACATTAAAACAAAGTAGTATGCACTATAGTGTGTTATATGAATTTATCTTATTATATAACCAAGATGAAACATTTTTAATAATGAATGAAAAATAAATAGATTTGTTCCAATAATCAACTTTGTTCGAACTCTTTTGTGCGCATAGTACTTTTTTTCTTGAATCATTGAATTCGTATAATTCAATGTTATTCCATTCAATATTGCTATGCTATTCCAATTCTGATATTCTACCAAATTACTGGATTGCATTTTTTGTCCTAATTGATTTAGGTTATTACATTTTATTATGAGAAAACCTTAGCTGATGGAATCATGTACAAGTAAGCCAATGTTAAATTAAGATATAAAAGTTACAATAGAGGAGAAGTCCCAGATAAATAAAAAGTTAATGGAATAGGGTTCAGTGACACTATGCACAGATTCCACCATAACATCCACCGTATCAAGAGCTGTGTGATAGAATACTAGTGAGTTGGCAGTATGAAAAGAACCGAAAAAAACTAACATATTTTGCGTTTATAGAACGAAAATTATAATTTAGAATGCGTATTTTGTGAATTACAGTTTCGGCATACGACCTTTAGTTAAATCATACTTAATATCAAATAAAAAGCCATTTTTATTTTTGCTTCATTGATGGCTTCATTAAGACTGTATTTATTCATTTACTTATATGGACACTGATTTCAGTGTCTAGACGTTCACATCGCGTTTCACTGCAGAGCCTAGTGATATTGTGCAAAGCAATCCTAATGCTTATCTGAACATTAGGAGTTGAATTACATTGAACCAACTAGCAATTTAAACATCAACATTTCTAATCAAACTTATTTATGAAATGGCCAACTTGGTGCCTTCGACACATTATTGTAAGAAAAGGTTAAAAGATGTACTCCGTAAAATAAATGGTGACAACAATTAGTAAAGTATACATCGAATATTTGCAACTTCATCCAAATCAACTGGTTAAGTGTGTTCTGTTGAATATCATTCTCAAGATCGCTTTTTTAAAAAAATTTTAAAATGTTTCTATATTTGCATAACTAATATACGATATGTTTGGCTTCTTAGACTTCAAAAATTGTAAGAAGAGGGAGAGAGAGAACCCTATTTACGTTTGTACATACTTTTTGTTTTATTACGATCTGGCTAATGACCGTTTAGCCTATATTATTACAAACTTGCATACAAATCGATATTATGACTCCGGAAATAACTCCTAGTAAAATAAGTCCCAAAAAAAGAATTTTGCAACAAAATTTAAATATTTTCCATACTTAAAAAATAAAATAATTTGTAACGTCGATAAAATAACCCCAATAATTTGAAATACCAAACTATTTTACGTTTCTATAATGAAGAAATATTCGAAATTATGATTACTTTCGTCAATTTATGAAAATATTGTAGTTATTAGTTGCGTTTTTTTAGATGAGCAAACTACTCAAACTTGCGCAAAATTGCTCACAATTACGCAAGCTTTGTATTTGAGGAGTTCTGAGCAGTTGAATTTGTATATTAAAATTTAACTTGACCACTAAAGATTTTAAAATTTTCTAGCGGTGAAATTTTGTACTATACAAGATTTTATTAATTTTATGTCAAAAATTGAGTAAAATAAAAATATTATAGATGCCCATTCAGTTTTGAAAGTTATGTCGATAATTTTTGTTGCTAATAAAATTCTAAACTATTACTCAAATTATAGGGTGTTTTCGTTATACATTCTAAAGAAGGAATGGAAAGAATAGAATACTTCATGAAGTCACGATAGAATATTCCGAATAAATAGAATAAACGAACAGAATAGAATAAAAAGAATAAACATCAGAATCTGTCATTGTTTGTTTTTTATTTATTTATTAATTTTTGTGAACAAAAGTTTTTACTATTTTTTAATTTGCGTAAATTAGTTAATATAGTTATAATAGTTACAAAAAAATTATAAAGGCTTATCAAGCATTTTATATCTACCTACGACCATTATATAAACTCATTCCTTGAAAAAAAAAAAACAATAAAAAATTTTATTTTCTGAATAATAAATACATCTATATATTTATATAACTATTCATAATATTATATTTTTCCGTAATTTTATTCTGTTTATTCCAACTTTGAGATGGAATAAAACGACTACGTTCGGAATATACGGAATAAATAAAAAAATACAGAACAGAATGTTGGAATATTCCGAATTAATAAAAAAAACGCTTTTCGACATATTCTGAATATTGCGAATATTCGGAATTAATAAACGAAAACACCCATAATAAACGTTTTATATAATTATATTTTTATACATATCAGGTTATTAACTGCATTTCTTACGAAACGAAAATGTTGTTTAAGCTGATTATTTGAGTACTTCGCAATAACTTGTATATTACACGCTGGGTGGCGCAGTAGGTAGAACGCCTGCCTTTTAATCGAAAGGTTCGATTCCCGACGGAGGCAAAAAATGCTTTCTGGATTTTTCGACCTGGTCCAGTACCCTTTATCATTGGGATAAAATAAATGATAAATAGTTGAGAGTTTTGGTTATCACTAAAATGGAACTATGCTATTATGAAGGCGAAGTACTCTACAGTTGGTATAGTTTTCCACATTTAAATTAGTCTATACCACAAAAATTCTACAGAAAAAGCTATTGTATGTGATTGTGTATTCCAAATCTCTGTTTAAAAGCAGTTAGGGTGTTTATCCCATAGACTTGGAATTATATAAAAAAATAAAAATATATAATTTTAAATTTTTGGTATTTTGTTACATCGTTCTCCGATTGATGAATCAGACGAAGACGATGAGGAAGATGAAGAAGATTTTAGTAGTGAACATTCATCAAAGCTGCTCTCATCTGATACATTCTGTATAAATATCTCAGAAATAAGTTTACTCTATATTTTTTTTAATTTTATAATTTACTTATATCGTACCCTTCCATAATTATATTATATAGTATTTTTCGTTAAACAACAGAAGAATTAAATTTTGTAAATTTTTTTTAATTACCGCTCAGTTTATTTTTATGACTTTTAATTAAATTTAAATTTTTTAAACAAAACGAATTTTACACATTAAAAATTAAACGTCAAACCAGTATAAATTCTGAGATTATGCTCAAAATCCAACTTTTTTCGTTTTATTTACAAAATGCGCAGAAGCGCTTCTGAGTAGTTTGCTCAACTAAAAAAAACGCAACTATTATCTTCTTTTTCCAAAATAGACCCTAAAATGTGATCATAGGACCATTAAACCTTATGGAGAAATTTAAGACCCTTGATTGATATTAAAACCATAAAGCTGATTATTTTCAGATTTTTTTTTTAAATTCTAGTTTATTTTCTATTTAATTAAAAAGAAATAACTCCCAACATCACAAATAAATCACAAGTAAATCCCAAATTGGGAATTATTTAATTTTTTGCATTTTTGAAATTTTTTTAAAGTTTTCAATTCAATAAATGAATTAAGTCTTAAAATCTTGGGAATTATTTAAACTTAAACATGTAGACAGGGAGTTATTTTAGAAAGCCGTAATAAACATTAAGGATTGAAAAATTGGATCAATCCAGTTAAACAGCCTCTCAGAAGATACTCATGAATTTTTTCATACCAGTTATTAAATATTTCAACACTCTGGAATCTGGATATCAGTAATTATAAGATTACAAGTTGTAATGTATTTATATTGAATTAAATAAAAAAGAAAAATATTGAAATAATATTTTCGAAAACAGCATTTTGACATTATAGTTGAACAAATTGTACACGTTTTTACTTCACAAAAAAACAAAGACTGATAACTTTTAATTTACGTATACATGTATTACTAGACAATTACATGCTGTTCTTTTATTTAACAATAGATTGGAAACATAGGTACTTTCATTTAGTCCGAACTGATAGAAATATGAATAGGATGTTAAAATTACAACTTTTGTTCATGTTCTATAATTTTAAAAACTAATCCAAATATTTTCTTCTGTAAATTTTGTATACAGTACACTTCAAGATAATCAAACTATGTATTTAAAATAGTTTTATTTGAATGAATAAATTTAAATTTAAAATAATTACAGGTGGAGTTTGTTAATTTATTTAGATTTTATAAATAAACATTATTATTATTTGTAGCTCACGTAGGAACATACATTCATATATGTATTATGTAGATCATAATTTTGCGATATTATTCAAATATTTTTTGTTGTTAATGCGAATTTAACTTTTTGTTAGTAGTATAATTAAATAAAAAAATTCATGAGTCACAAAGAAAATAGTACTGTCATGACATTTTTTCATTTATATTTGTTTTTTATTTGTATATCTTTTTAGAGCATCTTCAACTATTCATTGACTATTAAAATTTTAAATTGAGTATTTAACTAAGAAAACATATTTATTTTTAAGATCTATAGGTAATTTGAATAAATATTCGCACAAAATTTTCAATTATTCAGTTTTAAACAATCTGATATTTTTGTTTTGTATATTATAATAACTATCTATTCTTTTAAGTGTATTTATTTCATTTAATTATTCTATAAATTGCCATAACTTTTCAAATAAATTAAATTACAGAACACAAATTTATTTACTCAAGAATTTTTAGTCAATAAACAAAGCTATTTAACATTAAAAACCAAAAACATTTTTTTTGTTAAAATATTAAATATTCGATTCTAAGTGAAAATAATACAAAACAAAACAAAAATCGAGTAAAGAGAAAAACTAAGAAGTAGTCAGACAACAATTAAAAATACGATCTTCATCGTCATCCAGTACGCAATATTAGAAAAGATAAGTCGGGAACTGGTTATTGAATTATACACAGAATTAAGTTAATAATATTTTTATTTTATTACTTATTCATTTATTTATTTATTCAAATAACCTAAAAGAGCCTAATGCCCGGTTTTCATGTAGCCGATATATCGGCGAATTGTTAGAGCATAGGCAGAAGATACAAAAATTTCATAAGTGCGATAGAGAAACAATGATAAAATATCGGGAGAACGACAATAATATCGGGAGAAATATCGAGAGAGTCGCCATAAATATCGGAGAATCGCCATAAATATCGGAGAATATTTAAAAAAACATATCTTCGCAAAGATATGTTTCCTACAATTATCGCCGATATTTTTAACACTAACATAAAGTAATGTGTAATTACACAAAAAAAATTCGCACACTACCAACACATTTTATGGATACGTAACGACATTTAAATTTTTGAATTTGAGTAAAAACAATAACAAAAATTAATTTTTTGTATTGAATATTTGAATGCATATGTAAATAAAAAATAATATTTTAGCTTTTAGGTATAATATATTTATACTAAAATTATACATATTCTATTTATCTTATACATAAACTAACTATTTAACACATTTAAAAAATTTACTTTTAATTACAATTGTAACTTTAATTTTTTTTATCTGAATGAATATTTTAAATTTTGTTGAATGAATTTTAGAATGTATGTATGTATACATTTTTTTTCTTAATTCATTATTTAGTATAATATAAAAAAATAATATTTTAATTCTAATTAATACTTATGTAAAAATGAAAAACATAATAAATACAAGTGAATTTAAAATTTAAAAAAACTAAATAAAAATTCCACAGATGAAAATCATATGATATTTCACTTTTCTTCACTTTATTTACTTTGTTTATATACTTTCGCGAAATTTTAAACAATTCTAAGGAAGATTGCTTAAATTAAATAACCTTTATTTTGTTTACATTTTGAATATTGGAAGGTTATGTATATAGATTTTAGATTTCAAATCATCTATAAAAGTTACTATAAAAATAATATAATTTTACTCCCTCATACACATTAACGGTATACTATACTCTTCTCTTTCTAAACTCCAATTTATCAGCTAAAAATTTATCATGAAAACCGGCCTTAATGGCTCGTACAAGGTGTATATAATTATTATGTTTACAATTGACGCAAACAATAACGAAACACTTTTTTTTTTTTTTTTTTTTTTTAGTGCAAGTTAACAATAAATCGAAATATAAAAATAAACCTAAAGTTAGTTCTGATTATATAATTATATGATACATTTAATTTATAATATACAAAAAGAAAGAAAGAGAATAAAAATGAAAGAGAAATAATATGATTGAGCTAGGATTGATATTGATATTTAATATTGAATTTACTCATTATTATACTTAGACAATAACCTATTTCTGACTGAATTTTAAATTTTTTGTACGATAAAGCTTTAATGTCACATGGAATTGTGTTATAGAGTTTAATTGACTAGTTTATTATTGAGTTATGTCCTGAGATCATACGCAGATTATTTGCCGATCTAGTGTTGCAGTTATGCATTTTATTGTCAATTAGCTTTGTGTTCGATTTTATATTTTTTATTTGCATGTTATGTATTTGTAATGTTTGTATGATTGGTAGATTTTCTATGACCAAGTTCATAAAGATTTTTTAATGCCTTATTTTGAATCTTTTGTAATTTAATTATATTCTTAGCGTATGTGTTTCCACAGATTGCTACACCATAGGATATTACACTGTGAAATAGACTAAAAACGATATCTCTTTTTAGCTTTTCTGGAACCTGCTTTCCAAATTTTTTAAATATCCCAGCTATCCTTCGTGTTTTCTTGATTAATTTCATCCACATGACAGTTCCAATTTAAATTCTCCTCAACAACAGTACCTAGATATTTATACTGCTTTATTTTTTCAATTTGACAATTATTGTATAGAATATAGATAAATTTGCATGTTTCTTTAATCACCACAAATTTAGTTTCGTATTCATTCACTGTTAATTTGTGTAAAAACATCCAGTTATGAATAATGCTAACTATTCTGATAACTAACATTATATAACAATGCTAACTATTCTAATCCTGGTTTATTTTTATTTCCAATTCTTCTAAATTATTTTCAGCATATATTACAACTAAGTCATCAGTCATATGAAAAATTAACTCTTTGGACTCATGATCCAGTAACATTCGCAATCGATTAACACATTGACTGCCATCGCCATGTAATACTTATTCAAAGGAAAGTAATGTTTCCCAACTGGCCATGTCATTTAGTTAAGAAAGAAAAAACACTGTCATTCGAATATGTATGATTTTAGAACAACTACTGTGTTCCCAGACACCCAGAGAACACAAAAATAATAATGGTTTTGGGAAATGTCCGAAATGTACGATAACTAGAAAGAAAAATCTTTGAAAATTTATTTTTTATTATGTTCCTTAATGATTTTAATGATACACCATGTTTAACATTAATTGTTTCATATTGAAACAATCCAAGCACATTTGGGAGAAGCCAGGACAATGCTCACGAAAAGTTTCCACCATTTTGGCACGTTTTATGGCATTATCTTGCTCTCTTTTAGTTTCGCGTACTATTTAACAAACTTTCTTCGTAAAGGATTCCCAGTGGAGTCCATTCTTTTTACGAATTGGTTTTTATTAATATTTAGTTTTTTGTTTGTTTGTCCTTTATTTTCGATATTTAATAATTCTGCCACGAAAGGTCTGAAATTTATTTTTTTTGCTTGTAAGCTATCCAAGCGTATACTACTGCTGTTCCTAACAAAAGTTCATTTACAAGTTTACGGTACCAACATAATGACTACATATAATGTTTTTCCTTCATTTCAAAGTTCTTCACTGAGTGCGATACATACAGACTTGGCCAATCCCATCTCATATTTACCAGACCCTAATTTTTCCGCATAAACTTTTAAGGACCACACATGACTTTCACTTAAGCATAATTTGGATATTTGAATATCTTTATATCTTTTGTTAGTTTTAACGAAATTAAAAAAAAGGCAAAAAAGTGTCATTAATAAATGAACTCCGTGATACTGCAAAGAACAGATTATTGCGAAAATTACCCCGCAGGCCACAAACAAAAACCAGTTGGCGATCAATGTGTTAAATTGAAACTATGAATTTAACATATTTTGTTTATCGTATTTTTCGTTTCTAATTTACATAACGTTGAATTAATTTATTTGATGAATTAATTTCAATATTTCAACATTTTCTAAGCCTACATAGAACTATAATCATTAGAATTCACGCTGAGCTATGCATGATAGATTTACTGCATTAGATACATTTAATGAAGACCAAATTAATGTTATACAGTAATCAACTTCCAACTGAGAGCCTATTCTCATACAAGAAAATTTGAACATTATATTGCTAACTATCTGTATAGTGTTCAGTTTGAACTGAATGGTTGTTTATTTTATTTTGTTATTCATACACTTTTACTGGGCTATTTGATTGACTAACAGCCATTTGATTTCAAAATTGTTTTTTATATATTCAATTCTATTTTAATATATTCAACCTTATTTTAAATCTACTGAAATTAAATTAAATTTAGTTTATAGAAAGCTTCGATGTATATTTAAGCCTATACTAGGTAATAGAAGATATAGAAATCGAGTTGAAGAATTTTACTACCACAACAAAACTTCCCTTTTACATAGCGTCTAATAAACCGTCTAGTTATATAGTTATTTTCTCTTCCATAATTACATACTCTTTCTCTTTTTTTCTCTTTCTCTCTCTTTTTTATTTCACTTTCTCCTTCTCTTTCTTTTTCTCTTTTTCTTTCTTTTTCTCTTTCTCTTTTTCTTTCTCTTTCTCTTTTTCTTTCTCTTTCTCTTTCTCTTTTTCTTTCAATTTATTTAAAGTAATTGTTTTTATATTATTTAATTACATATTTTTTTAACATTGCTATTAACTAACTAATATTACTTACATTTCTCTTTACAGGTGAGCAAATAAATACAAAAAAAAACATGAAAATGTCAATTAAACGATAAAGGTGGCTTTTCATCAAATTTCCAAACAGATAAAGATTTGCACAGCTCGTTGTGTATTGTTAAAAAATACGAGATACAGAGATTTATTTGTAAAACCACCCTATTGAAACAATGAACTTGACATTAATTTAATAAAATCAAATGGTGAGCTTGAACCAAATAAGAAAATATTAAAATCTTCAATAAAAATTATTAAAAGTGTGAAATTTTAATAAAATAAGTATACTTAACTATTGATAATAATAAAATTCAATTTAATTGAAATAAATTTAAAGCTAGTTTAGAAATATAATTAAAATAAAATCACTTCAGGCTCTCTGCACAATCAATTAACACCTATTATGAAAATATTTTAATATGCAGTCAAATATGACAACTTTGTTTTTTTTTTTTTACCAAAAATATTTAGAACGTAATAAAATAATAGAGTACCATACAATTACCTTAATTACCAAAATATTAAAATGCATATATACATACATATATGTACATAAAACATTAACCTAATACTGAAAAATTTAATTATAATTACTAAAAAAAAAACTAAAAAAAAACTCATTTTTAATATATTTTTTTTTAATGATTTTAATTATTACTTACAAAATCTGTTCAAATGAATTAAAAATATATGACTTCTGTACAGAAAATTCGATTAGTTTTTAGCAACTTAAATACATTAAATTTAAATTAAATTGAATTAAATTGAATATAATATTTTTAGATGTCATTAAGTAATTGTCAATGTCCTTAATAAAAATAAATTTATAATATACTTAATTATTAAATATTTTTTTATTTATAGTTGTATAAAAATTATTAAACTTCAAGCTTTATAATTATTATTATTGTGAAACTTATTAAATTAATTAAAAATATTAAATCAGAAAATATTAAAATTTAATTTTTTTTTTAAAATTGCAAATAAAAAAATTTGGCAAAATTTTTAAAAAATACAACAAAATCGTTTAAACAATAAAAATTTGCTGTTCTGTTATGAATCTTAATTCAAAAAATATTTTTATAACTAAATTGTATAGAAAAAAATGCCAAAGATTCTAATGAATTGCATGTATTACGCGACATGGTTTTATTTATTCTCCTTGGATAAAGTTTTAAACAAATAAGTAAATATAATGATAAATAAATAAATACGACGACCTAAAGAAAAATAAGTAAAAAAAGAGATATTTTGAAATGAGAAAAAACATAAATTGTTTTATTTCATAAATTATAACTAGGAGACCCTATTGGTTAATTATAACACAAGTTAAAGCCTAATTTAACGTAAAGAACCGGGATTTGCATGATCTGGTATAGAATTTTCATTACTAGGCTGGAAACACTAATTTTTAATTAAAAATTCTAAAATTGGTACATTTTCAAATTTTGAAAAAAAGGAAAAAATAATTACAAATTCAATAATTTAGTTTTATAAAAAACTGTTTCACTAATTTTCATCGCAAAATTTTACAAATTAGATTTTCCTTTTTAAATGACTCTTCGATTTAAAACTATTTTAAATTTCTTCGAATTACTTTAAATTTCAGCGGAAGGATTAAATGAGAAAGCTGAGTAAATATTTAAAAAAATCTTAAGCTCGATGATAAAAAATCGTATAACATAAGTATGGTATTACCGGTAATTTATATATTCACTGCAATTAATTGCGAGGGAATTTTCATACTTATAAGCAAATGGAATAATAAATCTATATAAACAAAATCAACTTAAAAAGTTTTAAGAAGGTGTAGATATAATGATAAAATAGTAACCAAAAAATAACTTTTAAAAGACTGTTTAGCACACTTTTTTCATAAGTAATTAAATTTTCTTGAATTGAATATATTTTATAGAATATGTTGCAGGTTATAGGTGAAGCATTATTAAAATTAAATAAAGATTACAACTCTAATTGGCATGTTGCACTAATTTTATTAATCTTATAGTTTTAAGCTTTATTTAATTTTGCTTGAATTGCTTAAGAATGCAAAAATAATAAAATATGCCCTGTTGCTCTTCTAAAATAAATAGAACAACTTGATTTGAAATTTTAAATAAAAAATACCGAAAACATTACTATTGACTTGGACATCTACTTCATGCAAAGTACTTTTCTTTTTTTTACATAGTCAAAACACTATAGTTGGAGATCTTTATAGCGATTGTTACGGTTAAGCAAGGTGAAAAATGATGAGCAAACAATTATACGAACAAAGATTTCAATGATCATCTTTAATTTATGTAGATCATAAGTGTAGAATAGTTCATGCTTGAAGATAACTAATGTAGATGAAATTTGATTCCACATTCGATATGTTCTAATTATAAACGAACTTTCATAACTTGTCTTTCGTCATCTAGGAATTTCTATGTTGTATTAGAACGTGCTGATCATTGTTTCAGTTATCTTGGATAATATCGATGCAATATCAGGTTCATTTATTAAAGATGGAAGTTTTTTTTAGCATATTATATAAGTACGGCCTGATTTTCGTTTTTCATCGTAGATTAAACCTAGGGTAATATGCTAAATAATATATACCTAGGGTATATTTAGTATATTTAGAATATTTTATTAATTACCTAGGGTATATTTAGTATATTCAGAATATAGGGTATATTGCTAGTTAATGAAATTAAGTTTGTAAAATACTTTTTCTGATCTCTGTTTGAAATTTCGTCTTTTGAGTAGTTTGACATACACCGGACAGTATGTGCAATTATAGAAGTGTGATTACCTCCACGATTAATGCATTCTTACGTTATTATCCCACGTAACAATTGTATTGCTATAAGACTCTTTCGCACTCTTATAACACTATTATAAACACTCTTATAGCACTATTAGTGTTAGTTTGTGTGCTCCACAATTGCTGCGAAAGGTTATAAATACGTTATAGCACTAAAATGGAGAATCCTATAAGGCACCGGAGCAAGTGCTGTAATATTGTTATAGGATTAGTATACATGTATTAGTGTTGTTTTTAATTTGAAATGATATTCATTTGAAATAATTTATGTTATGCGAGAGTGAGAAAGGTATTATTTTTTATTTTCAAATAATAATTTGATGGGGTTAATATTTATTTCCTGAGAAAGGGAGATAGATATTAGTTAATAATATAAAAAATGTTATTAATATTTATAATTATTGTGACCAAAATGCAAAATTTGGCTGGGAATGAAATTTCATTGACATTTATTATAAAAATAATTCGAAAAAATACAATGCCCTCCAAAAATAACCAATTTTTAAATAAATAAAAGAAAATATATTTTTAAATTGCATCTTTAAAATATTTAATAATGTATGTTAATTAATTAATAACATCAAATTTGATATTTAAATAATTATTCTTTTAAGTAAAAATTCAGTTTTTGTTTATTTAAAAAAAATTTACCTCGTTTGTAGAAAGTAATGGCCGTCGCAAAATATTTATCTAAAAGCTACAATAAGTTTATTAGTAACATTATAGGAACACAGTAAAATAATAACACCACTACTGCTATTCCAGCAATTCTATTCTTATAACAACACTTCAACTCTTAATAAAGGATTACGCACTTTTGTATTTATAAAAACATTGCTGTATCACTTGCGGAAAATCCCATTATAACAACTCCCGCAATTGCTACAAGAACATTCTTATAGCAATATTAATCACATTATTCCCATAAAAAGATCATTATAACACCTTTAGTGCTTATCGGGAGTCATATAGAAGTCTTGTAGCACTAATTTTTTATAACAATAAAATGTTACGTGGGATATCACCTTCTTTACATTTTTTTATTTCACTCTCGGATGAGTTGGGCTGTCCGCTATAAATAAAACATATATATCTGATAACTTGCAATACGATCTGGCGCTTCATACTTATAATACAAAACCAATGCAGATTTTTTGATTGATTCTTCAATTTAAAATTTACAATTTGTATATGTTGTACTATTAAAAATTGAAATCAATTCATTAATTTTTTTCAATATACATCTTTTTTTCCTTACAGAGTTTTGAGATATTATTTTTTATAGCTAAAACAATTTTTAATTTTAAATAATCGCACATTTCTGATACTAATATTAAATTTTGAAGGAAAAACAGAATAATAAAAATGTAATACATATACTATTGAGAGTTATTATAGCAGAATTGTGGAATTTTTATATCAATATTGAGAGGAGTAAAATTAACAATAAAAAAAAAATATTAGAATACAAAAACGTGAACCACAAATCTGCAAAGAATTAAACAAGAATTCTCACTAGACATCAAAATTCCATTAAAACTTCAGTATTGTAATACAAAAAAAAAAAACACATTATATATTCTCAAAACCAATACATTTTAAATATTTTATAATAAAGTTACCATTAAATTAATTAACATTTTAAATCGATTTTAAATTATTCGAAAATGAAATAATATAACTTTTTTTTTTAATAAAATAAATAAAAATCTTGCAATTTAATTTAATAACATCAATAAAATTTCAATTTTTTTTTTCTAATAATCTAACTTTGTTAATATTATAGTTCTCATAATTTAAAATTCAGACAACAATAATATTAAATTATAATTCAATTAATTAGATTCATTTTAAAAATATCAACAATTATAAAGCAACTTTGTTTATTATAAAATATATTAAAATCAATTAACCACGATTTATCATTATTAATTTTCAAAGTAATTATTATTGCAGTAAAATTTTTTTTTAATTAAAATATTTTTAAAAATACATTATATATCAATTATACTAGATATTTTAAAGATTAATTTTATTTTTTATTTATTTCATATTTACAATCATTTAAATCTTTTTTTTATTATTCTTGAGTTATATTAAAAAAAAAAAAGTTATTGGCCTTTCGATGACAAATTGACAAACATTGAACGTCACCTACATTTCGAATTTATAATTTAAAAAAAAAGTTTTTGAATAATTTTGCGTTAAGATAATACCAGGCAGACTTGAAAATTAAAATAATCTAAAATATTATTTTTTAATTATATGAATGTAAATTGCAACTATATATAATTTTTAATGATGCACATTTAAATATTTTTTACAATTTGGTAGTCCTATATTTTACAATAATCAAATTAATATTTTTAATCTTAGTTTAAATTTCAGATACGTTGTTGCTAATTCTAGCAACATTGGGTTTTTCTCAAAGAACGCATATGGGTTCTAGTTGGTTATTTATAAATGGTTGTGATATTGATATTTTGTCACTTAGTGATGACACAAAATTATTTGCTATTATTAGAACGTTAGATGATTGTCGTAGGCTTGATCTGGAAATTTTCTTTTAACTGCTATCTTTGATGTTAATAATGCATTCGTCTTAAATATTAATAAGTGTAAAATTATGAGATTTTATACAACCAATATCTCTGTTGAAGTTAACTATAAATTAAATAATTCTACCATGGACATTGTTAATAACATTAAGGTTTTGGTAGTCATTCTTGACAATAAACTCATTCAATTTAATCTGAGTTCTGCATATTGACTTTCTTTTACCTAAACCAGTTCGTGTTCTTGGTTTTATCCAAAAAAAAATTATCATCAATTCCCTGATACACATACGTTGAACCCTGCTTTCGGTAATGTCGTCTGCGCTGCAACTGTGAAAAAATCAATTATCATCACGCTTTCGGTTATGCAGTTGACGACAATTGGCAATCGTCATGCTTTCGGTTATGTAAAATGACTGTCAAATTTGAGCATACAAGGCAGCAAAAAATTTTATGATTAGTTGTTGATTGTCATTTGTTTTTTTTTTTGATTGTGTAGTAGAAAATTTTTTGATGGTTCTACAGGTACTTAAATATGAAAATATTTAACTTCGATCTATTGTTTGTAGTTTTTATTACATGTCCTTATAAAAAACGGATTTAAAAAAAAATTAAATAAAAACCAAAAATGCATACAATAAATCACAATTCACAAATCAAAAAATTATGTTCGGTAATATCAAAGAAGCACAGCCAAAAGTAGATTTGAAAGTTGATCGGTCGCATAAAATGTTAATTGATTGATCGTCAATTCAGCATTACCAAAAGCAGAGTAAACTACTAAGAAAATTCGTTTTTTTAGTGTTGTTTGTAGGAAAACTAAATAAAAGCTATTAAACATTTTTTCTACACCTTTCATTAGTGTTCATCATCATTTACATACAATATGTTTCTCCCATTTGGATCACATATTAAACACATCATATCATAAAACATCATATTTCAAACACATAAATATAGGTTTGAATAAATTCAAAAAAATACTGATCAAATTTTGAATTCGAAAATTTAATTGGCAGATTAATATCAGGTTATTGATATTCAAGCACTTGAATATAGATATAATATTGCTTCAGTAACGTTTCCGTTTTGTTTTAGAATAAAATTTCGGTTTGAAATTTATTTAGCACATGCATTCCAATAAGTGGTGATGATGGCTTTTCATAGGCATGATGGCTTTTCATAGCCTATAGTAAGCTCGCAACGATTATTTACTAACTATTCGTCTGTAATACATTTTCACTATATATTCATTAAATCGCATCAAACATTATTTTTAAATAATCCTATATACATAAATACATATATCTATTAATGTTTGTTCTTTGGATTTATGAATTTTAGTTTTCTTTGAATTTTTTTAGTAATTTTGAATGGGTTATTTTAAACGATAAGTTATTAAGTTTTACTTCAGGCAGAAATCTGCAAAGGATATTTATGATAGATTATAAATAAAGAAAAAACATAATTAATGATAACTTGCAATAATTCAATTAAAATATAATTTGAAGATGTTCTACAATGTGAATTGGTACTCCGTCGATTCATAAATAAATTTGAAATCAAAGAGCATATACGAACTTAAAGTGTTGTCAACCGTTCATATAGTGCAGTTGTAATGTTCTAATGGTCTATGCTAAACTACTTAATATTAATCAAAAACTATATGGATTCGAATTTTGCTTGTGACAACAAAAACATAATGTGATCATTGTTAGAATGTTTGATTCTGCTTATGCAATTGGGATTTTTATCCGATTATACAATGTCACTTGTAATAAAAACAAACTTAAAGCATCAAAACCATCCAAAATCAATGTTCTTGTTTCAAAATTTTTAAACTACTGATATTTAATATATAAGGTTCCATAATTTACTTTCACCGTAGTCTAAAAACTTTTCTAAGGATGTCCATTATTGACATCCTTCACTAAACATAGATCTAAATTAACTGGAATCTAAGTTAAAGGAATGATATTCCAAAAAAAAAACGGTAACAACAAATGTCTCATCCAAATTGTTCCATTAAAAAGCCAGAACCTAGTGTTAGTCGTTTTTCCAAAAACTGAAATATGGTATACAACCGGGTCGTAGGGCCAAAGTGCGTAGAATAAAATTAATCGCTTCCGTTTTGTTTTATATATTTTATCCATCATTTGAGCCAATTCTAACTAAAGGTCTTTTACCAATCTACTTACACTCGTTGCAAAAAATATATAAAAATACTTACACAGAGTTAAGTTTTTACGCCGCTAGAAATATGCTATGAAATATTTTAACAATGCATAAAAAGGTTGTATCAAGTACAATAGTAGAGCAGCTCAATAAGAAGAAGAATAAGAAATTAAATTAATAGAACAGAAATTCATTCAATATTGTAGTCTCATGGCAAATATTTTTTTTCAATTGATCATAGACATTCAATATATCTTTTTGATGCTCTTGACGGTTACTTAGGTAGAATCAACTTTTTGTGCTTAATTAATTACGGTAGGTACTTCAAGTTTATACTACATTATCTATAATATGTCGAATATTTATTTATTAAATTACTGGCTTATGAAATCATTAAATGTGGAAAACATTTTCATGCTATTGTCATGAACTAACCCTTCTCAAATAAAATAGCTCCGTTTTATTTAAGTTGTTATCAAATTATACTCTCAATTATTTATTGTCATTTATTTTATCACAATGACAAAGCGTACTGGATCAAGTCTAAAAACCTATAAAGTATTTTTTTGCCTCATCGGGAATCGAATCTGGGTGTTTTCAATTGAAAGGTCTACTGCGTCATCCAGCGTTATTTAATTAGACTAAAAATTATTTTTTTTTGCAAAAAATTAGTAGTTGCTTAAACAATTTCTTATGAAATCAGATTAGCATTAATTATACTGAGTTTTGTTATTTTGATTTAATTATTTTTTATTAGTATCAGGAAGGTATATGATTTTTGTTTGTTTTATTCTCTTTATACTTAATTTGATTTGTTTCTAGATTAGCTGAAACAAATCGAACCCCTTCCGATTTTGCTGAAGGAAAATCTGAATTATATTTTTAAGTAATTCATTTTAGTCATTAGTAAAAGCTATTAGAAGTTACTATTTTCTATCTTATTTTTTCACAACATATGCTTTATACAAAGCTTATTGGCTAGTTTAGTAATTTATCTCATTAAATTGTAATTAGTCGATTTGAAGTATAGATACAATTGTTAGTAATTGTCCTAAAATAACATAACGGGCTTCTACTTGTCAAGTTCCAATTCATGTTAATAATATTACTATAATTAATATCACTAAAAATATAGTATCAAAAGAAGATTTCCCAATTTGCTTGGTTTGTATTATCTTTTATTTTTTTCAAACGCTTCCATCACCAGAACCAAATATCGGTCGTAGACACAAAAAGAGATAAATTATTATCATTAGCTTATGTTTTCCGTATAAATTTGAATTCACAATACGCAGGTGATGATGTGAATAATGTGATGATTGTTTTTTTTAAATAATAAATAGACAAGCTTCTGTAAACAAAATCTTAAGATCATAAAACTTTTTATTTTTTAAAAATAAAATAAAAAAAAAATTAAAACTATACTCAGTTTTTTTTTTTTAAATCTTTTTATTACAAATAAATTTTAATGCATTATTTAATGCACAGCTGACACTATGATACATTATGATACTTGAATATACATAATAGCAAGATGTTACGACTGCTCATTTAAAACTAAATCGAATCGCAATCAAATCTGCAATCTTGTTTAGAGCATATACGAGTAGTATTTAGTATAGCTGAAGAACTTGAAAATATTTATTTTGTTGTAATTGACATTGTAATATTAAAAGCTGGCATTAAATTAATGGTTTTTAAAATGTGAATATATCCCAGTTGTATCAAATTCGAATTTCATGCTGATTAAGTGCAACAACAGCACAAACAATAACAAAAATAAATTAAATTTAACAAAAAAAAAAAAACAATTTTTATTTAACAGCAACATTAAATTGCAATGCCAATAGCAAACAAAAATGTCTAATTAAAAATCAATTGTTGCATAATAACGGTTTGAATTTAGAATAATTTTTTTATTTTTTTTTTTTTTATTGTTATGTTATTGAATTTAAGATAATTTAATAGTTAGATTCATCTTAGTTCGATAGCAAATAAAATAAAACAAAAAAAAAAAAATAATATAAAAAAACAAACGATCGGTATATCTGTGATCTGTAAATGATGATTTCGAAATATAGATCATTATAGAGAGTCTGTCATTTAAAGTTTTAAATTTGCAAACAATTTAAAGATGTGTAAAGAGCAAAAAAAATAATACAAACAAAAAATAATTCACACAAAAATGACAGTGTTGTTAATTTTATTAAGCATTAACTTATTCTTGTTTTTTTGTTAATGTCAAATTAAATTATGTTTTGTGGGAAGTTTTTATCCTTGATATTTTATTTCTTTGTTACAAATTAAATTGACAACCAATCAAGTGATAAATGTTGCATAATTTTAACATACTTAATATATGTATTCTATAAATTTTGCTAATTGTCACTTAGTTGGTTTTTGCCATTAATGCAATTAATTTAAACACCCATGACGTTAGTAAAAAATTAAAAAAAATTTATTACATATTTTTGGTGTGGAACGTATTACTTCTGAAAAACCAATTAGCACTTAATTGTGCTTCTTTGATTACTAAATATTTTAGTAAATTTTTTTTAGTAAAGATTTAATATTTTTGCATTTTTATTTTTTTTTATTTAATTATATCCAAACGCATAAATATTTGTTCGAAAGTATAACTCTATTCTTATAACTCTAGAATGTATAGGAGTATTAACATCTATCTATTAATCTATATATTTATTTTGGGCTAAAACAGTTATTAATTTCTTAAAAAAGTTGGGTTATTAAACCTTTTATATATCGTAATAGGTGTACATATATGTATAAAAATCAACGTCAAAAGCAAGATTTCAAACAAAATTTCTTTCAAAAGAATGTGTAGGTAGGTAGGTATATCGGAGGAACAGAGTACGTATTTACTAGGCCACGAATTTGTGTTGTATCAATTTGTAAAAAATGAAACAAAATTTATTGAAAATTGCACGTACACTTTTTTAACTATATTATTTTCTAAAATGATTTCAATAGTTGCTATAATTGAACTACTCTTTATTGTCCACTGGTAAAAAAACTCGCCAGCATTTTCATTGAATGTAACACCAGCCATATACATAAGTAATATGTTATAAGTTATATGCTGAAATTGAAATCTGCACTATATTTCTGTCTGGTCTGGACAGTCTGGATATTCTGGACACTTATATTGAAGTCTGGAAAATTGTTTTGAATTATTTTGTTTCAGGTCCTCCCTAGGCCCGGAACTATACTTTACTGTGGACTGTGGAAATATTGATTTTTTAATTCGCAAAAAAAAAAACAAATTAAATGAAATAATCAAAAAATTTGTATATAGGACTTGCATACCATCACAACATACTAAAATAAAATAATATGTTTATGTTTCGGTTCAAGGGCATCATTGTTGAAATGCAGAAGTTGAAAATTAAATCGTAAGTTTAGGTTCGTAGTGATCGCGCCTGCGCAACAAAAAAGATTTTTTGTTCGTAGTTGCATATCATCAAAAATTCTTCGCAGATAAAAAGAAGGCGCTTGTGTTCATAGTAATCGAGGTCGCGTCAACGTCAGGCAGATTGCGCAGATATTTTAGTGCGCCTGCTTTAGAATGTTTTTTAAAGTGCATGTCATTTAACATGTAATAAATAAGAATGTCGTGAGAAAATATTTAAGTAAAAAATAAAAATTAATTATTAAAATAAAATAAATGTGTTTATAATAATAATATATAAATATAAAAATAATAAAATAAATATATTATAATTTTAATACATTTTAATATAGAAGTAATATATAGATTAAAATATATTAAATATTTAAAAGAAAATATTATATTTAAAAAAAATATTTATAAAATATATTAAAATATTAAATATATATAAAAATATATAACAATATAATTATTAATAATATAATATTACGATATAAACGTAACTGTTTTGGGCAAGGACAATTAAATGACAAACACTTTAGGACTACTTAGAACAAAAAGATCTACTGAACACTATTTATATCTTTTTTTAACTTTATTGTTCTGAATTTTGGTTACTCTTAAATTTCTGTGTTTAACATGCAAAATTTAAAGAAAAAAAACGGCAAGAAAAGTTATCTAAAACTGTTATAAAAAAATTCAGAACAAAAAAACTGTTTTGAACAATCTACCGAACACCGATCAGAACACTGTTAGATAAGTTCAATTAACGAAAACTACTGTACAGAAAAAACTGCTCTTTTCTACTCTAGATCGTTCAAGATCGTTCTAGAACATTTTACTAAACAAACCATCTATTTACCTGTTTTCATCTCAAAATTTATTTTTATCAATTTTTGCAACTCCTTTTTGTGTTTCCTGTAGTCTAAACTACACAGTTTTATAAAAAAACACATTCCTATATCAAGCAATAAAATAAAAAAAATAATAATAATGGAAATCCTTGATCAAAGGTATAAATCATCGTTTGTAGTTTAAAACAGTAAAGTTTCACAGATTGTAAGTCGAACAAATGGAATGACTCATGCATTTTGGCTGATATTGATAATAATAATAGAGATTTGCCAAGATTTAATCATTGACAGCAATTGATATTGTATTTTCGCAGAAACTCAAGCAAAATGTTTATTCGTGCAAAACCAACACTTTTTTGTCTGATTGGCATGCTTTTCATGTTCATCGAATGGTTATTTGTAATTTTGTAAATTTACTTAGCCACTTGGATTGGAAGGTTTATGTTTTGATTTATGTAAACAGAAGCAAACTAACCTTATGTCACAACTTGAATTTCCCGCTTATATTGTAAATCGTCTCACGTGGAAATCAAATGAAAAACCAATTGAAACATCAACATCTAGCTTAAAAACGTAATCGAGTGCAAATACACCAAATTGAAAAATTAAAGTTCATTTTAGTGAAAATCTACCTGATAGCTCCGAATGATATCGTGCATTATTTTGTATGGGGTGCGGTCAAAGTATCAAAATCAATTACAAATACTCCAATTAACATAATTTCATTTATTAAACTTAAAAGAAATATAATCAACGTCAGTTTATTAAGAAAAATGTTTTATTTCAATAAAGGTCTTCAAAATTTAAAAAAAAAATGTTGGCACATGGGGCACACTGATAAGTGAATTTCTTATCGAGAACTACATATCCGATAACAACGTTTGCGAGAACATTTCTGAAGTTCTCTCTATCCTGCGTTATATGCATTAGTTATCCCACCGTTTGATGGCCCCACCCATTGCCTGATAATTCTTAGCCATAACATTTTTTTTCTGCCAGTACGTTTTCTGTCTTCAATTTTACCTTGCTGAACCAATTGTAGAATATGATATTTGTTATTTCGCATCATATGGCCCAGATAAGTTGTTTTTCTGCGTTTTATTGTTAATAACAACTAATGGTCTCCGTCTATTCTACTTAAAACCGCACTACTATTCACTTGGTCTATCCCTTGATATCTACACCATTCTATGTAAGGAAAGTTACAGCACAAACCTCTAAAGCGAAAAACCCAAGCTTCATAAATATTTGGAATAATTATATCAAAGTCAAAATAGACTAACATTGTGAAAATCATCAAAATTGGGCAACGGGATCTGGATGCAGAACATAATGGATTAAGTGAATCTCGAACATGAAATTTTTTTAAAATACTGTCATTTTTCCAATTGTTTTACTCACAAACTTTTTTTTCAAACTACAAACTTCTTAAAACATGAATCCACGTAAACCTTAACCAAACAACCCACTCTTATTAAATCAAATTTTATTTAGTTGTCACAATTCTTTGTTAATTCATACCAATTATCTAAAAATAAATCATTAAAATTTTTAAATAAAAACTTCATAAATTATTTTTGTTGATGTAACACTGACAATTTTAATATCAATTATAATAAATTTTAATATTTTAAAATTCTATTTAATAAAATTTTTAATAGTTATTCTAAAGGAATAACCAAAATTATAAAATTGAAATTTGTCTAACCTTAAAAACTATCGGCATGACTATTTTTAGCAACAAAAACAAAAACAAAAAAAAAAACATTATAATTTTAATTGCAAAAGTTTTCAATAAAATAAAAATTTAATTTTCCCATCAAATTTAAATTATGATTTTCATTATTTAAATTGAATTAAATTTGCAAAAATATAAAGAAAAAAGAAGAAAAAACTACATTATAAAAAATAATTTACCATAATTTTTAACATAAATCTCCATAAACATCATAAACAAATACAATAATAATCAAATTTTGCAGATGTTGAAAACCTTATTTAAAAAATAAAAAAAAAATAATAATAAATAAAATATAAAAAATTTAATTTTTTAAAATAAATTTTTAATGACTTGATTTCTCAAGCCACTACCGCTCTTCCCTATTAAACAATACAATCATAGCAATCTAATGAAAAAAAAAACAAACAAACCACAAAATAAAAACGCAGCCTTCTTTATGTCAAACAGAAAAATTTTACAGGCCATCTTTTTTTTCTATAAACAAAAGAATTTGAATCGTTGTTGTTGTTGTTATTGTTTTCACTGTTTTTGTTGCAGTATTTTATTTATTTTCCAAAATTACCACTTTTCATCAATCAAAGTTTTATCCAATTTGGCAGCAATAAATCTTTATTTCATTATCGTGATGAAACAACAATAACAAAAATAAATTTACAAATATTATAGACAGTTCACATTTGAATTTTCGAATTAAATTTTTAATATTTAATATTATATTTAAAATAGATCTGTATTGAGAGTTAGATAGATGATGACATGATAAATGAGGTGAAGGAATAAAAAAAAAATAAAAAAAAATAAAAAAAAACTACAATATTAACCGTTGATCTTGTCTTGATTTTTTTACATATACAGAGTGTTTATTAAAGATGGAATGGATTTTCACAGCTCTATATTCCATAGTTAATTTTTGTCTGCATGGCGAATGGTGCATAGTACATGGTGCATGGTGCATATTATTGCTCAAAATTTAGTTTTTAGTTAGGAAAAGTTTTTCTATTATTTTACTATTTAACTATTATTTATATATTACGCAAAACTAAATCTTGAGCAATAATACAGATTAATATGAAAAGTTTTAAATCTTTGATAATCTAATCGAAAAATAACAGTTACAATTTGGTAATTTAGAGGCAAAAGGATCAACATTTTTTTAAATTTATTAAATGCAAGAATTACAAAATATTTTAGTGTGTTCTAAATAAAACAAATTTAAAATTAAAAAAATCAAAGAATGAACTTCACCATCTTAATTAATAAGCCAAGACATATATTGATCTATTATATTGTGCATTGATGAAGTTCATTTTGATTTAAATAAAATTAAATCAGATGCTGTTGGACTCGACCGAATCTCTCCCAAGATCTTAAAAATTATATCACTGCCCGTAATTTTACATATTTGTAATCATGTATTATATTAACAACTATCCTGAAGATTGGAAGTGTGCTAAAGTCATCCCAGTTCCAAAAAAGGCTAATCCTTCTATTAATAATTTCCGACCAATTGGCATACTGTTCTTTTTATCTAAGGTGTTTGAGTACATTATAAACACACAATTCACTTAATATGTTAAAGTATAGTCTTTTGTATAATTTCTAGTCTGGATTCAGAAAATAGCCAGATCATCCACGTTGCAAAATTTCCAAAGCATATACATGGAAATGGTATACTCAATACTTGAATAACACTGGAATTATTAAAAATACAATACCACAATGATAGAATATCCAAAAATGTCTACTAAGAAAATTATGGAGATTTTCTTATGTTCTAACTGAATGGTTAAAACGTAAACTCGTCCTAGCTTTATTGATATTCATATGCTGTAATACCGTTTACTTGGGTATCTCTGCTAGTGAATTTCATTGGCTTCAACTAATTTTTAACGCTTGCAGTCGTTTTGTCACAAACTGGCGTAAACATGATAAAATTAGTGATGTTTCCACTGTAATATTACGTGTTACACTAAGTATAACTAATTGAAAACAAGGTAAGTATACTGTTGTTATGAAAAAGATCCTGCAAAATCGTATGCCAACATACTTTTCTGAAAAAGTCACTACTGGTACATCAATAAGGAATATGAATTTAACAGCTCCTCGTCACAGGAGTCGATTAAGACACCTATATCTTATTTTATTATAACTACTATTCTTTGCGCATTAATAACATTAACATGCATACATTTTGCGCATTAATACTTTACTGAGCTCAGCAGAGAATATTTTAGAAACAATGTAGAGGCATACAAATGTATTATTTCAGTTCAAGGGGTATATATCGATAGACATATATTATTATCTATTAAGTATTTCATAAGGTAAATTTGGAAATGCAATATTGCCAATCATGATACGGTATCACTATTGTATCAGTACAAAATTCATGATGCAATTCGGCAATGATGCTTTGTGTTGCTGATGCAATTAATACATTTTAAAACTATCAGAATTTGACAGTGATGCTTTGAGAATTTAATTAAAATCAAAAAAATAGTATTTAATACCGCTTTGAACGTATTTTTGGGAAATTGTGAACGAACAGAATATGATGATATATATTACTATAGTAAGTAATTCAATCACAAAGTAAAACAATCACTAGAATATACAAATTTGTTAAGAAAGAAAAGAAAGAAATCGTACTTTGTTATAAAATTAATGGAAAAAAATTAAGTGGTATACCTAAAACAAAATAATATCACTTTCACAGATAATGTATTTCAATCAAGTTTTTTTTTTTTTTTTTTTTTTTTTTTTTTTGCGTGGATTGGTGGGAATCTTCATAGACACAATGAGCCCCGTAGCTTCCATTGTGTGCCAGATTTTTACTGACAAAACCACACCCCTCCCATTAATACTAGTCCAATGGACTAACCATTAATTTATTGCTATTTTGATTTTCTTAAAGAAAAAGTTTACGAAATTCTATCGTATTAAATTAGTGGCTTAGTTCTTTTAAGCCTTCTGACATCATTTTGATTATCTAGCAGTTGAGTGGCCTCAACGTTAACATGTCCCTCCAAACGAGCTATATGCTTTGTTGCATATCTTTTTATTTCATTTTCTATTCAAGGAATTTTTAGATCTCTGTGCAAATCTAGATCTCTGTGCAAATCACTGTTGCGAACATACCAGAGGGCATTTACCATGTTGCGCAAGACTTTATTTTGGAATTTTTGTATACAAAGTACATGTGTTTGTTTGGCACATCCCCATATTTGTATGCCGTACAACCATATCGGTTTGAGTATCTGATTATATAACAAAATCTTGTTATGTATAGGTAATTTAGAATTACGACCTAAGAGCCAGTACATTTCTCTATACTTAATTTCAAGCTCAATTTTTTTCTTTTTAACGTGGTCTTTCCATCTAAGTTTGACATCTAATGTCATTCCTAGGTATTTAGCATTTTTTTCTTGGGGTATATTGACCCCATTCAGATTTACCAATGGTGGTTGATTTTCTAATTTTTTATTTGTAAAATTTACATGTACTGATTCTAACTCATTGAGTTTAATTTTCCATTTCTTTGTCCAGAGGTATATCTTGTCGCTTGCTCTTTGCAATTTAATTGTAGCCTCGTCAATATTTGATCCTACTGCCATCAACGCAGTATCGTCAGCGAATGTAGCTACAGTTATATTTTCCATTTCTGGTAAATCATTGGTGTAGAGCAAATACAGTATGGGACCCAGAATACTACCTTGAGGCACACCCGTTTTAATATCTCTAATAGTAGAATACTCTTCGTCTTGTTTTATTCTGAATAGTCTGTTTTCTAGATATGATGAGAGTATATCTACGTATTGCTTAGGTAACATATTGTTTAGTTTATTTATTAAGCCTCGATGCCATACTTTATCAAAAGCTTGGGCTACATCTAGAAATATGGTAGAGCATACTTTCTTTTCCTCTAAAGCTTTTTCTATTATGTCTGTTATTCTATGAATTTGATCGATTGTCGAGTGCTTAGATCTAAAGCCAAATTGATAATTTGGAATCAGATTACTATTTTCTATGATCGGTCTCATTCGAATCAATAATAGTTTTTCAAATAATTTTGATACTATTGGTAGTAATGATATTGGTCTGTAGGATTTGACCTCATTTATGGGCTTACCTGGCTTTGGTATCATAATTATCTCTGCTATTTTCCACATATTCGGCACATACCTTATTCTTATAGCAGCGTTTATAATGCGTGTTAGCATTGTTATAGCTTTTTTCGGAAGTTCTTTCAGGACTTCCGATGTAATTAGATCAAAACCTGGAGCTTTTCTATCTCTGAGTTTTTTAATTTGTTCAACTATTTCACTCTCTGAAAATGGTGATATAACATCTGCTTGGCAATTATTATTTTCTTCAGTGAGATCATCCGAATCTGTCTCGTCTGGACAAAAAATTTCTTCAAGATGATCTGCGAATGTTTCAGCTTTATTTTTATTATCTCTCGCCCATTCACCGCTTTTCATTCTGATTGGCGGGATTTGAGAGATCGAGGTTTTTGTACTCTTTGTTGCTTTCCACAACGAGTAGTTATTTTCTCTTTTAGCTGATAAATTTTTTATATATTTTTCAAAATTTTCATTTTTAAGATCTTTAATTTTTCTTTTAAGATTCTGAGTTAACCTATTTCAATCAAGTGAAACAATTGAACGAATGAAATCACAAATAAGTTCGAAATGTCAAACAACTGTTTATAACAATAGCAAACAAAACATCAACAAATTCTATGATGCGAAGTTTGCTCAAGTTTGCGCATCACAAACAGTAATGTTGCAAAAAAAAAGTGATGCTTTCAGCAACATTAAAATGTTGCATTTTAGAATATGGAACTTTTACTATGCGTGATGCTGATGCATTTCCGAATTTACTAATATTTATACTATGTTTGTATCCAAATATACATTTTTAATTTTTATTAATTTAGTAATTTAAACTAGTTATAGTTTAAGCACTTTACACTTATATTTTCATTCGTTATATTTTTTTTCATTTTTCTATTTTTTTTGATTTACTTAGTTTTGTTAATTTTAAAAATTATTAATTTTAGTTATATGCCTAAAATTGTAATCGTCTTCTATGTAACTGAATAAAGGAATAAAATTAATACAAAATTTTCTTGCTGAGTTCGACTCTACCCCGTTTCTGTAAAAAACTAATATCATCCTGAATCAACACCCTGTATTTTATACAATCATTAAAATTTATTTTAATTTACCAATTAATATGTAATCTCCCGCATAACAGCATACCTACTAAAAACATAATTGAAAATATAAAATAATTTGAGGTTAATTATTATCAAGTACATAAAATTTGAATATGTAGTAATAAAAAAGTGATTTAATCTAAAATATTATGTTGTTAAATTATTACAGTCTAAAATTTTGCAAAAATATTTATTTGACAGAAAAAAATTTTAAAACCATTCTCATTAACAATCTTGCAGATATAATAATCATAATATTACAGTCTTATCTGATGTTTCCCTCTACTCATTAAATTTCAAATTTACTTTATTTACATGTGTTAAGTTATTATTTAATTAAATAATTTTAACAATCTGTCATTAAAAGAATTATAAATTTATTGCTTGTCAGTCAAATTAGAAATCTAATCATATTATTTAGTACATACATTTATTTAGTACATAAATTAAATCTATGTTTTAAAAATGATGAGCACATCATTAGAATGGCACATTTTATTACTAAGATGTTAAATGAGAACCTTATGAAAAACAAATTTATAAACCTAAGAAAATTGGATGTAAATGAAAAATGACGAAAAGTAATCAAACCCATCACTTGGGGCTATTGTCAAGTAATATAGGAAATGTCTGAGGGGAGAAAAGCTAGAGATCAAATCAACTTCGTCAACTTTATAGGTTGGTTTTAAAATTTAGTTTGAACCTAAGAATAACTGTAACAACAAATTTGCCATTTTAGTATTTTTTGTTTTTTTTTATGCTCTTGTCAGTTACTTAAGTAGAATTACCTTTTCATGCTAATTACGTACGGTGTACTGTAAGTATATTTACTACAATGCTTTTCAAGTATTTATTTGTGATGAGTGTGGCATCAAATGTGGCATGTACAATAAAATGTTGTCAAAATTTTTTGTAAAAAAAGTTTTTTGAAACTACTTGCACATACCTACATATCTAGGATTAATCACAAAATGGGATGGAACAATTGCGATACAAATAATTAAAAGAAAAATTCCAAACACATAATTGTATATTCAACAAGTTGCTACCGAAATACTGACACTAGTCAACAACTACAACTGTAATTTACTACCAATTACAACTGAAAAACAAAATTGGCTGAGGTTCAAAATGATAAGCCGGTAAAGATAGGTTAAGAATTGTTAAAATCTAAATTGAAATATCATCATCTATCGGATTACAACGAAATATGCTTACTTTATGCTTTACTCATGTAGTCCGGGGTCTGATATTCATCACCATCGCTTATTTTCGGCGACCTGTGATTTGGCTGTATCTACTATTCACACTTGCAGAATATCAATCAATTCCTGATAAAAATAATGAAGGGCTGATTATTTTGGAATTATTTTCATATTCTTTTAATTTATTTGTTCTAAATGAATTATGCGTAAATGAACAATTTAAACTCTAAAACCTATTCAAACTTAATGTTAATTGATTAAATGAGATAGTTAATAAAACTAGATCCAATTTCAGAAAACTGACATGGCTTATCACAGGTCATGGACCATTTAACAGGCATCTGCTCAAAATTGGTAAGCCCAATACAGACAGATGCAGATTCTGCTTAGAAGAAGAACTACTCGGGAGAACCTAGGTCATTAACTTGCCTCTTCCATTGTTCTCTGTTGTACTCAGTGATCTTTATTGCATCTCAAGTTCGGCCATATCTTATTAGTTCAGAAATCATAGTACGACGTCAGGTATTGTTGGGGGGTTCCAATTCCAAGTTCAACGGCCATTCTGGTTATATTATTGTTTTCTTAGAAGTGGCCTATTCATTTCCATTTCTATGCTTAATTTGATAATTTATCGGTTCTACACCTCTTCGCTGCCATAAGTCCTTATCACTGATGGTGTTGGCCCAAAATATTCTGTATATTTCTTTGGCACTTGTTCGCAAATACTTTAAGTTTTTGGCTGATGTTATTTATCGTCATCCAAGTTACGCCTTAGTTTTGCCATTACACATGCTTCAGATATTCAAAACTTTGCTTTCCTAATTATTAATCCATTCTTCCATATTGATGGACTTAATTTACTAAACACAGGTCTGACCTTACGAAGTCTGTTGTTAACATCTACTTCTGTACCAGCGTTTGCTGTTTGAGTGTTATATAGGCGGGAGAAGCTTTCCACACATTCGGCTGTGTGACCCTCTATTGTGATGACGTGTGTATCGCTGTATTTATCCTCATTATGGCTTTGGTTTTATCTATGTTTAATATCTAGCCCGAATAAGCGCTAGAAGAATAATAATTCCACTTATATTTTACTTGTTTGCAACGCCCTAGCTCGAAATAACCATAAATTTGCAAGAATGCACATCGCCTAATTCTGAAATTGGCATGAAAGCAATAATAGTATTCATCAAAGACATATACCTACAATTATAAGATAACAAATGGGTAAATACAATAGATATGCAAAGTTCACGTCTACATAGAACCTCCCATAACAAAAAAGACTATGCAAAGTACGTACTAATTTTTTTATATACAATATAAAATAAATATAAATTATAAAAATTCAACGTGAGTGTGATTTCTTATATTTTAAGAAACTGAAAAATTCAAATGATTTATACTTAACAGAATAAAAAGAATATTGCTTACATCTCTGCAATTGAAATCAATTCTTGATGGACCAAACGAGTGATAGAGAATAATAAAATAACTACTGAATTTATAATTGTATAGTTGTTTCATTGTATAAACTCAAAAATCTTCATCACATTACAAGTATCATTATTTATCATTAAATTTACTATTCATCAAATTAATCACATCAACTCACGATCAACTTCAATGAATGGTTACCAATATGTTTTTTTTTTATTTTTAATTTATATACTTGATATTTTTAAATTTTGTTAAATTGTTAAATTTAAAATTTTGAGCAGTTGTTAGATAAAAAAAAAATTACAAACAAAAATTAAAAAATAATTGAATGTAGTGGTGGGTGTATCAATCAAATTCAATTCCAAAATCATATATACAATGAGTTCAAAAACAACAACAACAATAAATACTCGAATGATGATCATCAGATAATTTTAAATCTGAAGTAAATTTAATGTCACTTGAAATGTACTGGATGAGTGTTGATTGATTGATTGATTGACTGATTCATTGAACAATTTTTAGAGTAGATTTCAGATTGTTTTTTTTGTTGTGTATGTATGAAATTTTGTAATTGATTAATCGGTTCATATACTGGGTTAATATGACCATTACAAAAGAAATGATAGCAAAATCAGTTGTGAACGAATTTTTTCAATTAAATTAAATGAATTGGTAACATAATTAGATCATATCACAGTTACTTAAATTTTTGTTGAATTGAGTTAATTTAAGATTATCAAAAACCATAATAAAAATAAAAGAAAAAATTATTACTTTAGAAATGCCTAATTCCTAAGAGGATTAAATAAATTTTAATGACGTGATTTTATTGTGAAATTAAAACTAAAATAAGAAAATAATAATAAAAAAAAAAGTGAGGGCGCGCACGGACGAATTCATTCATTATAATTAGTTTTTTTTTTTTTGTTTTTGTTTTTTTAATAAGGTCATAGTAATTGCCAAATAAAATTTATTTTATTTTATTTAAAATAACAATCAGCAAGAAATCAGATCATGGCGGTACTTGTGTGGTTTTTCAATTTAATTATATTTTTTTTTTGTTTTGTTTTTTTTTTTTTTTTTTTTTTTGAAAAATGATCAACACATAATTTTGACAAAGGAAGAGATCAATTGAGTTTTAATGACATTTTAGAGTTTTTGAAATATTATTTTGTTATTAGAGATTTATGATGGTGTTGGCGAAATAATAAAAGAAAACATTTCGAGGCTTTATCTATTGATTGATTAGAAAAAATTAGGTTAATCGTTTGTATATGGTGATTTCAATGCCGTTCACAAGAAAAAAAAACAGTTCTTTATCAAAAATTAAATTGAATTTGAATTTAAAAAAAGTTTATTGCTCTATCTACCCTTACACAACTTGGTTTTTTTTAATTATAAAATATTATAACTATTGATAAAAATAATTAAATTGTTATAATTTCTTACTGATTTTACATCTTACACTTAAATAAATAAAAAGAAAAAGTCCGATTTATTTATTTGCATAGATATGATATATATACATAGAATTATATCCACATTGTATCTAATAATTATTAATTACTTATCGTAAGTTGTTTATATCAGGAATAATTAGTAAAGGAATAATTATTAAAGGATTGCTTTCGTTAATCACAACACAACTGGAACTCATCACCATTAGTAGATATTAAGTGTAAATTCAGTAACAAATTTCAATTATTTCTATATTTTTATCCACACCTTTACAACTTCAAATTGGGAATAAACAATTTCAAATTGGAAATAAACAAGATATGTCGATATGCTGAGCAACTTCTGGCATATCAATCTGAAAATAAACCAATCGTATATATGAAGGACACTTCAATCTTTCCATATGAAGACCAAAAGGACGATCCAAAAAACAAAGCCGTTGTCGATAAGTTGCAGCAGGTTGCCGTGGCACCAATGTCCATATTATATGATACATTAGTAATATGTGTGTTTTTCAAAACCCCTCAAGTTTATACGTAATTGTCTAAGCAATGCTCAAACTAAATATCAATCACCAGTCGTAATGGTAATTGGTAATACTCCGTGTCATACGCCTATTGAAAATGTGTTTCTTGAGAATGAATTTATCAATCATCGGTTATTAAGATTAGGCCCGTACAGTTCAATGTTAAGTCCAATAGAATTTACTTGGTCAATTCTTAAAACTTCTATTAAACGAGAATTATCAACTGAAATGCTACAGATCTTAGCATGTGAAAAATGGACAAATTTGACACAAACCGAATTTCGCCTACAAAGGCTTGAAATATTATACAACGGCAAATTGTGCTAAAATGTTGCATACATAATATATTCAAAAATTTATACCAGGTGTTTTAAATTTAATTGATATGGTTTTTTAATTTAGTATACATATTAATAAAGTTTTAAGCATAAATATTTTGTTTTTTTTTTTAATTTTTAAGTTTTTAAATTTGAAATTGCTTATTTCCATTTTGAAATTGTTTATTTCCAATTTAAAGTTGTAAAAGGTTATACTAGAAATACTTTTCAATTTTGGTAATTTTTTATAACTCGCAGATGTATTTGTAACATTTTACAATAAGTCAATCAAAGTAAAAATGAGTAGTTGTATATATTATAGTCTAACACTATAAATACTGATGATCGAAACCACTCCTTTAATAATTATTGTTGATATACAATATATACCTATTTTAATTTTAAAATTACAAATGCAGCTCTCGTTTTAATCTAAAACTTAATGAAAAAAAGTTCTTTACATGTACCGCTAACTTTCAGAAGATATGCAACATTTAGACTATATAGACCAATATAATGAAATATTAGAAGAAAATGAATGAATAAAATTTAATTGAATTGAAATAGACCAAATATACATAAAGATTAAATGGAAATTAATATAAAGATTAAATGGAATTATTTTAACAGTGTTCACTGTGGTTAATTTTACTCGAGGGTTATATTAAGTCGTTAAATTAATTTTTTTTAGTGGCTTTAACATTTTTGCGGCGGATAACATCAAGTATATAATGTAAAACCCTGGAAACATTTAGTTGATACTTTTTGTTGAAATTAAAATATGAGCTAAGTGAAATCCAATTTTTTAGGTTTTAAAAAAGTGTTGTTAAAATAAAAGAAAACAACTTTTTCGTATTCATTTATTTTAATTTTTCTATGAAACAGTACACAATATGTCTCTAATGCAGACATACAGTACCTATAGTTAGTATGTCTGCATATATAAGCAGAATAGCAACATACAATAGCTAGCCCATGAGAACGCTGAAGGGTAAGCCATCAATGACGATCTAGTTATACTACATCTTATTTCGAGACCTTTGTCAATTTATTAACTAATCTCTGTTGGATAGAATTGCAGAATATTTTAATGCTTAAACCAACTTAAAACATTTGAAATCAAAAAACCGTTTGCTAAGCTACTTGGGTGATAAGCTTTTATTTAAGCATATTATTGCAATTTGCACTTCTATTTTTCTCCTTTAAGGTATTCATCTGTAGACCTCGATACACTTCAGTACTTTCGGCTGAAATAGTTTTAATATTTCAATATCGAATATCCACTCGCCACTACTTATAGGTGAATTCCTTAAGGTCATATCGGCTTTAGGTTAACTTCATAAATCCAATAAATAGTTTTGTATTATATATTAGTGGGTGTTCAGTAAGAAATGTACATAATATATGCACTTTTGTTACCTATAGTTAGAATAATATCGATGTTATATTTATATATATTTTAATTTTTAATTTGAAGATTTACATAATCACTAATTTGTTTGATTTTCCTCCAACACATTTAACTTAATCAAAAAAACCACAGGTAACAAACCATTTTTTAAACAGGTAGTTTACAATCACAACAATGGTTATCTTTAAGACAATTAACATAGTTATCTATGAATCGATATTATCTTTACAAAGAGATAAGATTGTCCCACAGTATACATGTAGAAACTACTATATATCAGAAGCATCAATTTTTGGAATTATCAGACTAAACAAACTTATGAGACTTCCTTAGAGAAGATCTGGTAATACGGTGCAACTGTTATTACCATTCTTTCACTTTCATATAATATTCACTTACAAACACAAAAAATTGTTTAAATTACAATTTATATTTTCTAATTTCTTAATCAGGCTTAGTTTAGATTTAATCTAACCTAATAAGACACTTTATATATCAGACGTTTAACACACTGAATTCATAAAATTAAAATTTGTTATAAATTTAAAAAATTAAAACTTAAACAAGCGTGAAAAAAGATTACACTTTCTAAAATATGATTTAAAAGTAGTCACAAAAAATGTAGATCATTTGTACATGGAACACTGGCTTTAATGCATTTAGATTTAACTTTAAAAGATTTAAATGGAAAATTCAGTAAAAAGTAAAAACTAAATATTTTTTAGATTTTAAAAATGACAAAATTGTTTGATAATCCCTACTATAAGTTCTACTAAATCTACTGCTTTTTAACTCTTGCTGACGTACGCTGATCATCTGTTGCAGAATGATGCTTTTATACAATATTAATTAATTATTTTAATAATTCAGTTTTACATTCAGTTCACGTTCTGAACACGTTTAAGCCTTGTCTCATATAATAAATTTTGAAACTTAATGTTTTCATGTTTAATTAACACACTTTTTCGTTGAATAAGTACCAAAATTATCAAATTATGCTCGTAGAACATTTCATTCTTTTATAAATACTTAATGAAAGAAAATTTTAATTAAACGCAAGAGTGGGATTCGAATCCGGGACCTTCTGACTGGTAGCCAAATAACATAACCACTACTTACACCTCCTATGCCGTTTTAAGCTATTATCCCCTCTCAGAAAGTATTTTTATTTACTTTTAGTATGTCAGTGTTATCCAGTTAACTCCAATAAGCTAAGCAAACTTAACTTAGTAAGTAAACATATAAAGATATTTAATATGCTTCGTTCTGTGAAAGACTTCTGTTTGCCGAGGAAACTATATATACACCAAGCTAAACAGGCTCGAAAGTGGTGATGCTTGATATTTGAACATGGGACATCTACCGAATGTTAAAACAACTTTCATATTCAAACAGTGAATTAAATGCAAATTTTTAATAAGCTGGTGATGTTGAAGCTATTTTTAATTCAAAATCCGATGCTGTGAATTGACTGAAAAATATCAAGAAATTAATTTGTAAAATTGCATGGGTACAACATACTCATCTGTTAGTAGCTGTCAGTAAGTTTAAATATCATTCAGAATCTTTCGAAAACGTACACGAATTTCAAATCAAATCAAATTTTGGTAATTCGAATTTTATAATTCATAATTAAGTACTTAACCCTTTTTTTTATTACATCTAACATCATTCATTATACTAACATCTATGCGCCAACCTTAATATTTCGACATTTGTGTTTTTGTCTAACCATTTTGATTTTTAATTGCATGGAACTGCTTCTAATTTTTTTAATAATATACAAAATTATACGATAAAATAAATCGAATAAAGTAGAGTACGAGTTTTTAAGAAATTGTACAGTTTCAATAATGTGGTCTTATTGAATTAATGATTGAATGAGACAAAACCAACAGTCAAACAAACAGTCACCACACTCAGTCTCTATATAATGAACTTCTTCGATAAGTTTTTATAATTAAAACATTTACATGACCCATGGAGCTTGATTATAAATTTGAAATTTTTATTACAAATTTGTTTAGTCTAAAAGTAAGTTGTAAACTTTATACTTTGATGTGTGCCAAAAAAATATATTTGCACAAAATATGATTGTTCTACAATATCGTATCTTTCTTGGGTTATTAATTCATTCATGTACTGTTGTTGGTTTTTGTCTTTTTCCAGTTATGCATAATCATAATAATAGATTTGAAGAGTATATACTAATAAGTAGGTACATAAACATAATAGGTTTAAGATAATAATTGATTTTTCAAAATAAATTTATAAAACTATTTTCTAAAAATAAAAATTCAAAACAAACTGCGCAGCATACCAGTTCTTCACAAAATAATCACTATAATTTTAAATCGAATTGAATTTTTTTCTAACCACTTTCTATTTATGGTAAATTCAAATTCAAATTCAAATTCAACTAGAGCAATTTACAACAAATTACTTTGTTCATATTCAAGGTATTAAATACCTTCAGGGAATATTTTCTATAATTTGAAAAAAAAAAAACAAAAACAAAAACATAAAAAAGTGAAAATCTCAATCAGATTTGATTTTTTAAGTTTAATTTAAAAATTTTGTGAAGGTGTGAATTAGGGCAATTGTACTTATTGTAATATATTAATTTCTTTTCTACATAATCTACCATCTATTCTATATGTAAAAGTCAATATATTTTGAGACTTTTATAATGTTATGCTATTGAATTTAAAACAATGATTTTCTATTTTCTTTTGTATCAAAATTCAGCTAAAAGGCAAATTTATGATTAATTCTCTCAACGTTTTACTCTCTTAGTTATACGAGTATATTAAAATTTTGACCTAATTTCTATTAAATTAGCTGTATCAGTTCAGTTTCAACGTTCCATTTTTCAAGGTGGTTTCACAAAAATTCAAAATCAAAACAAGATTTAAAAAAAAGCAATTTTTTGATATGAGAAAAGTTGAACTATTAAAAGATAAATTGTGGGTTTCTTTTTTTCTTTTTTTAATTTGTATGAAGTTTTTAATTAATTTTTTAATTTGTTTGCCATTTTTATAAAAAAAAAAAATTAATATTCTCACATAATTTTGTTATTCAGAGTGTTTAACTAATTAGCAGATTTTGATAAATTATAAAATAAAAAATTTAAAAAAAAAAGTTCGCCGCTTAAGTCTTTCTATTTATTTTGAGAATATTTCACTTAATGGGGGAAGAGGGAAAAATTTTATTTAAAAGGACAAAATCATTGGTATCATTGGCACTACATATTTCAGAACACTTCGTTAACTTTTAAATTTTTGTTCCTTTTCATCTATAGTAATCATCAGTGTAATGTAATCTGTGAAATGAAGATAGAAGGGATCTGCAATAATGTTTTTAATCTAAAATTCAATTAAATATAATTACAATTATTAATTTGTAGCAAAACCGTCATTTAATGTCTTTCTTCGCCGTTGGATTTTCTAAATTTGAATTTTTCATGACTCTGTACGAATTTTGTTTTTATGACCTGGCTGTAAAACTACTATAGTTATACAATAATTATTTTATTTACTGAAATTCGACTATATGGCATTGTTATAAAAAGAAACTGTACTTAAATAGAAAATCTATTTTTGAATACCGCAGATTAACTATATTACCAGCTTAATCTAATTAATCTCGAGACTCTAACTTGCTTTGAGTCAAGAGTAATTTCACCCCAGTTTTTATTCTAAATTATTACATTTATGTTGATATTTTGCCTTTCTAATGAAGGCTTTGTTTACCCATACATCTGGTATTTTCATGTGCATTGACCCGTTGTAATTTCTTGACTTTAACTTTCATGACAACGTCAACTTCATTGCGGTTAATTTGTCTCTTACAATGTCCATATCCATGCCCATCTTCCATGTCCATTCTGATCAGGAAATCTGAGGAGGAATAAACTCGCGAGCTGATTTCATATGATATATTCTGGCAAACCGAAAAATGTTTCGTCGACACATATTTTCTTATATCATTAGTTACTTTCAGACTAATTTGTTCCGGCACCTTCTTATTTTGCGTATATACACACATTTTGATCTGATAACATTGCCAGCTCCACCGTATGCTCCGCGGGTGGAGTTACAGGACAGTTATGATAAATTTTGCCCCTATCAACAAATTAGTGGCACTCACTATAGCACATTTAGAGTTTCAATTATCATTCTGGACTACCGAATCATTTTAACAAGCATATCGAATTACTTCAATTCACTGTAGCATATGCTATCCTTTTAAAACTAAAAACCGATTAACAAATAATAGTCTTTCAAATTAAAATTCATGAATTTCACCCAACGAATTGCTTGTTTGACTTTTGAGTTTCCAGAGCTAAAGCAGAATTGATATAGCTGCCAATGATAGCGTCAAAATAAAGCTTCAAATATTTGCAATATGTAATTTTCTTTTATAATTCATTCACGTTTATTATAAACTCCACCACATTATGTTCTTCCTAATCTTTTTCTTTCAAATATTTCAACAAATTTGTGATAATTAACTTTATTCAATTAAAAGTAGTTGCACTAACGACTCATTCAGCTAAAAACTCACATTATTCAATTTTAGTTCATCAACAAAAAATTTATATACATAAACACTCTAAATCTACCAGTTTTTAATTAATTACGAACTTGATTACATTTTCTGATATAATACTAGAGTTTATACTAACAACATAAAATAATTTTTTTTTTTTTGTACTTTATTATTTAAAATGTTGTCCTTGATATAAAAATTTCCGCCCAATTTATACAACTCATTTATAAGTGCACTTCACATTATAATGTGCATTTGAATTCAAACTAATTGATTTAATGGAGCACAAAAATATAAATTAATTAATTTTGACAATTCTAATATACACATTAAATATATCTTAAAAATAACTATTCAAATTCATTTCAATCAAAAACTAAACTTTATTTAATCCTTAATCTTATCAAGTTACACTGCATCGCGCATTCAATATATAATATCATAATCATCAATGTTATTTCATAATCGACAGCAATAATAATAATCCAAGTTTATTGATTTAAAAAAATATTAACATTTTAATTAGAAAATTATGCGATTTGTTTTTTTAACACACCCCTAATAGTGGAAATAATATTTTAAATAACCATTGATACAAAATACTACTGTCAGTAACACAACACATAAATTTAATTTATATCGCATCTGCCACAATTTTTAAATGTTGCTTATGAACTATTTAACCGTATGTTGCGTCATATAATTTCATAAATTTTATGTTCTAAATTGGAATTTTTTAAAAATAAAAAATAAAAATAATAAAATGAGAAATAAAAAATGTCGCAATAATATTGAAACTGTAATAAGAACGGTAATAAAAAAAAATTGATATCATACAATTTTTTTTTTGCTTTGCAAAAATATAATATAAAGATTTACGGTAGCAGAAATTATATTTAAATATAACTGATATAATTTGCACACATTAAATAATCATAAAAATTTTATACAGTCAAAACCCTGCCTTTAGTTTTTATTTTAAATCTAGAATGTTTTAATATAAAAAAGTTTGATTCATACATGGAGAAATAATGCATGTATTATTCACACATGTGTGATAATACATTTTCATACTATTATTCTTTGATATTATTATGAC
This sequence comes from Argyra leucocephala, assembly GCA_963942445.1. Lineage (NCBI taxonomy): Eukaryota > Metazoa > Arthropoda > Insecta > Diptera > Dolichopodidae > Argyra > Argyra leucocephala. Next base: position 92,240,048 of record OZ012678.1, read on the forward strand.
CATACTCTAATTTAGAAAAACCAGATTCGATTGTCTATAATCAAAGTAGTTCTCGTAAATTCGCTTAATCTGAATTAAATTGAATTGATATTCTTCAATTGATTTCAATTTCAACGAACTTTGTTTTGTTGTATTATTTTGTTGCAATTAAATTGATGTCAATGAGGAATTAAATAAAATTTTATTTTCATTTTTCAAAGTTGCATTCAAATTCCTTCCTATTTATCTTATAGTTTATAATCTGCAAATATAGAGTTAGGTACCATTCAAAATCGAGAGATATTGTGTAGGATGAAATATTTTGTAAATGTTATATATACATACATAGAATTATTTAACAATGATATTTATTAAATTTTGACATTTGTATACACAAACAAAAAAATATATAATAAATCGATTTAAACTAACTAACTTCAATGTCAAACGAAATCGAATATAAATTGCAGTTTTGAATAGATCAAATATTTTATTATGTTGAATTCAATTGATTTTCAAATTTAATTCAATTTCTGTGATTAAAATCATTAAGGATATGAAGGCGAAATTTCGAAGATGATTGATATTTCATAATAGTATATTCATTTCAATTCATGTATTTTAATAGAGAAAAATGAATAAAAACATTATAAAAATATGTTAATTTAGAGCTAGAAGCAAAATTATGCATTCAAAGGTTTTGATAATATTATTTTAAAAAATTAAAAATATTAAAGAATTTTGGACTCACCACAAAACAAATGCTTCATAATAAAATGTACCTATGTAAATGCAAAGTAAAAATTTTGAATGAATTTTCAGCCTGGTCATAAAATAAGATTGGGTTATCTTTCTAATCATCTCTTCTATTGATCCTATTGGGTCAGCGCCTTGAGTAGATCCCAAGTTTTTGTATCCGCACTTGCTCTACTTAACTCCCTTCGTATTTACTTACTTAGGCTGCCAACAGACCATGTTGGTCCTGGGCCTGACTCATGAACGTCCACCATTTTTTTCGGTCACCATCCGATTCTCTCCAGTTGAATCTAGTTGAAGATCCGAAATTGTTTTAACGAAGGCCCATATTGTACCTTCGGGTCTGCATTCGAAGATTCCATTGATTTGCAGCATTTTCATTGTTTTTTAGAGCGCTAAGTCTTCGAGCCACTGTAGTCTCTTGAATTTAATATTCGTGACCAGATTTACCTCATTATACAGCTCATAGAGTTCGGCATTATATCTTCTGCTCCAGACCCCATCGTCATTTTCAATACCATAGCGCTCACATTGATATCATTTCATTAATTACATTTTCTTTGCAGATAAATTCATTAATATTGTGCTGGTATGCAATGTTATTACTGATACAATTCCATATTCTACGTCTAATCATTTTATTGTTTCGTTCAAATTCTGCTCCTTCTTTCAATTCATTGTTGGACATTTTTTTTCTATTGTACAACAAATGTTTAATGTTAACGGATCTTTACAAATGTTTCAGTAAAAAGGATAACAATTAAAATAAATTAGATTGTCTCCTCCACATTTTCATTATGTATCTGCAAATGTCACCAAAAATCTATTTTATTATCTAGCGTTACAACTGCAACCACATTTAATAGACATTTCATTATCTAGTGTCACAAGTGCACAAGCAAGTGTCACTATATTCAAATCTATTTTCTATATCAGGTTTAGTGTGAACGGGTATGTAGATAACATTTTTAAAATCGAAATTGTCTCGATTGTTGATAAGAGTTCACATTTGCTACACAATTTACAAATACCCAATTCAAAATTGAAATTAGGAGTAGGGAAGATAAAATTAAATATTTCTCTCAACGTCCATAAATAGTTTTTAAAAGAGCATAACAGAGAAGAAAATTAAAAATATTACGATTAGAAAATATTATATCGGTTTTAAGAAGTAACAATCTTGAATTATTTTGGGGCAATAACAATAAATGATTATTTATTTTCGCAAACAATACAGAATTAAATTCACAAAATTGATGTTACATTTTCCGAAATGGAAATGTAAATACGGTATCAAAATATTATCATCGAGATATGTACTAGAAAACTTATTGGTCTAAGCTCTTTATCCGTTCAATTTATATTACGACTTCTTAAAGTCATATTTATTTTTATTTCTATCTTGATATGTTATTAGTAAATAAAATTTAAATTCACATTTTTTTGAATCTGTAGAATTATAAAATTAAAATGTAAACGAAATGAAACTAGAGTTTCTGAATCAAATCATTTCGAGTTCGGATTCACTAATTTGAAAATATTTTATTCGATATTCGCGTTGAAAATAATCAAATGTCCGTAAATCGATTTTCTATAAAAAAAAAAAAAATCTAGTCTCATAACACATATAAAATTTATTTCGAAATTAAAAAAATTTAAAATAAATCAACGTAGACTGGGGACATGAATTAGACAACTCACTGGACTTGGGAGTGGACTTCTGTGTAAAATATGATTTTTATTTTGATAGTTCAGTCAGTATCATTTATTTTGATAGTTCAGGCTCATATCACAGCAGTTCTTCGTGAATCAAATTGATTAATATAAATCTTAAATTGTTTCACTGAAATTTAATAACTTAATATAGCTTGAAAATAAATAAAACAAACAGTCGAGTTAATTAGTCGTAAAGATAGGAACTCTGATTTCTACTGATCTTGCTTTAAATGTTCAAATAAACCACAATTTTTTCGATGGTGAGTTCTAGACGTAGACGGCATCTTTTCAGATCTATTCCACTAGGCCGTTTTTCATCTAAAAGTTGTAGGTATATGTCTTTTGTACAACGAATTGCTGAGCGTATAAATTCAAAAAGTTATTAAAGAAAAAATTTCAAATTTTTGAAGGATCGAAATAATTTTCCTTCTGCAGTTGAGTTTGATAACAAATTTAATTAAAAGGTTATTTTCAATTGATATCAAATAAAATTACAGCAGTTGGAGATTATGCTTTCATTCAATCAAATCAGAAAATTCAGATCGCTAAAGGATAATGGAAAATGAACTCGAAATAATTATCAAAAATTTAATAATTTAGTCTGATCTAAAAAATCTTCGCAAGAATTTTACATTATCCAGAATCAAACTTGTAAAATTTTCATAATGCACATTGTGACAATAAAGCCTACTTGATCTGATGTGGAAGCAGCATTTTTCATGTTTACTAATTTTTAAACGTTATTTTCAACATGTTTTTATCTAAACCATAATAAATAAAGTTATAATTTATATTCGGATTTGGGTTCGGGTTCAACGAATTTTTAAATCACTTTCATCGGAATCGACGAGTTTTAAAAACCGAAATGCCAAATACTGTTTGCCAAATCCTAATGTATTAAGGTTAAATTTTCAAGTTTAAATTGCATGCGCAGAATTGAATTTTTTAATTTTTATAAACAATCCCATTTATTCTCAATTTGTTTGCAACACTAATGATTGAAATATTTACACTTTACATTTATCAGAGTTTATTTAAAGTATATAATCATGAAAATCCCGAGTACCCCAAAGCATTAGTCAAATTTAAAATACAATATAAAGCATGATCAGTGGCTTCATCGAATTACAGTGTGGAACATTTTTAAAAAATTAGAAGGCAACCTTAATTTATTGGGCATTGGTTTAATTTATTTTACACATTTTTTATATATCTGACCTTGTTTGTATACATTTATCAAATACAATAATAGATAAATAGAAATAGATTTAACCAAATTGAAATGAATAAATATTACAAGAGGCTAAATGAGGCAATTTTGTACCCAGTTCCCAGTACTACTCGAAAAATAAAAAAATATATGCAAATTTCGAAGATATCATAAAGTTGATCTCTTCAGCGTACATCTCATAAATACTCAAGTAATATTATTAAAAAATTATTCAATACTTATATTTATGCATTATTTGAAGTTAAATTGAATAAATTTTCAAGAACTAACGAAATGTAGCAACATTGGAGTTGTAAATAATTCTACAAAAAAAAAGTAAAACAAAACACAAAATAATGTTTGCAAAACAAAACGTTAAAAAAATTCAAAATAAAACAATTTGAAGAATCTGAACGATATATATCTATATAACATATACTGTTTTTTCGAATAAAACAGTAGGAACCTTAAAATACCACCATAGATAGTTAACAATTCAATTCATCAATAACTAAAAAAAAAAAATAATAATATCTTTACATTGGAGATAATCTTAAACAACGTCTTACAGCGAATACCACATTTATCTACTCCATTACAATTATTTTGAACACCATATTGTTAATGTTGTACATAATGTCAACTACTACACTATTGTACTTATAAGATCTACTAAGAATTGTGTAATAATCATTGAGTAGAACCATTTAATTGATTAAATATTCTCAATGATCGGCAAAATAAAATTAAATAAAATTCTTCAATCTGATCTCAATATTTTCTAGCCGTTGTAATTTATTTCTTTTTAAGAGAGTGAATTGAATACTAACGAGTTGCATAAAAATTGATATCTAGTTAAAATCTAATTAATAAATTTTGAGAATTTTAAAAATATTTAAAAATTTCATATAATTTTTTTTTTTTTTGTAATCGAATCGAATTTGTAGCATACTTGAATAAAATTAAAATGTATTAAAAGACATGCGGGACCAATTAAAAACTGATATAGAAATGATCATCATGATGGGCAATCTTCAATTAAATAATTATAAAGTAATAATTGATAAGAATTGTATTATTGGAATTAACCACTTCCTACGTAGTGACTAGTAATTGATCATGTACATACATTAGCAGTAGAGTTACGTTGATGTATGGTAAAATGATTAGGAATCATGACAAAAAAATTTATTTCGCTCAATACACCTGTGAAGTAATGATCATAAAGGGATTAACCCATACATAAGCTATTATTGTAGTAACAACGAATTGCTGCCATCACCTTTGAATCTAACTAACTATTCCACACGTGTGTAAGATATTTTGACGCAGTGTTAATTGATTTAGTTTTTAAAAGAAGCCATTACCATATGTTTCTGTTAACATACCAAACGATATTTAAAGTCACAAAACATTATAGCCCTCCCACTACTTGAACCTTCATCAAAACTGAACATTCACAGAGATAATGCTTAATATCTTTGTGTGTATTGAGACTCACACAGATCTGGAAATTATCTGTATTGTTTTATTAATCACTGATTGTCGTTACCGCTAAGAAATAGAAATGTGGGGTACATAGTATATGTTATTTCCAAGATTATTAAAATTCAGAATCTAATTATTCAGAAATGAATAACAGAAAATTATAGCATAAATATAGGTTTTCATAGGCCAAGTCCGTTCTGTGGGATTTCCCTGAGCTAAGATACTATTAAAAGCTTAGGTAGAGAAAAAAGCTGAGGTTTTCTGGACCAACGTTCTTGGAAATTGTCAAGCAAAAATGCTCATGCCAAAACCATCGCTCAAGAAAACTGAAATTAAGCTATGTTATAGGTGTTTCGATATATATAACATCAACCAACCCACACAACTCTTAGCCAAATCCCGTACGGATATATCAATGTTTGATAGGATATTCTGCTCAACGTCCATTGTCGCAGTTACAAAAATTAAAATGAAACAGAAACTCTTGAATACTTCTTCTGCAGTTGCTCGGCATTACCTAGAGCCAGAAACCGGACTTTAGGTGATAATATAGGTTTTATCTCGGAATATAAAATTTGCGATCTGATCAACCTTCTCAATCGCAAAGGGTGGTTCTAGTACTGAGTTCCTAGGCAGAGTAAAAATTGGAGAGTGATCTCTTAAAACAACCAATAAAATAACAACAAATAGGTTACTTGATTGGAATTGGTTACTTCTACCAGTCTGTATGGCGAGTTCTAATTTTCAGATAATTTTCAAATCGAAGCAAGTTAGAAACAAGTAATTTTTGGATGTGAATTTATCATTATCATACTGGTTTCCAGCATATTAAGGTTATAGGCTTATCAACAAAGCGCTTCCACCAAATTAAATTTTTGTAAAAATTAATTTCTTTCAATCAATTTTTTTTTTGGAAGTGTTTGCTTCTGTTACGATTGTCGGACGTCAAGTTATTTCATATTGATCAGGCTGTTATCATCTTGTTAATTACAATTTAGCGATAGTTCTACGATATTCTATGAAGATCAATTTCCAATTTCTCGCTTAAATTCTTTTATTCCCAATCTCTTAATTGCAGTCAAGCTTTTCTGCACGCTGAAATTATCCCATATGAATAATGTAGTATTTGAAATATAGTTCTACAAGATAATGCTGAAAATGCTCAGAACAGAATCTCTAACATAAAAGTTCTACGAAAAATGATCACAGAAAGACAATCTTTTTCAATTATTAAACAATTGACATCAATATTAGGGGGTATGGGCATGAATGCATTAATTGCGAAAAATAAACAATTTAATGACAAAATTTTATTACGTGTTACAGTACATTGTACAGAATACACTAATATAGTTAATAGAACAGCACTCAAAAAACATATGACCGTAAACTTCCAGTAGGGTTATAAAGCAACAAATAGAGATATACTTTCAATCCATGTTTCACTCTGTTAGCTTTTTAATCAAAAATTGTGCTTAGTTTTTAATCCAAAATTTAAAACCGCAGAAAAAAATTGTTGCAAATTTTTTTGTTTGTGAAAGGTATACAAAAAGTAATCTCTTTTTTTGACCTTCCACTTAAATTGCTCTAAGATTTTTTGTTTGATTTTTTACTTGATTTTTTTTTTTAATTTAACTAATCCCAAAGCCCACCTGTTATCTTATAATAACATTTCGATATATATACTACGATAGAGGTGTTATTTCGCAATCTACAAACGAAACGATATTTTAATAATTTATGTTATAAATATTTTGATTTGATTTAATTTTAACACACAAACACAAAAACAAAATAAAAATAAAAAAACAAAAAAAAAATAAAATAAATTCTAATTAAGTTGTTGAAATATTTACAATTTGTGCAATTCTGTAACGTTCTTATTTTATTTTTTGTTATTTTGTTACAGCAGTTAAAAGTTTATTAATTCTAAATTACAAAATTAATTCGCATAAATTTTTTTTTTGTTTATATTAAAGACCATAATCTATTCAGTATTGTGGTTGAGTTCTAGAATGAGAATTTCATAATGATAACTCAATTAGTAAATTGTTTTCAATTTTATTAAAAATATTTCACGACTTTAAAATCTCTTGCAGAGTTCGTTCTTTAAGAATTTTTTTTTTTGAATTGTTGTTATTTCTGTTGTTACATTGCAGAGGGAACAGTGGGTAGATTTTAGTATGTATTATAATTTATTGCCACCGAGAGTCATTTAAATGTTATTTGTTTTATTTTAATTGAATTACAAATTAATTATTGTCTTATGGTATGAATCCCGCCAGGAGTTCTCTTTTGATGAAAAACAAAATATTTCCTATTATGGATAAAAAAAAATAAAAAAAAAAAAAACATGAACAAAATATTTAGGTTAAATTTAGGTTTTTATAAATTAATTAAGAGTATCTGACAGAATTAAAATTTATTGTATTCTTTCACTAAATATTTACTGTGATTTGAAGGACGCATTCTAATTATGGTTTATAAGTATAATATTGGTATATGAAATCTTCAGTAATTATTTAAAAGAAGAATTTTAAAAGAGTTTTTTTTTAATTTGAAATGAATAGCATAGTACTACATAATGGCCTGTATAGTGTAGCTTGTAGAAGGTCGTGCTATGGTTTTTAGACATTTCTGGCCTGTAAAACATATTGAAAAATTTTAATAACATCACTGATCATGATGATAATAATAAGTTTGTGTTGTTTTCTTCAAGAGTTTGAGTATTTCTTCATGAGTTTGAGTATTGAGTATTTCTGATGTACTGATTATTAATCAACATTATAATTATTTTATCATATTGGTTAACTGAATTATTTTGATTTGGTTTTTTCTATAATTCCAAGACTGTGAGATGAACACCTTAATGCCTGCTTAAATGCAGAATCTTGACATAATAACAATTCTAATACTGAATAATAAAAAAATCTAATACTGAGACTGTACTTGTAGATATGGTAAATGGTGTACAGATATTAAAAGGTCAGAAAAATTTGTGTCACTATTATTCATGGATCTAACAAAAGCATTTGACACAGTAGATCATAGCATATATTATTGAACAAAAAATACAAAACTTTAGGGTCAAAGGTATGGCATACAAATGGTTTTCTTTATATTTAACTTGGCAAACACAGTATACTCAAATAGGGACGATTGAAAATGAAAATGAGTATCTCCGTTATGATATACGATTTATATTGATTCCATCCAGCGACTCGGGTTAAATGCAGAATCTATTTATTTGTTTAATATTTCACGCTGATAGTTATACACAGCTTGAAGTGAAAATGAACAAGGATATGGATATTATTAGATATATTTATGGATATTATTAGATAGGTTTTATGTCAGAAACCTACAGTTAACACGAAAAAAACGAAATACATGCTAATTTGTTCAATGATACCTCAGTTAAAAGTTACTGAACAAACAAATGCATTTAAGTACCTAAGTTTATGGTGAGATGCACAACTGAAATGGCACGTACATACGAATTACCTATACGTAAGAAATTAGGTTCAATAGCAGGAGTATTCAGCAAAGTATCAGATCTGTTGACATTCATAGTACAAAAAAAGGTTTATATTACGCAGTTTTTCATAGTCATCTTAGCTATATGGCATCATATTATGGGAAACAAAATCCAAAAATAATGTTGAAGACTTACAAGTAATACAAAACAAAGCATTCATAAACTTATACTGGCGGAGAAGAATATATACAAGTATATACATAGTTTAAAGTTTAGTTATAATTAAAGACGTTATTGAGGTTAAACTAGTGTTGCATATTCATCATAATATGGAAACATTAGCAATCCATACACAAACATATTCTGTCATCAATACTAAGACGGAAATATACACAAGAGATAAAAATTCCATTCATCTTGAAAGGAAAAAAATAACACACTTTGGTACAACTATAACAATACATTTGGCAATCTAATTATATAACAAACTTAATAATGGCTTAAAAACATTAAGCAATAATAATCTAAAAAAAGAATTAACTAGCAAAATATATTGATTAATATTAAAATCATTATAATTTCAATTTCTTAAACTGGTTAATGCACTTAAAACTGATAAGATTTTTATTTGTTGTTTAATTTTTTTTAAATTTGTTTTTTTTTTTTGTTTTTATGCATAATTTTTGAATACTTATATATAGTAAATTCGGAAATGCATCAGCATCACGCATCGTAAAAGTTCCATATTCTAAAATGCAACATTTTAATGTTCCTGAAAGCATCACTTTTTTTTTGCAACATTACTGTTTGTGATGCGCAAACTTGAGCAAGCTGCGCATAATAGAATTTGTTGCTATTGTTATAAACAGCTGTTCGACATTTAAAATTTATGTGATTTCACATGTATTAATTTTATGATAGTTTTCAAATGTATTAATTGCATCAGCAACACAAAGCATCATTGCCGAATTGCATCATGAATTTTGTACTGATACAATAGTGATACCGCATCATGATTGGCAATGTTGCATTTTTGAATTTACCTTTATTCACTTAATTAATCTTAACATATATTTAATAATTATTATATAACCCAACCCATTTTTTTTGTCTTGCAAAATTTTTTGTTATAATTGTGTTCATAATTACTTGTTTTTTTTTATTAGTACTTGCTCTTGAATTTTTGAACTTTAATTTTTAAATTTTGTAAAAAGCCTTAAAATGAGAGAAATCTCTAATGGTTGAATAAATAAAACAAAAAAATTAAAAATTTGATTCCACATTAGTTTCAACAGACTTTTTCCAACGTTCATTATCGGAATTGGAACCTGGAACCTACTGGTTAGTAGTCAGATGATATAATCACTACACACAATATCAGTCGACCCAATTCATAATCTTAAATTATTTTATATAAAGTAATTTCCTCATAATTCCATACTATTGCAGCACAAACTCATTAGCTTTGCGATATTTTTGGCGATACAAATACCAATTAAATGACTTTTTGCTTAAAGAGTTAATTTTGTGACAGAGAAAATGTGGTTGATTCCAAATTTAAAGTTACACCATGATATCATAGCGAGTAAATCAATTTTTTCTTTCACGTGAAGCTAATTCTAATTCAAGCTCTTTTCACCGTTAAAATTATTTGTTAAAATTATTAAAATAAGATTATGTACAAATGTACTTATGACTTAAATTTACTTACAATTTTGCTTTTCTGTAACATACTGATTTAATCTTAGTCTTAATTTATTAATTAAACGATTATTAATAATGCCTTATAACTAAAAACTTGCAATTTCTATTTTTTTACTAACATTATTTTGCTTTGTTTTACTAAAATCTTCTCATAATCAATGTCGATGTTTTACTAACCGCAGTGAATGGTCGTTTTACTAATTCCACCCATATTTAAGAGCGGTTATAGACTAAGTAGTAATAGTAAAACCAATAACCTGATCAAAAATAGGGATAACGCTTAATAAAATCACAAAAACTGGCCTGAATCTGGGCATGTGAATAGAATACATGGTATATGAAAAGCGTACTCATAAAAACACTGAAAACATTTTTTGACATTTTTTTAATTGTTTTTTTTTTTTTTTTTTGCTATAAATGCATTATCAACTACACATGTTTGAAAGTCAAAATTATTTTATACGGTTGTAAAATTAACAAATGCATAAAATGTCACAAATTTTTAACATTTTTTTTTTTTAGCCAACACCTTAAAACGATAAAAAAGATATCAAATGACTAGGTACACGACCAATTATTATTATTGTTTTTTTTTTTAATAAAATTTAATGTACTTCAGAACATTAGTCAGACTGAACATATATAAATTTAATTCTAATAATTTTTTTTTCTATTTAATTTCAGGTAAGTTCCAGTATAATTTTTACAATTCACGGAAATAAAACATTAAACATAAAATTCTAGGTGAGTCTTAATAAAATGTCTACATTTTTTATTCCTTCAATTATTAAAAATGGAAATTACAAAATTACAATTTAAATTGAGAATTAATAAATTTGCATTAATTTATTTTTAAAAGATATTAATTGATCGATATTACTGAATTTATCGAGATTGTAGGCGTTATACAAGTTGTTTTGAACATGTCTTTAAAGTGTCATAAAAAATTTAACATTTTTTTATTTTTTTAAAGGAACAAAAAAGAATTATTTTAAATTGTAAGTATTTTTTAGAAAAAATATTTCCGTATTTAAATATTTAATTTCGATTTACTAACTATTTTATTCAGTACTTAACAGGCTTAACAGTACTTAAATTTTTTTTTAATTTTTTATATACATGTTGTATATTCTACGGCACCTTGTACTATTTCTTAACATTTTAATTTCGATTGTACGTGATTCTATCATATATCGTGTAGTTGCAAGAACAACTCAAGTCCCTTTTTTTGTTAAATGGAGTTATTAACACAGAAAAATTCAAAAAATTGTGCTCTTCAATTTGCAAAAACATTCCAAGTTCTACTTTTATAAAAACGCATTATTATGTTCAGGAAAAAAAATTCAAGGGCACTTGAGTTTTTCTTGCTGCACAAATTTTATGATAATATTTTGTAATAGCTTTTAAAAAAAATCAAGTCCAAAACCAATTGATTTATAATACACCATTTTCAATCATTTACTGTATTTTATAGTTTTACAAAATACCATTTTTTAATTTATCAATAAACAAAGGCACGTAACACTGCTAGATTTTATTTTTTATTAAAGATAAATCAAAAATACGTGTTTGCCGTGATTATTTTTGTACCATCCTAAATATTTCAAATGAAATGATAAAAACCAACTATTGAGTCACATTATTGCAGATGTCTTCTACAAGAATGTATTTGGCAAGCCTCGATTTCTAAAATGTATGAATTGTCTATTGAAAAATATTTTAGTTATAATCTTTCAATTAAACCACCATCAAAAATTATCTATCGTAGGATTTTTGGATTTGGAAATTTATCCATCTTCCAACGTAAAAAAGATCAATGGAAAACACGCGATAATTATAAAAGTACAGGTAATGAAGAATACATAGCACATCTCAAAATAAAGAATGAGTGTGCTAAAGCAAAATCTTGTGATAAATAAAAGGCTAGCAATGAGTTCAATTTTATATCCTGTACTGTTGATTTGCAATCTGTTTTGCAAATTCCATCTAGTGATGTTAGTCAAATATTATAGGTGAAAATTGTGTGCATAAATTGTGTAACCTTACTGTTTATAATTCAGCCCCACCAAATAATGCTTTTTGTTATTTTTGATAATATTAATGATAATATTTGTGATAAAATTAATAAAGCTTACAAATGTAGATTTGCGATAAGCTGTGAAAAAAGAAAGATTTACTACGACTTTGTAAGTCTGGAGCCATACCGGAAGGATTTCATGCATGTGGTATAAGAAGTAGTCTCTCTATACGAAGTAGTACAACAATTAAATATGTTGCTCCGGCTAATGGCTCAAATTCTGAGAAATCTGATGAAGAATAATAAAATAAATCGCTTGTTCGATTATCAACATAATTTATTTAGTATTTAACCAAAAAAACTTTACTTATCAACTTTACTTATAATATTTAATTTTTCTAATTTTTCAAGAGTCGGAACATTGTTTTATGAACTAAGGATGTTTTTGCAGAACACCCACGATTTTACGACGTTTGTTTTTTTGGTTTAACTGATGGTCTTTATTTTTGTGTCACCTGCTTACATTCCAAATGACGGAATACATATTTTGCATACTTTTGCTTTCCCCGTTCGATACACATTTTATTTTTTTATTTTAAACAATAAAAATTAAATAAAATTAAAGAAATAAACGTTCTATACCCCAATAACGAAATAGAATACTAACTACAATTCCAATAAGAGTATGAATGCCGAAACAATGGTGATCAAAGAATCAGAAAAATAAGGAGTTACTATCGAAACAATACTAATGTAATAGCTAAATAAAAAATTTTTGTAATAACTAAGGCGTAAAATTAAAAAAAGTAGCAGATAAAGAAGCAGAAGTTAAAAACAAGCTAAACACACACATGGACCGATCGAAACTCGAAAAAACACGAATCATCATAATAGCAGTACAATCAATCCTGCCATATAGAACTGAAATTTGGGCACATATGTTGGACAATTGGTACTGTAAAAAACGTGTAGAAACCAAGAAGCGATTTCAGCACATCGCGTGGGTTTATCAGCCGTTAAGAGACAGCGGATCATACTCTCTTGGAATGTGATTTAGTAGAACTAAAAGAACAACCCTAGTGTTAGAGTATTAACACCACACAGTAGGAGCATTGACACCAGGAAATATTATAAACTAGCTGTACCCGGTCCGCGTTGCTGGCCCAAAGTCGCTATACGGAAAAACCAAATTAGCCGAAATTTTTACCAAGTCTCTTAATGAAATCATACCAAGACTTCATAGAATTTCGGGTAATTTGTTTTTTCCGCAATAATCATCACTTGCTTTGAAAACTTTATATCAAGCTGCGATTCTAAAGTTTATTTTTGTAGTCTTAGTGCGCTTAAGTTGAAGGCAAATATTCATAAAAAAAAAATTTTTCTTTATTTTATTTTAAGTATAAATTGATATTAGTTATTTCTTATTATATAACTTTAAAACAATTATAAGAATTTAAATAATAATTGGAGAAAATATTATTTGGGTGGCAGATGTTTAATTAGGGTGTTAAATTCATTTATATTTTGTTACATTAATATTACAATTTAGGTATAAATATGTAACTCACATGCCGATTGTGCTTAAGCTAACGTAAATACGTCTACCTGGTCGATTAGTGATTAAGAGACCAAGATTAAGCCATATATCTTGAAAGTGCAAAGTCCTTTTTTAGGCACCAATATATGGTTCTTACCACCTATCTACGAAAAAAAAATATCCCAATGAGATGATGATGATATATTTATATAAAACCACAAGGATTTGTCTTCTCTAACCCAATAAAGAGGTTAGATTCATAACGATGATAAGAATGATGAACTTGACAGGACTTTTCAAAAGTCGAAAAGAAAAAATTTGTGATGGAATAAAATGGATCGGGATCAGAAGACGAGTATAAAAGGAACATTTCTCGACAATGTCTGAACATTTATTAAATAAAACAATTGTATTGCAAAAATCACAAGAAATTTTGTTAGACTAAGCAGACTTTTGTTTTTTTTTTCGAAATATTTATGTAATGAACCTAGGGTTGCAAAAAACACATAAAATGAATTCTAATTTGAACGAAAGTCATTTACACAACACTGTATGTAAAAACACGAAAACATTTGATTCTGAGTTGCAATGCTATTTCATCTTAAATGGTTTTTAATTTCTATACAATTTCAGACTTGATCGTTATACGTAAACAATAGACTTAACAACTGTACAAAGTCTTAAGGTTTTCGTATATCATAGACGAAGTATGGTTCGCTCCTAGAGTTCTTCTAATCAAATAATGATTTATTTAAAACAAGAAAATGTAAGACCACGCCCAATTGGACTGTCGCGCTAATGATGATAATGATTTTTTCGAATGATGTTAATGAGCCTTTTATCTTACTATTGCTCTATTCCGCTTATCGTACTAAAACCTCCAATTTTTTTGATGAAATTAAAACTATTAGACAAACAATTAAAATAATTTTGACTCTATTAATCTTTGATCAATCAAAATCCCATTATGATTTATTGAAAAATGCAACAAGTTAGACTTACACTGCTCGAGCGGTTTCGTTCGTTTAAGTAGTCTAACATAGTTTTGACTATCAGCTAAGAGTAATACTTTTACATTGACATGCTGAAAAAGACGACTTTTGTGGGCGTATTCAGTAAGGTATCAATCGCGGAAGTCTTTTGGGGATATAGTCTATAGTCTCTAAAATAGAAAAAAGTCTATTAGATGTAATCGCGGATGTCTATTGAGAAGGACTTTTTTCTATTAATAGAATTTTAAAGTAGCCGACATTTTGTTGACTAGACATTAACGGAAAAAGTAAAAGCGGAGAGAAAGTAAGTTTTAATTTTATTTTAATTTGATATGGTTTTTATTATTTGTTGCTTTTTATTTTAAGAAAAAGTTTTAGTAATAAAAGTCAATTGGACAAAATTGTGAGTTTGATGGAAAATAATATAGAAATTGGAAAAAGTACCTGCAAAAACCTCTTCATCAAAAAAATCGGTCAAAATCAAACTCATTTTCACAATAATTATTTATTTAAAATAATCCGCAATTAAAAAAAAAACCCCCGAAAATAATTAAAACCACAACTTACAACTTTAAAAACGTTTTTGACAAGTCTATGAGTTTCAATAGATATCCGCGATACCAAAAATTTTTTCGATAGACTTTTTAAAGTCTTTTCTATTGAATTTCAATAGACATCCGCAATTGACCCCTAAGATTTTTTATTTGGTCTTTTATGATAGGGATCTTGAGATCTCTATGAATATTAGCATTGTGAACATATCACTGAACATTGACAATGTTTCGCAACATTTTGTTTTGCAATTTTTGGATAGTTTGAGCATGAAGTTTCTCAGGCTGACTTAAATATTTAATTATTAATCTAATTTGTTATATGTCAAAAGCGTAAAGACTCGCCAAGTAAAAGCCAATACAACTGATTGTATATCATTTCTAACTCAAGATCAAGATTAATTCCAAGATTCATTTTATTCCAAAAACCATTCGAGGATATCAAGATTCATTCCAATATATTTGATGATGGATAATAGCGATAATTACAATTTCATACTGCTTGATAATCTACTATGGATATGACAATGCAAAAGAAAATACGAAATATACCTGAATTTTCTTATAAGCATGTATGTATAAAATACAGTTAGAATAAGTGCCACAGAAATTAACTTTTTAAAATTATAAAAAATTAAAAAGTACAAAATGACTAAAGTGGTCCAATAATAATTACACTATATAATTTAACCTAAAATCAGTTATTAATATAATAATTACTAACAAATTTTGTTTTAACTGTTATTGTAAAAGTGATTCTTCCAGGTTATTATTACTTTTTTTTTAATTTTAAACTTTTTAATCTTAAATAATAAAAGGTTACAAAAGCTTACAAGCCATCTATTAATCATATGATCATTATTTATACAAACACATCATACTATATACATACATATTTCATTGTCAGTGAACACCTTGGACTAAAAATCTATAGAAAAGAACTCATTAACGTCATTAACAAAAATTGTTTTATTTAAAATAAAGTTATTAGAAATAAAGATCCATGACAAACGATAATTATTAATAGCAAATCAAAACAAAAAATCATATAATATGTGCATAAGTATATATATGTACATATATAAAATCGCATTATGCGCACGTTTATTTGCACATATTTCACGGATGAATCTTTTTTACCTTTCAACACAACCACTTTTTTATTTTTTACAATAAGAATTATCTTAAAGATTCATTTATCTTTTTTAAAGCTCTATCTAAAATATTAATTAGTTACCTCAAAGTGTAGGTTCAAATTGCTTTATTCATTATCATTATATAATGAAGATTTAAAAAAGAAAAAAAAAATAAGTGATGATTATAAAACGTGAATGCCATTTAATTTTAATTATTTTCTCACACTTTAACGCTCATTATAATATAGATGTCGGTGGTGTTGCTGTTGTTGTTGTTTATTTCTTTATATATTTTTAATATATTTTTGATGAAAATATTACATTTGGTTAAGATATTTTTTTTAAACAAAAACAAAAATTTATTTTAATTTTGTTTTTATGTTTTTATTTTTTTTTTTTTGTTAATTCAAAAGAATTAAGCGGGTGAATGTCAGCTTTTTTACTTGAATAGCAGACACAATTATATTAGTGTAAGGTTATTTTTTTATTTAATGTAGAAATGATAAATTAAATGCAATTTTCTAAAGATTTGGGTATTTCAAATTTAAAAGAAAAATACTTGAATAATGAAAAACGCAAAAGAAAAATATGCGTTCATTCGGTCAGGGTCATTAAGTTAGGGTAGGTATAAAAAAAAAATTGGTGAATCTTTAAGATACCATTTTTTAGCAAAATTTTCTTGCTTAAAAAAATATTCCAACTAACAGCACAAATATATTCTTATCTCCGACCAATATGATATAGTGTCATCTGTTTATTAATCAGGTTCGAATTTCGCTCTGGACGTGGATGTTATAAAAAGTTATTTCAATTGTGTTTTTAAAATTTATTTTTTTGAATACAATTTATTTATCGCTTAACTGTGGAACTATGGAATTTTTTGATGGTGAAGTTACTCTCTGTGTAATGATGTAAATATCAGTGAGTTAACATATAAAAAATTTAAAAGAAAAAAATATTGTATGTGTTTGTGAATGCACAAGTATACGTAACAGCAGTTAGGGTGGTTCATCACAAAAGTTCAAACAAATATGTCACAAAAGATATATATATATATTGTTAGCTCAGGACTCGAGTCTATCGTTCACTGATTTACCACTCGAGCCAGTCGTTAACTGCTGTCCAAACATTATTTAATAAATAAAATTTGAATTGAAACACAACAATTAGAATTGAAATCTTTTTAGTTACAAAAAAGAAATTTTAATCATGGTAGAAAAAAGAATGAAACGAAGCTTGAAACTTAAAATAATCAATTTGTAAAATAAAAATTAAATTATAATAAAAAATAATAAATTAAACTAAAAATAAAGGTTTGTTTTTATAATATTAACTGTTATCATTCACTCGATATAACTATATATACCGGATGTTCCAGAGCATGCGTATCAGCCTTTTACGAGGGAAAGGAGCCGTTATTTTAGAATTAAAGAAAAAATTCATTAACTAAATCGAGGTGCTCTATCGATTCGTAATATTTTCAACTTCCGGGAAGGAAGGGAAAAGGGTTTTTTAAGCCCAAAAATCGACGAAACTGGCCGAAATCGAGATTTTCAAATGGGAAGGGATACTTTTAAAAGCAAATTCAGATTCTACGACAAAAAATTAGAAAATTATGTTTAATTTTTTTTTTTTTTGTTATCTTAGTATTTTGCTTTAAAATTAATAGCAATAAAACAAAAATGCTCAATATTCTCCTTTGGCAAACTAAAATTAATGATAATCATTTTTATAAATAAATTTGTTTCTTATGTTATCATATTTTTTATCTAAGTTTGAGGTTCCTACAAAGTTTAAAAAAAAAAAAAAAAAAATTTACTTAACAAAAGTAAGTTTTATTTTTTGACGTAGAATCCGAATTTGCATAAAAAAGTACCCCTTCCTATTTGAAAATCTCAATTTCGGCCAATTTCGGCCATTTTTGGCCTTAAAACACCGAGTTGAAGTCCTTTCCGGAAGTTGAAAATAACCCCAATCGATAGAACACCCTAGATTTAGTTACAAGCTTTTAAATTTTAAAATAACGGCTCCTTCTCCTCTTAAAAAGCTGATACACATGCTCTGGAACAGCCCGTATATTTAGAAATCAGAAAATCAAAGAACAACAATTTATCGATGAAATAAACTATTTTTTCGCACTTGGTTTTTTTAAGTCAACCAGTAATTTTTTCATAGAGTATTTTTCGCTATATTTTAAACTTTTTAAACCCACATCAAATGGTTTGACTTTTTTCAGTCTTTTTATCAATTTTATTTGATATAGTGATTTCGAAGCATATACATTATCGCAATGCAGATTTCCGGCATCATGCTTTATTTTTTATCTATTTCTCGATTTTTGGCATCCTTAGGTCTCCTGTATAAGCCCCCGGGTATTCAGTGTGTGTGTAGTGCCCTATATTTTAATTTTATTTATGTGTGCTCACCTTATTTTCGAATGATCTTTCCATTTTAATTTAGCGTCCCGAGAAATGCCAAGATATTTAATCGTGTTAGCATTTGGAATATTAATTTTTTTTATAAATACAGATTTGTGCTATTAATTTCTCTTGTTTTATTGTCATGTAAAATTGTCATGCAACGACTTGATTTCATTTATTATTACAATTGATCTAAATTGTGTTTTATAAGTATTAAGAAGACCCACTGGTGTATAGAAGGAAGACACTAGAACGGAGCATATTCTATGGAGTAACTCTCATTTTAACTTCTTTAATAGTAGAATATTCATCAACTTGTTTGAGCTTAAGAGCTCGATAAACTGTTTAGGATTTAAACACATCAGCAAATTTAATTTGGAATATTTTTTTTCAATTTATCCCTCTAAATTAGTAGACTTATCTATTTCGTTATTTATCATATGTACCTGGATCGTCCAGAAAAGTATCGATAGAAAGTGTTTGCATCGAAGTTCAAACTTTTGATTTGGGATAAAATTTTGTTTATCTATTATATTTTTCAATCTTTTCTCGTTGGAGTTGTTAGATAAACGTCAATGACAATGAAATCTATAATTTGAATCCAAGGTTAATATTAAATCTTATACAATGTATAAAATATAACAAAAAAAAAAGTCTTTTTAAGAAAATAAAAGCATAATTCGGATTACATTGGTAAATACGAAACTTAGGCGGGGAAGATAGATAGGTTATAATTCAAGTTTAACACGATATAAATAGAATATAAACGCTCTCTAAATAAAATTGATTTAAATGAAAATGGTATTCTCCTAGAAATCCTTATGTTGATGCACCGCAAGGAATTGGATGTGGGGTCACTATAAGTGCACCACATATGCGCGCTTTAGTAGTATTAAAAGATCATCTCAAACCAAGGGCTAAAGTTTTAGATGTAGGTTCCGGGTCTGTATACTTAACAGTGTCTATACTTAGATATTTAGATGCAGTTGGTGATACAGAAGGTAAAGTAGTAGGAATTGAACATCAACCAAATTTAGTAAAAATAAGCAAAGAAAATATCAGTAATGATGATGCTAGTCTACTAGAATCAGGAAGAATAATAAATGTAGAAGGTGATGGCAGAAAGGGTTGTTCATAACATGCTCCTTGTGATGCTATTCATGTTGGAGCTGCTGCTCCATCAACTCTAAATCATTTGGTAGATCAATTAAAAAACGGAAGTAGATTGATTGTACCTGTCAGACCAGAAGGTGGGTCACAAAATTTAGAACAGTATGATAAAGATAGTAAGGGAAATGTCATAAATATAAAATTGATTGGCGTAATGTACGTCCCTTTAACTGATTTGCGGGGCTCTTGACTTTTACAATTATTGTTAACAATTAAAATTATTTTTTAACAATAATTGATTATAGAATGTTTAAAAATTATATGTCAGATTAAAAATTTATTACTTATATTTATAATGCTTAATTTAATTTGTTACATGTATACAAATTTCCATAACTTATTATAATTAATAAAAACAATGCGATAAATATACATTTTTTTTTGCTAAGAATTAGATTTTAATTTTTTCAATTCCCAATAATCTCATCTTCTTTTTCTCTTTTCTCTGTGCCAAACGTTATTATCAGTTATAAATATTGTCATAAAAAAAATCTTATTATTCAATGTAGTACCTTATTCCAAAACGTTTGTTATGTCATACCCCTTATTCTCTAAATTTTATTTGACCAAACACAATCATCTAAAAACACATGTTTAAGCTCTAATAAAAATGTATTATATTTTATTTATTTACTTACATGACAACCAATAGTATAAAAATATTATATGGGGTCTTCAATGTGAACTATCGGTATTTTATATTTTGCTCTATTTTCTCATCATTACAAGTTTTGTATAGTTATGTAATAGATCTAATAGGTGGTGTCTGTCAAAGATATATTTCAGTCGGTTACTATTTTCGGTTGCTGTGCACGCACAGAAATGAAAGACATCATTGTTAGATTAAAACTCAGTCGCAGATGGACCATTGAAGAGAATAGAATAAAATCTGTAGTTTTATACAACAGTATAAGAAAAATCTGAAAATAGTTATAAAATACAAAGAATAATAAAATTAATAAATTAAATAAAATAAATAAGACAATTGAAATTAATTCAAAAATAAAGTTTTTCGGAACTATAAAAGAAAGAAAAAATATTCCGAAGAAGAAATATTAACTGGCGCAGTCAGTAGGATAGTTATTTATGTCGAAGAAGATAAAATAACCAAAGAAGGTATCTTAAAGAAGAAATGTTAACTACATCATTCACAATTTTTTTCAAATCTATTTATTTATTTGTTAATGTTAATAAAACGATGAGTATTTTAAAGTGTAAATGATTATAAGATATTTTTAATATAATTACATACTTAACCTACAACAAAACCAGGCAAATTGGTTACAAATCATCAAAAAATTTAATTAAGACAATTTAATTAATTCAATTAAGTAAAATTAATTAATTACAAGTAAGAAAAATCAATTAATATCAATTTAAATATATATACACAAGTTAAGTCTTGCTCTTAAGCTTTACATTTTTTTCATTATCCTCAACTATAAAAAAATTACCACTGCTACTAATTCATATCGTATCCACAGTTTTTGTATTCACAAGATAGCTTTATGTACCCGCTCAGAAATAGTTCACTACGAATAGCACTCAGCAATGAATTTCATATTCAAATTAGCATCCTTCACAATTTCTTCACTTATAGACCAGTTAATTAATACAAAACTTAAATGAAAACATTTTTTTAATAATTAAAGTTTACACTATCACCATCTATCTGAGACTTATTAATAAAAATACAAAAATCAATTATCAATCATCGAAAATTCATCTATAAACTCACTTAAGAGTAAATTATATATTTTTTTTTTTACCAACTGAACCAAATAATTAAGATTAACTAAAAAGATCAAAAAATTAACGAGCTGTCAATGACCAGTTATCAATGGAACATCAAAAAATATCCTAGTTAGGCGCCAATAAAAAAAAAACAAATATTTTTTAAGCATTATACAAATACCTGGTTAACACAAAATCATTTAAATCTTTACACTACTTTTAAATTACCCTGTAATTACAAAATTATCTCTATAAAAAATAAAACATGTTTTTTTTTTTAAAAAAACTACAACCAATTAAATTTATATCAATATTTTGAACACCCCTTAATTGCCCATATTAAATTTCATTTTAATTATTGTTGATTTTTGAATAAAATTTTGACATTTTACAATATTTTTACTTTTTTTTTTTGTTTAGTCAACTCATAACACCCCAATTTAAATTCACCACTAAAAAAATATCAAATATGTAATTTTTTGTATTTTAACTCCAATTAACAGAAAAAAAGAACAAGAGAAAAAAAAATAATTCAAATATTTATAAAATATGTCAAATATATTATTCAGTGATTATTACGAAATTTTTACTATGAAAACGCGCGAACGATCAAAAATCTTACCCCATTTTTTTCTTTTCTAAGTTTTTATATTCAGAATTATGTTATTGACCATAGATATAAACCTTTTATTTTATTTTTTGTTATTTTGAATAATAATTTGAAAAGAATTTATTGCAATTTTTGAAATATTTATTAACTATACACAATTGCTATTTCACACCTAATTTACAATGTATATGTATATGTACTATGGCACACTGAGCTACTGTAATTTAGGACTGCAACTGTTGAAAATGTTTTTTGTTTTTTTTTTATTCTCTTTCAAACAAGCCGATCAATCTTTTAAACATTTCATTTTATGACCAATTTCATGTGTATAATTTTCCAAATTGAAAATTTCGCATTCTCCTCAATTACTTTTCTATATCCACATATTCACATATATTTATTATGCATGTTGGTTTATTATTTATGTTGTATGTAGCACTCGCTATAAATCAATTGCATTTGTCATAAAATTTTAAAACTCACGTAATAAAAAAAAAAATAAAAAAAATGGTGGTGAAAATAATTACCTTTTTGTAGCATGACATACAACGTAAAACATGAAAATATTTTCTTTTGATTTTTTTTTGTTATTATTTTTTTTAATTTTTGATTTTGATTATTGTTATTTTGAATTTGAAGATCATGAAAATAAAAAGAATTTTGTGTTGTTAAAAACCTTAAACGTAGGGTACAAGTAAAAATAACTATATGGGTATGAAGTTGTGTTCAGAAGGATAAACAAAATGGATATCAACAAGCCAATCCAATTCTATTTGCATACTCATATGTGTGGCATATCAACACCCCAGTAGAAATGGACGTAATAACATAGTAATGTGGAATAATGTTGTAATGTAGCAAGGTCTTCGGAAAAGTTTTGCGAAAAGCTCTTGTTCACGGCCACTGGTTTGTAAGAGAAAAATAATGCAATTATTTTTCCTTAAAAGGGTAGCAGCCATTAAGCATAGTTCTACATTAATATTATCATGATAAACTAAATGTTAAGTAAAAATATACATGAAATATTTAATAAATTAATTCATTCAAATATTATTATTACTGTTATCTAATTTTCAATACTCTCTTATCCATAATAAAAACGTGACTTACTGAGATCAAGCTAAGTCCTACATATAAAAATTATACACAACTGCTTTACATCAGAAGAAAAGAAGTTAGTAATATAATGAACTTCCCTAGTTCCTCACTGACCACTACACGGTAACTATAATGTGTTAAGATAAAATCAACGATAAAACATAATATCTTGTGTTAGTGTTTGAGGCACTGGAAAGTAATAAGCTACCGCACATTAGACAATTATTTATTCAAATAAAATAATTTCTATCCAATCTACTGAAAAATATCTACAAATTTATGGAAATATTAGAGATAAGATATATGATGTTACCATAAATAGGCTTAACGATCACTTTGACTTTTTAAGTAGCTATCAATTTAAATTTAACTCATTTTTATTTCACAAAGGACACTTACATTTACCTTTATTTTATTAGTACAATTTATTGTTTCTTATACATAGAATAAAGTATATGTAGCTATTGGAATACGTTGCAGCTATTCTTCGAACAGACAAGTATCTGCGACGGATTTGTGAATTCCCTATTCCTCTGTGAGGTTGTCAAACATATTTCTCTCCAATCACCTAAGCCTAGTTTTCCTTAAGCTTGGGAAATTGCAAAGAAAAGGTGTGATGTGTCTCTCCTTATTGCATACCGTACATGTTGAGCAAACAATGATCTGTCAATATACCCATTACCGTCCGAATCTTTTTTCTAATTAACTTTTTTTTTTTCTTATTCAACTTTTGGCCATAAATCCTTGCATAAGTTCCATCATAAGTTTTACAGGACTAAATTTTATCCCAGTTAGAGTTCACGTGCTCACTGGTTACAATACCGATTCTATATTCAAGCTCTCTTATGGGGTTTTATGTTACTTATACGCCGGGTATATCTTCCAAATTTGACACATAGGCGGCATCACACGCACTAGGAAGATACACCAGACAGGCGTCAGGCAACATCACAACAAACAACACCACAAAGAAAATGGAAAATGAGGGTTCAAGGAAACCTCCTACAATTTTTTCTAGAAGGAGGAAACGTGGACTGAGAGCAATAACTTCACAGAAGTATTCCAGGGAATTTGGAAGTAAACAAGAACTTACAATAAAAGTTAGCACCATTAATTATAAAAAATAAAGAACTTACACAAAAAATATATTTTTCTTTCTATTGATTCTACTGGCAAAAGGATTAGCTCGGGCGCAGCTAATCAATGGATATTTGGATGATTGCATCCGGTGAGCTGATATTGATTTCAATCCCTTCTCTAACGAGTCCATTTTTAGTTTGTATATTTATAGAATGCCCAGTAAATCAACGGAGCTTTGCTCTGTATATTTTACTGAGATCTGAGTACATTTCTAGGTTCTACACTTATCTATCAAGAGCGATTTGATCCAAGGGGTAGTTATAAACTATTAATCATCATTCTGTATGAAAATAAATTTGTTTTGAAGATTCTTCGCTTGTAGAGAAAAATTCTGATCCATGTTCGCAAATTTATACTAAATACTTTTGAAGGGGGTTAATGCAAACGTGGCCATTAAATTTGCACTTTTATTTAATATTTTGTTTATTTAATTTTAATTCTCCAAATCAAAATGGCATTTGTTTACAAATGTCAAAATTTTAAATTTAAAGCGGTCATTGTGAGCGTAGAAGTATTTTCATTTCTAATCCAAACTTAATTTCTTTTTTACAAAGTCTCTTCGATGAATTTAAATACTTCAATGAAACCCATAGATAGCTCAAAATATCTCCTAAATCTTTGATATGGTTTACAGTATATCAGAATCAAATAGTGGAATCATTCTAAAATAAGTGAGCTCTACGATGATGGAATCTATTAACGATTTACCAGAAAAAAACAGTTGTACAACTCAATATAAAAACAATTTGTATTATGTAGCTATTGTTACTATCGAATTAGTATCCGCATACATTCCTTTACATTATGCATTTGTGTTTCCTCTTCTTTCAATGACACTACAGCACAAGTCAAAACTTGGCGTTTTCTATCGTAACTATCACAGCTGATGTATCTTCATTGCTCAGCATCAGATATTAGAGAGTACCTGCCAGGTCTAGAGAATCATGGAGGATATATCATGATTCTCTAGACCTGACGAGTACTCTCTAATTTCTGAATCTGACCAATAAAGATACATTTAACGTGATCGTTATGATCCTTCTCATTCTAGATCGGCGAGCTGATCGATTTTTATGAACTTCCCCATAAAGTAACTTTTCGGGAATTCGATTCTTAAGCCTGCAGTCCGAATATCCCACCCACCAAAGTTCGTTATATAGTTTGATATTTCTGGTTCCGCTATAAATATATGCACTTTAAACGTGTACTAAGTATTAAGACCTCTAAAGTTTGTAGTTTGTTCAGTTATTTAAATTAATTGGAACAAAAGCTATGAGGTAGGTTGTAGTGACTGCCATTGGTCATTGGGTCCATTAAGGATACCACGGGAACTTCCCTCGCATAAGAACCTACTCAATTTGAACTATTTTGAGATTTTTACAAAGTGAGGGGAACCTAAGAGTTACATTTAATAAACAAAAAAGATAATAAATGAAGTTTAATGCCTTTAAGGTCACCCAATGAGTCCAAAAGAAAGAAGGCTTTTAGATGGGTTTTTTGATAAAGACCAAGATACAGAGTAGATGTTGGATAGTTTCAACCTCTTCCGCCTCTCTACACGTTTTCCTAAATTCGTGTGAGGAGAGTCCAAGCGTTTTGACATGTTTGCCAATACGACAATGACCCGTAATGAAAACCAACAGATATTACGTTATCTTACATATTTTCATTTATATATATTCATACGAGTCTTCTTCACTGGATATTATCTTTACCAATCGTTTTTCAGTTTCCATCTTGCCGTTTTTCGGTTCTCTTCTTTTCAATATTATCAGTACAACTGTTTGATGGATGAATAATTTTGTGTATTTCTATAACAGTTTTCATCGCAATAGCTTTCAAATACTTCCTCTTCTTTTTATTGATTTTTATCGTACTCACGCATTCAAAACTGAAATTACCATTCATAATACTAACACTAAATTAATTTTCTTATGTCAACTAATAAACTCATTCACCTAGATCTTTACGAAATTCAACATTTTTTTTTTTTAAATTTAAACTAATTTAAAAATATTATTCTTTCACTGCTACTACAGCAGCGCTCACATATCACTTTGGATATTTTAAGTAACAATATTATGAGTTCAAGTGTCTTTAGTGTATCGTTTATTTTTTTTAAATTATTTATTTTAGTTTTTATTGAATGTTTTTATTTACTTTCAGTTGACATTCTAAGATTAATTTAGATTTCGAAATCAAAAAAAAAATAAAAACAAAAACAAAAAAGAAAGAAACGAAATTTTCCTATCTAGCGTCGTACTCCAACAATATTAACATGAGTTTCCTAAAACAAAAAAAACAAATAACCAATAATAAAAAAAAAAGTAAATTAAGAAAATGCATGCTTAACAGGTGTATGGTTAAGTCAATTTTAATTTAAATTTGGTTGTTTTATCGCTGTAAACTTAATTTTTGCAATGAATGCAAAAAAAAAAAGAAAAACGAAATGAGCATTTAAATAATTTTTTTTTGTTAAAAATCACGAATTTTGTGTTCTTTAATTTTAAGTTGTTTTTTTATTTCATTATTATTTTTGCGTTTTTTTTTATTTTTTTTTTTATTAATTTATTTATAAACATTTTCAATGCAACAACAAACATTTATTTTATTGCTAAAATGAAATCAATACCGCCACTTTACAAAAAATTTGTGTGACTTTTTAAATACTTTTATTTTTTGTTGTTTTATTGATTTTTAATTTTAAAAAATATATATATTTTTTTTTTTAATATTGTAAAAATAAAATGAAAGTGTTAATTTGGTTATTAGGGGCGATCTTCAAGAATTAATACCTTTTTGCTGAATTAATTTTACTAACTATTATTTTACTAAAATTAAAGTTAAGTGTTTGAGTGAAGCTATACACTTCTATACAGTATTTTTCTACATAGCAAATTTTTAATAAAGTGTATTAACTCTTCCTTATTATATAGATCTAGCATTGTCAACATTTGATGATTAATGTTATAAAATGTGTTTTCCATGTTTTAAAAATTTTATCAAATCCATTACTATTAACATTGTAGTATAAGAGTAGGGAGATGACAACTCTCAGGGCAATGACATCCTAAAGAATTATTATTACTCCATAAGGGAATTATGAATCAAAGCAATGGGTCATATCAGTATCAGCTTAGTATTGATATATTCTGTGTATTCACGATTCTGAATTTTTGAAATATTGTAGAGTTGGATTCAAAATCAAACTGCCTTTCACTCTTGCAAAAATAGATTTTTTTTTTTGTTTTTTTTTTAAGTTAAGTCAAACATTAGTTTTCAACGATACAGTCTTCTGATGATGGTGTAATAACCGAAATCGATTAAGATATTTAATAAAACTGTGAAACATACCTAGAGTTTTAATATGTATTTAATTTTAAATAATGTTTCACCTAGAGCCTACAGCATATTCTATAAACTATAAGAAAAATATCCCTTTGATCAGCATGGACATTTTGAATAAATTTGTTAATAACTCTTGAACTTTTGTTAATTGTATGTAGGTATATTTTACCGTTTAATACGGTTCCACATTCGGGAAAATTTGACTACAAACGAATTCCCATAAACAGTTTTGAGCCACCTTGGAATTTGCACTGAGTAGGGGTGAACACTTGATGCCTCTCTTGTTCCTCGGCGGAAATGTTTGAGAGGTGGCATAAGGATTTTTATTTCATCTGAACAAGCGCCTAAACCTGCGAGGTATCTATAAAATAGGGATTACATCCAACAACATGACGATTTGCAAGTGGTACAAGGGAGGATGTCACATTAGGGTTGTCAATAAGACGAATGGCATTCTTTCGAACTTTTTCAAGAAAATTTAGTGCGGTTCGTGATGCACTAACTCATATATGTGAATTGTATTCCAACTTGGATCGTATATGTATGATTTATCAATATTTTGTATTTCCTGGGGAGAAAAATATGTTTTACGGAGACTCAAAATCCCAAACATCTCGCGGAATTTGTTAAAATATCAAAGATATGGTCATTCCATATCATTTTATTGGTGACCTTCATGCCCAAGATATTCAAGTGTTCGGTTCGCTGAATACGCACACCCCCGAATAATCGGTTGGAATTAAATGGGGTAGTTTTGCGCGAGACTAGACATCAATACTAACTATGTTTAAAATATGTGCTTCTTGATTATTATAAATCTAAGAGTTTGATTCAAAATCTTGTCCTTTTTTCCAAATTAGTTTTAATTTTGTAATTAACTTGTACGACGACAAGTATCTCATCACTTTTAAAGTAATTTTTCCCAGTCATTCGAATGAAATTAAAAATTACAAAATTATTGACAAAAAAAGTCCTCTCACATACAAATTGTAATAAAGGCGTATTTTCCACTCGGATCGTAATAGTTGTAATTTAATAATTAGTGCTGTCATCTCAAATTACTACGATCCGATAGAATAAGTGATACCAGTAATAAGTACGTTGATTACTTAACTAACGAGATAGTTCCAAATGTTCAATATAACCTCTCGAAGTACATAATCTCTCCATCAACGCCATATCGTCATTCAAAATCCGGCGTATACGTATAAGCTGTTTTACCGATCAGAATAATTACAAATTTATACCAGCAATTCCACTTATTCCAAAATTTTTAAATTACACTGCTCTAAAAAATTCCGATATTTTAGATTCAATACGTATTTTAAAAAAACGAGATTTATCAAAAAGAGCCCACTGTTTTTTTCAAGGAATTTAACGCATAGTACTATTCACACTGTCATATTTTTTTTTTTTTCGTACGAAGGTTAAAGTATGTCAGAGTATGCATGTAAGATTTTAGCTCAACTTAATCGACCCTTTTGATAAGGGCCAATAGGTTTGAGGGTTTTATCCTGCAGAAGCTCTCTGACCTTATGTAGTGCGTTTCCAACACCCTAAACCTCACATTTGATAGAGTCATAATATTAATATGCATTAAAAAAGACTTTTGAAGTTATGATTCTGCAATTTGCAAAAACATCACTGTATAGAAAACTTAAAAAATAATTTTATTCTAAAACGTTTGCGTTTTCGAATTTCGATTTGTCTTTCATATTTTTATTTATATCATTGAAGAAGTTCTTGTATGCCACATATAGAATTCTGAATCAACACAGTCGGGGTATGCCATCAGCTGCTCTAGTACCATATAATTTTTTTTTCGTTCCCCCTGTCTCTCTTTTTTTTATCTTGGGGATGATAAAACTTTCCACTGTTCAGAATTGCTGACATTTTGTTATATTAATTTATTTCTTTGTTTGTTAATTGTATCCGCCTCATAAGTGAGGTTTCAATACATCTTTTACTCTGAGGCGAACCAGCGATAATTTGTGGTTGCCTTGGGTGAGTGAATCTTAGTCACTTCTATTGATGCATCTTTATTTGTATGGGTATGTGTTCTTATTTTGTAAACAAATACAATGTTTGTTATAGGCAATTCTATTCGGTCAGAAAGTCTTACCAAGTAGCATTTTTACCAATTTTTTATCTAATTAGTTGTTCTATAATTCCCTAATTAGATACTAGTGCTTTTTTAATATCAGGAATGGTATTTTGTAAGGTGATAGTGACAAAAAATAATCACAAATTCTTTTTGGCCATCTTGTAAGGTTTTTGTAACTGTGATAGTTTATTTTTGTTATAGTTATATGTTTTGATTGGAGTTTAAATTTTTAGTTGTTGCTTAATGTTGCTGGTTTTAAAAATAATCACCTTACAAAATACTAAAAATGTTCAGAAAAAACTCTGCTCGCTTTTACATTTTGTCACAGTCAGTGTCAATAATTATTACCTTACAAAATTACACTCCAGGTTAGAGTATCAAATTGTCTACCGATCGTGATCGAACACCAAGAGAGGCTTACCATAAAACACTAGCTGACATCACCATGGGAAAAACCACATCATTAAATTTTTTTTCAATTCCACCCCTTCCTCAATAGAATAATCGGAAGGAGAAAATAGTAAATATGCTACCGAAATAGTTTGCTACTTCTTCTATATTAGGATTATCCCAAATTGTTACTGCTCTGCTCTGTCTGTACTGTTGTCTATTGTTGTGTTTAGTGTTTTGGTTTTATTCCCGTTCCTTCAATATATTCAGTTTAAATTAAAAAATATTTGACTTTAATTTTTTTTTTCTCTAAATACTTGAGAAAGTTTTCAACATTTTCATACGTTAAGTTGCCTAATATACAAATCTCTAATGAGCTCTTATAGTTTTGATATAAATCGGCAGTAATCGGCAGTAATGTCCGTAATCTTTAAAATTATATTTTTTTTTTACCCTGAATTTCTTTAAACCGCATAGGATTCGCCCAAAAACAAAAACAGAAAACAATATCAAAGCAAACTGAAAATGAAGAAAAAATTTTAATCAGACTTTTAAAATTTTCTTAATTCTAAAAATTTTTTGCTTATTTGTTTCTGTTTTTTTTTTTGTTTTTTATTTCTTCATTCTTTTTTGTATTTATTTCTGACTACTTAATTGCGGTTTTTTGTTTTTTGGTGGTTACGAAAGTCCCAGACAAAAAAAAACATTTTCATATTAAAACCTTTAATAAAAATTTCTAAGTTTTTTTGAATCGCGCTGACGGCAATTAAAATGAAATCTCAGCCGTCTGAATATTTTCTTTTAGAATTTCGAACTGGATTTGATTAATCTATGTAATTTGGTATAAAATAAAAATAGAAAACAAAAAAAAACAAAATTAATCCTCAGATATTAATAAAAAAAAACAAAATAACAAAAAATATTAAAATAATTTTTAGGGTGTGGAATCATAATAATTGGAATTTAAAAAAAAAAATAAAATAAATAATTAGAAAATAAAAATAATATTTGTGATCACAAATAGATATGAGAATTTTATTATTTAATAATAAAATTAATTGAAATGTCTGAAAAACAATTTTTTTTATCTTTTTCTACACATCTTAGAAATATAAATGTTATACAAAACTCTGTATTTGTTTTTAATTTTTTTCAATAAATTCTAGTTATCCGACTGATGTTCTTCATCAAATCGATTTCGATTTCTAATTGGACTACATCACAGCACTTATAGGGATGATATTTTCCCGACAGAATAGGTTCCAATTAAAATTTACGATTTCTCTTTATACATGTCCTATTGACCTTTTGTTAAATCGTTGTTAAGTCTCTCATAGACTTTTACTTCAGATTTAATCGACTGAAGAAAATATTGCCAAATTATTTTGTATTTTTTACTGATCCATTTCTGTATGTTATATTCACCACCTCCCGGTGTCCAGCTGTGTGAAATAATCCACCAAAAATTCTTATTACGTTAGTTTTTTATTTGTTTCAATTTCTGATATTTCACACCTATCGGCTTTCTGCCGATATTGCATTTGCTTTTAATTTTTGTTTTCGTGATAAGTTTGTACGTTTTACTTATTTTTGGAATTTGGAACATTTTTTTTGTTTTGTTTTATTGAAGAACATCAGAAAAAATGGTCAAACATACAAACAAAGTTGATATTGTTGGTAAATATGTTACCCGTTGTATGGTGCCTCACTACATAAGATAGTGAAAAAAATGGAAATCACCCAACATTCAAAATATACTTGTACGTTTTCTGGCAAAGATGCAATGAAAAGTACCTGTTTTGGTATTTGGTCATGTAAATGATGCAAACATGTTGTTGCTAGCAGAGCCTGGGTATATTCAACATTAGCAGCTGCTTCAGTAAGATCAGCTGTCAGTCATTTAAGAGAATCCAAGGAACAATAAGTAGTTTTCAAATATTTATTAGGCACTCTTGTTATAATAAAAAATTATAAAAAATTTGTATAAATGTGCATAATACGTGCGTGTGAATTATTTAGATCCAGACCATTCAAGTGGATGTAAAAAAATTATGAAAATGTTCAACAACGATATTTGTCATTCTGTCAAAATTTATTTATTTATTTCATACGTCAAGATATCAATGTAAACATTATACCTAATTGTATGGTGAATTCAGTTTATGTGTTTTTGTTTTTATTACAAGTCCTTCATTCATCAACGTCTTTCTGCCAGCTTTTGGTCGCGTACAAAAATTTAGCTTTGTCAGTTTCAATTAATTAGATAGTTAATTTCATAGGCGTCGATAGCAAAAAATTAGACAAAGTGTGGGTCCGTAGCAATAACCCCAAAACGTTTAAATCAAACAAATTACAAGATTTTTAAAAATATAATTTTAACAAAACTAATAAGAAAAAAAAAAATATAAAAAAAAAAAATCAAAAAATTTAAAAATATAGCGAAACAATGAATCAAGAGTAAATTATACTATAGAGATTAACAATTTTCAAAATTTTATAAAATTCATTTTATGTAGATATTAGTATAAACAGGTATGAGTTAGTTGGATTATCATGATTAGGGTTTTATATAGTAAATTGGATTAGTTAAGAAAAAAAAACATATATATTATGGTTTCATATTAAAAATAACTTTTTTACTAAAACGTAAGTTACGTTAGGGGTTGATGAACCCAAATGAGAAGCTGGAGCTTTCAGTAAAGTTAAAACACTCAAACATATCCAACGTGGTATGAGAAAATTTTTCAAAGTAATTAACTTAAATGTAACCAATAATCTGGAATTGCTAGCTTAATTGGTGAACATTTTTTTTTTTGATTTATTAATGACTTACGTACTCTTGCACCGGAGCTATATTATATTCATAATCTGAACCTAGTTTTCAAGAGACTCAGTCAAAGATAATATGTGGTCATAATCTTCTTAGAGTATCAAGTTTTCACAAATCAAACAGTTATCGGCACTAGCATGCCTCAGACACGTAATTAAGTAAATATTGCCCATCATTGTATTCATAAGTTTTTCTTTAAGCTTTTTTCTATAAAACAGAAGGAATCTCCTAGTCTTACTGTTACCAATTGTCATGCAATAACTCCCTAGAAATTTTACAGAATATTATATTATGGCAATTAATTATGAACTTACCTGCCTTTCACCTGATAACACTATGAACATCGCTATGGTGAAACATCTTTAATGGTGATGGTAGTATTTTTTTTTTACACTCTTGACAGTAACTTAGGTAAAATCACCTTTTCGTGCTTTTTTTTTTATTAAGTACGATACTGCAATTTTACACTACAATATCTACATTATTTCGAGTATTTATTTAACAACTTTCTGGCTTACCTACTTATTAAATGTGGAAAACTACTGATATTGTCAGGAAGTAAGCCTTCTTAAATAGCGTAGTTCCATTTTATTTAAGTCGTTACCAAATTATAAGGCGTGTTCGTAGTTGCACTAAAACCTGCGTCGATGTCTTGCAGATTTTTTTACCTATCACTATGAACAAAAAAACTTGCGCAGACGCCCAGAAAATACTTCAGCAGTAATTCTTGTTCATAGAAGCAGCACATGCACAATTTGTTTATAAGTTATATTTAATATATTTTAATGTATATATTATTCATATATTAATATATATTAAAATTATTATATATTTTTTTAAATATATTTTATTATATTTATATTATATATATACACATTTACTTTATTTTAATAATTAATTTCTATTTTTCATTTATATATTTTCTGACATTACTTTGTTAAATTGCATGTACTAATTAAAAATCATTTGAAAGCAGGCGCACTAAAATATCTGCCCATTCTGTCCGACGCTAACGTTACACCGATTACTATGAATACTAGTGTCTGCTTTTTATCTGCGCAGAATTTTTGACGATATGCAACTGCGAACAGAAAATCTTTTTTGTTGCGCAGGTGCGACCACTACAAACACGCCTATACTCTCAATTATTTTTTTTTCTATTATTAGGTATTAACTAAACTGAGATCGATATCGACCCCATTCACTACCTCGGTTCTTTTTTTAAGTGGGAGTTCTATGTAAGCGCCACTTCTTAACATCTGTTGTACTTCCCCGTTTATTATCTTAGAATTGTAGGTCTATGTCCTTGATGAACGCTATTATTGCTTTGATTCGTAATTACTACCTCATTTGCTGCTATACTTAAATTTAAAGACAATATATTAATTTGAATTTCTATTTATTACATTTGAACCTACACTACTTTAGTTGGTATAATCTACAATGATTTTTTTTACCACTCAATTATTCAAATTACAAAATAACTTTTATTTTTAATTATTTTTAGTTTTATTATTTGATACAGCAATTTCATACCTGTGATTATTTTTAATTTATAGTTTTCAAACCACCAATTGGTCTAATTCATACACTTGAGTATGTTACCTTTTGATCATTTATTTTAACAAAATAAACAAAAAATATTTTTAATTATTTTTATCAAATACATTAATTTCTAAAAATTGACATTTTCATAAAATAATTTATAGTTGGAATTTTAAAAAAAATATAAACAAAATTTCCATTTTCTAAAATCAAAACATTTAAATCTCAAATTCTAATATGTAACCAAATACATAAATTCAAATTTTATATGCTCAATCTTCTACGTATCTTTAGATCATACAATTTTAATCTTTAAACAATTAACAATCCACCAGTTAAGAAAATTTTTTAAAAAATATTTCAATTAATATAATTTAATCATAGGTTACAACACTTACACTATACTCTTTTGTTTGAATTCAGTTAAATAGGACTTAAATAATATTTGATACAGTACGATGAAAGAACCTCTACCAGACATGAATTTACATTTTCATAACTTAAAATATTTTGTAAAATATAAATTACAAATTTAATATTAATAAATAGTTTTTTTTTCTTTTCTTAAATTTAAAAAACAAAAAAAAAAGAAATTCATAAATCGATTTAGGAATTTTTTTCGTTTTGTTTTTGTTTTTGTTTTTAATCTGATATTATCCAGTGCGATAATAAATACGATACTAGACAATAGAACAATCAAAATCCTTTTAAAAATCCCACGTTTACTTTTTTGTTTGGCATCGTCATACATAAATAAAGTGTTTTCAATAAAATGTCTTAAATTAAATTTATTTTTATATTTATTATTTAAAATCATAATAAAAATAATTTTCAATAATTTTAAAATGACAAATATCTAATCACCAAAATAATTTACACCAACTAAGTAATTCTTTTTTTTTTTTAATTTTTACCTAGTCAATACACAAACTACATCTACTTATTATTAAAGTGTCATTATATCGTATTTTGCAGTTACAGGACCGGGTCTGAGTATAAATTTCGTTTTACTCTTTTTCAAAAGGTGTGGTAAAAGATAAATACCACCATCATCTAGGGAGTGAATTAATCAGTTACAAAATAGTGCAAAGCATTTTGCATGAACCTGAAACTGGTGCCAATTTTTTAAAATATGGCGATCTACGTTAAGGTTTTTGGAAAAATTTTAATAAAATTTTCTCATTTTGTGAAAAAAATGGATTTAATTTATAAAATCTCGTAAGTGAAATATTGTAGAGAAATCAGAATATTTAAATTCTCTTGTTTTGTATTTACTTTTGACAACTTACTTAAAAAAATCTTTGGGGAACAAACAGAAAAATACAAAATTTTAGCCCAAAATATGCAATTTGGCAAGATTTAAAGTAAAAATCGATTGACAGTTAAAAGACTTGACTAGCCGTTAAGTAAACTTTAGTAAATATCAAACTCATGTACGCTGTTACCGGTTTGCATATAATAAATTAGCCAAATTTAAGTTAAGTTTCAGTTCGTTACAAAATTTACTTTTCGTTCAATTTAAGCTCGTACGGTTCAGTTCGTAAGTTAATTAATTAAAATGACGTTTGAATGAAATGACATTCGATTTGTGGATAAAAATCAATATAAGTTATATTCAAAATGGTGTTTCAAAGTGTCAAATAAATGAAATTTTACCAGGCGTAACTTAAGTTGGTTAGTCCATAGTTAACCTTAAGTGGCTTTAAGTTTTAACGTAAATTTAACGAAAGAGTATTAAGTTAACTTGTATGACTAGTAAAGCATAAACGCTAAATGAATTTGAAGGTTAGTTTGCTTAACTAAATTTATCGATAAAGGAAAACTGAATTAAGCTAATAAGCTAATTCTCTTAGCATTGTATTTGTACAAGAATCAGTAATCTAAAATTGTAGGTACATTTTGGGGCTATAACAATAATGTTGTTGGCATTACTTTCAAATTTAATACACTATCAAATCTTTTTTTTCTTCTTTTTTTTCTTCATCTTTATTTTATGAAATAGCCGTGTTTTGATTTTTTTAAATGAATGCAAAAATTAAAAACAAACAAAATAGAAAATAATATTCTCATATTTTTGAGTGCTCTGGCAGGAAGTCAAAATTGTTCTTTCAGTACAATTTTTGTTAGGATTTCTTATTTCAATCTGTTAATATAATTGTTCCACTATTCTTCTACTCCATTTCTTATAATTTAAAATACATATTTTTCTTACGTTATCGTTTTTCACATTCTAATTTTACTTGTAATAATTCATCATACGACCTGTATTTTAATTGTAGCGATTGTGCTTTCATAACATCATCCCTTGTTTTTCTTCAATATGTTATAAAACTAGTGTAATATCGGTTTTATTTATAACCCTTTGAGACCCAAAAAAAACTTCACTTCGATTGGTTTTACACAACCAATATTTTATAAGCCTGTATATTTTATTTAAGCCTGTTTCAAAGTTAAAATTAACTTAGAATTATTTAAATAGCAACCAAAAATCTGCAATATAAGTCGTGCAACACTGTTGGTTGCGAAACTTTGATTTTTTTTTTTTATTGTTTTAAATTTTGAATTTATTTGTACTAGTTACAAAAAAATTGATTAGTAAGTTTTGTTTAATCACAGGTTATTTATTGCAATATCCCATAAATTGAAATCCGACCCTGACTTGTTCACTTTACTAAATTTTAAAATTTTATAAACTCATAATTTATTTTTAAATATGTTGATATTAAAAAAAAATAGAATTTGAAAATGGCTTTGGAATTGCGTGATTTAGAACAATATAAAATCAATAAAATATATTACTAAAAATGGAATTGAATTTATTTTTATTGTTTTTTTTTCATTTATTTTCATTATTTTTTATTTTAAATTTTTATTCTTTGAACTGGAGAAATAAAAATAGATTTCTAAACATACCGAATACACTTTCTGAATTTTTAAAATTGAACGGTGAATTAATTGCTAAGCAGAAAAATATTAAGAATAATTCAGTACTGGGATATTTAATTTGATTTGGCTTTTTAAGATCGTAGGGCGATCCTTGAACATAAATGATTCCATTTTATTGTTAATTATTTTTTTGAGAAGAATTTAAAATAAAACGAATTAGTAAACTATATTTCGAGCTTATTTTCTACTGTGGCAAGTTACACTTCGATTTGTCTGAATCAATATTCTGGTCAAAATCACTTTTCTATGCAAGAGTAAATACCTTTTTTTTTAACATTGATTATGATAATGATTCTTAATATTTCTGATTGTAGTCTTTGTGTAATTTCCACATTATTTTAAGAGGAGGAAAATGAAACTATCCAACAACTACTCTGTTCCTACCCTGGTTTTTATCATAAAAGGAAAACCCACCTAGGAGCCTTCTATCTGGATACGCTGTGTAACACTGAAGGCACTAAAATGAAATATCTCCACCGCTTGGTAAAAAGCTTGAATTAGTTCAACGTGTGGAATGTTATGCGACGAAAGTTTCCGTGATGTCATCATGGACCTCACTGGTCTAAGTGTGTCTATGTACTGTCGGCACCCACTACTACCTACCTACTGTTAGATATAGTTTTCCATAGTTGACAGCCATATAACCAGATTGGTTTCACGATTGAATTGTATAAAAGTACTTTACAGTCAATATCGAGAAGAGGATTTTTGTCAATTAGCCAGAACATACTATTTATTTCATTTGTTTTCGTTTCGTTTCTATATGCTTTTTCCAAGTGAGCCTTCTATCAAGAGATACTTTATTTCTTTTGCCTGTAGGATGGTGATTTCATTTGTTTTTACTGAGGGTCAAAATTTCTTCTCTTCAAAGACTTTTCTGATTTGTGCACCTATTCTGTGAACCCACTCTTTTCTACTGTGTTCGGCTTGAAATCCAAACTTATATAGTGAAATTACACCTTAATTTTTGATCTTAGGCATTAGTTTATGTATTAGGACTTTGTCACATATTTTAGGTAGTGTTGGTAAAAGACTAATAGGCCTATATGAAACTATTTTTGTTGAGTCTTTACCAGTAGCATCTATAGAGTCATCCCAGTGATTTCGTGAATTTCGCACTGGTCCTCTATCAGCTTTTCTTCCTTTTAGATCACGTTTTTGTATTCTGTGCTTTTTATTCATTCACTTTTTTTAACGATCTTTCAATATGTCACCTTCTAGTATAAGGCCGAAATTCTTCTTCTATTACTTATTTAAGCCTTTTATGTAAATAAATTTAGGTTTAGCTTAACAAATTTTCATAAATTTATTATTCAATGGTATAAATGTGAAAACTTTCAAATTCGATACTAAAAATACCGAAGCATGTTAGGGAAATAAAATTCAGTAAAATTTTAATTGAAAAACATACGAAATCAACTTATTAAAGAAACTGGAGAAAAATTATTTGACTCAGACTTTTAAAATATCTAAAAAAAAATTACTCAACACCTGAATATTATGCAATTGAACAAGAATCGAAAAACATCTTATGAATCACCATTTTCTACATTATTTTACAAAACCGTTACAAAATTTCGATTGTTAAAATGCGATAAATTTGCGATAGCTTTTCAATTCTATCAATTGAAATCAAAATTTTCCTTTTATGGTTTGTTTTTCCTAAATTCATATTAATCAAAAATTTTCGACTTAAATATTTAATTTGAAAATTCTTTTTAACTGCTCGTAACAAATCGAAGAAAAAAAAAACAACAAAAAAAATAAAAATAAAACGGATAAGATTTATTCAATTTAAGACGATTATCGATTATGATATGAATTAATGCAGAAATGATCACGAGATAATATGCGATACAGGCTATTTAAGTGGTATAACGTTGATAGAGAACAGCATATGGACAACAAGGAAGTTGTAGTTTTTTTTTATTACTTAACATAATGAACATGAAAACCTATTAAATTTTTTTTATTAATTTAAAAACAAAAACAAAAACGCATTGATTATTTTACTGTGTGATTTTGAATGATTCAGGTTTTTATTAAGCACATCGTTATTTTATAATAATTCTAAAAAAAATAAAATATTTTTTTATTTTATTTGATTTTTTATTTATTTGAATTAATTTATTAAACAAGGTAATTATTTGATGAAATCCTGTTCATAATTAGTTGAGACTATCCGTATCGTATTATGAATTAAAACTAATTTGCATTATTTATTCATTAAATTTTTCAATTAAGAGAATAAAAATGTAATTGCAACAGAAGTAGTAGTCAGTCGGATTACGAGGGTGGACATAATCCGAGTAGAAAAGTAATTTATTAATAATTAAATTTAATTTTGATAATTAAATAAATTGCTGGCTATTAAAAATATTTATTTCATAGTTTTTTTTTTAATTAAATATAATTGATTACAAAATAATTTAGTAAACTGTAAAAAAAAAAAAAAAAAGAGGACTCAAAATTAGATTTTTTTTTATTTTATAAAAGATAGATAAATTAAATTATTATTTTAAGAAGAAAGGCTGATTATTTTAGTCGCTGTGTAACACGTGATGAGATACTACTTAAAATTACATATTATTGGACATATTATATAGCCGAACCAATAAGCCATGCGAACCCACCAACATTTCTAGGAACCATAACCAAAACCACGAATCAATTAATTTTTACCATTATCAGATCGTATAAAATTTTTAAACTGAAATCAACTGTAGTAGTTAGTAGTTGTGTATTTGTAATATTTTAATTTTAAATTTCTGTTTAATTTACTACTAAGAGATATAGACACTAAAGTAGGTCTTACATTATAGGGAGTACATATTACTTAATCTATGACTAATATAATTATCATCATCATCATCATCTGTTGGTTCTACAGCTCGGGGTGAGCCTTAACCTCGTCCACAACTTTCCACCATTCTGCTCTATCTTGTGCAACTGTTCTCCATCCGTTAACTCCAATCTTTCGACAGTTGCTCTCGACTTCATCCAGCCATCGTGATCTTGGTCTACCTCTTGCTCTTGTATTGTACGGTACTGCGTCTAATATAAGCAACTTCTTTTTCTAGAGTCAGAAATATTTCTTTTAATTCGTCAAAGGATGTTGCTACAATAGCAATATCGTCAGCATACGCACTTATTACAGATCATTTTATGAATATGTGTCCGCCTCTGTCTAAATCTTTTATTGCGTGGTGAAGCATTAGATTGAAAATTGTTGTTGACAGGGCATCACCTTGTCTGACTCCTGTTTTTATTTCAAATTCATCCGTTATTTTATTTTGCACTGCTACCTTGCATTTGGTGTGTCTGAGTGTTAGCATACTCAAATTTGTCAATTTTCTTGAGATTCCCATGTTATTAAATACAGCTTCTACCATATCTCTTTTTATTGAGTCAAAAGCCTGGCGGAAGTCAACCATTACTCATATCATTTTTCTATGCTATGCCTCAGTAGAAATATTTGATCAATAGTAGATCTATTTGGTCTAAATCCACTTTGATATACTCCTAGAATATTTTCAAGTCAAGTTTATTTCCCTTTTTGTAGATGGGGACAATAATGCCTTTTTCTCATTTGGTTGGCAGAGTTTCTGTATTCCATATTGTACATATTAAACTACGTAGCTTGGAGATGAACATTTCACCTGCATTTTTAAACATTTCTGCTACAATGCCATCTTCTCCTGGGGCTTTGTTATTTTTCATTTGTAGAATTGCATCTTCTACTTCATGTATGGTTGGTATTCCTTCGTCTGTATATTCTGAAATCGTAATGTTGCTATTCATAGGTATCATAGTTTCCAATTTCACTGATTGTTCAATATTTAATAATACAATATAATTATGAGTTAAGGAATAAATTTTTTTAAAAAAATTTTTTTCATTTAATTAAAAACCTAACTTTATCTTAACCTATTTCTTAATGACTATGACTACTTTTTTTCAAAATTAAAAACCTATTAGTTTGGCTATTACATTTATAAGACAGACTACATTACATTATACATATAACTACATTTATTAATCGTGCCTTATTATTGTTCCCTTATAATTTGGTTAATGGAATGTATGTTTTTACAACAAAATTTGTCCTTACCTTTATATTTTTTGGAAATAGTTAGTTTATGTAATTTTACTGTAGAATAATAAAACGAAAGATTTAATGTCATTTTGAGGATTTTGTTTTATGCAACAATTTTTGAACGTGTGTTTTTCCATCATCTTGCCACACAGGCACAGCATATAAAATTAATAGCTGAAACAACTTTTTGAATAATATTAATTTGTTGCTTTCGGATAGCTTGGATTTCCTATTTATAAAAGGATATAAGATCCTAACAACTTTATTAACGTTGTGAATGGTTGTACCATCGAAGGTTAGTTTGGAATTAGTAGAATAACTGTGGAGTCTATTTTTATGTGTTGGTTCGGAAATCAGCTGTTAAATTGTTACATTATACGTCATTATGCGGGTTGAAAATTATTTAAAACAAACAAAAACATAATAAAAATTATTTTTTTTATGTGCTAACAGTATGACTGTTCGCGTACGATAACTTTTTAAAAACTCAGGAAAACTTACCCAAGTTCTTACAAGTAAACCGTTCCCGTACTGAAATTTTGCTGAAAATGAGAGTAAATATGTGACATCAGCAACATTCTCTCGAATAAGTTTTAGCAAGTTAAATTTCAATTTTTAAAAACTTATTCGTCAAATTTTGTTGTTGTACTTTTTAGGTTATGTTTTTATTTACTTTTATGATAGGAGTCTGTTTTGAAGTTGGTAAATTAACGAAAATGATAAATTTAACTTTTTGAAATTAATATTATTACAATTTAAAAAAAAATGCGTAAATTCAAATGATTTTTTATCTTTACATTAAGTAAAAGTCAACGGTTTGACAGCTGCAATTTTTTACAAGTAAAAGTTCTTGTACTTTACCTGCATATGAGAGTTTTGTTTTACATTTTTTACTTCCTTTTCATCGTCTTTTTTTCTTTTTTCTCTCATTTTCAAATTTTTACACGAACAGTCCTAGTAATTTAGATAAAATTATTTTATCGTACTTAAAATACATTTTGTACAAAATTTTCAATTGTTAAAAGCAAATTTTTAAGTTTGTACAGCTATTATTCATAAACGGTAAGTCTGATACTCATCCAACACATACCGTTAATTAGGTGTATTAATTTAAAAAAAAATTTGAGCTGAAGATGATGTTGCTCTAGTTTCAATTCCTTCGGAGCTGTAGTAAATATTGTTTAGACATAATTTTTCTAATTCGATTTTCTTTAATACTCTATAGCCCAGGTTAGATGTAAAGATAGACCCCTCGTCTACAACAATTCTGTTCCTAAAATACTCCAAGGAATTACCCCTATAAATATTTTTGTTCTGAACCGTATATCAAATTTTTATCAAAACATTAAATGCGGAAAACTAATACTATACGTCAGGAACTAAGCCTTCTTAAATAGAATAACTGCATTTTCCTTAAGTTGTGACCAGATTATACTCTCAACTATTAATTTTATTCACAAAGGGTACTGGA
Source organism: Argyra leucocephala (assembly GCA_963942445.1). Lineage (NCBI taxonomy): Eukaryota > Metazoa > Arthropoda > Insecta > Diptera > Dolichopodidae > Argyra > Argyra leucocephala. The sequence goes on from OZ012678.1 coordinate 92,283,514, forward strand.
TCAGGTCAAAAAAAAACCCTAAAACATTTTTTTTTGCATTTTCGGGAATCTAACCTGATATCATTCGGTTGAAATGCAGGCACTCAATCTACTGCACCACTCGTTGTGTTTAATATATTTAAGATATTTTAAATGCAACAAAAATATTATTTCCATCTAATTTTAATTTCTTGTTTTGTTTTTCGAATATGAAGAAAGTAAAAATTATAATAATGAGAAACAAAAAGTCCATCATTTTAAATTTTCAGAATTTTTTCAAGCAAACTGACAAAATCGAACCAACACCCTTAAATATCGTAAACAAAAATCGAACCAAAAAACATTTTTAATTTTTTGAAAAAATATTGAACCAAACCAAAATAATTTATTGAATATTTTCCATCCCTTTTATTGGTAGTGAAGTGCTATGATGAAGTGAATACTCTTCTTCAATCCAGAATAGTATACAAAATTATTTGACTTATTCAATTGTAAATTATTCAGATTGTATATATTAAATGGAAGAAAAAATCCCTTTTATTGCGTTACATTCACTATAAAAAAGTAAAAAACCGTTCTGTTTTTTACCATAAAAAATATAAATGCATATATATTTACAGAGATAAATTTGGTTTCATCTTAGAAACAAAGCTTCTTCTTAGAAGCATAAAAAAAATATTATGCAAGCGCAAGTTTGACGTACAAGTTTAAATTACATGGGTTTTAAAATTTGCGTATCCTACTATAGAGATAAAAATTTTGGACAGTAAACTATAAACCACTATCTTTATTGTCGATGAAATTTACAGAAAATTTGATTCAATATGTTGATAGTAACATAATTACTATAACTTAAAATATTACGACAACTCAGAATAGAATTTTTGGGTGGTTAAAAGTCATAGAACTAAACTAAAATAAAACGAAATAAGATTTTAAAAAAAAGAACGAAATAATTTTAAATTAATATGATTATTACAGAAGAAACCATAAAACTGTCGCAATGTTTCAACATTTTCAATTCTACATACAACAACACCACATAATACATTCCACATCATTGCATTTCAATAAATTTATATTCTAAAATATTATATACATTTAATTTTATAATAAATGCCATCGTATTTCATTAATTTTATTATTTCTATAAAAGAATAAAATAACAATAGTTTTGTTTTTTTTTTGTGTTTTATAACAAATTTTTTCCATGACATACAAATTTATTCAGTAAACCTTATTGAACATAAAAATTCACGACCCGACAAAGTTATCCTTCCTTTTATGATTTAAAAAAAAAAAAAAAAAACTTTAAATATATAAAACTGTACAAACATAACTTCTATTATAATAATCGTAAAAATAAAAAATAAAAAAAACATTGTATTTCTTTTTAAATTCTAAAAAATGACTAAACCTAAAAATGACTATCAAAAGATGTCAGCACTCTTCACCTACACTAAACAACATGCATTTTTATAATGTACACAATATTGCAGTCAATGCAACATCGTTGAATTTTTATTTTTATTTATTTTCATTCAACAAAAAACATGATCACGATTTGTTGCTAAAAATTATTATTATTATTTTTATTATTATTGTTATTATTTTTTTTGCTATTATTTTGTTTTCAATATTTTGTGAAATACCAAAAATAACTTTACAAAATAAAATTTAAAAAAAAAAAAAAAAAAAACCAAAAATTGAACAAATAGAAAATTGTTGACATTTCGTCACGATAATCAAAAACGAATCGTTTATTTTTTTCTAAATCTATACACAAAAAATAAATGATTTCATGATTGAACTCTAAAATTTATGTTACAGTTTCCTTTAAAATTACGATAGAAATTTAAATTTAAGGAATTTTAAAAAGATTTGATAAAATATATCCACCCACCTAATATACAAGATATATGTGTAATATTTTTAATCTACAATTATCTATTTGAATTAATTTTCATGCTTCATTATCCAGCCTTTAAAGATTTTGTATATTTTGAATCGGACTTGTAACAAGACTGTTGAAGATCCCAATTTACTAAAAGTCTGCTAATATCTACTCATAGATAGCCCGAAAATTTTTTTGATATAATCAGACTATTTTTGATGTTTTATTCTCTAATAATATCAAAGTTGCTGATTGAAAAAATATCCAAAAATAAAGATGTAGAACTTTAGAAATATTTATAGATTCTATTAAAACTTTAGGTTGATTTAATATTTTCTAATTTGTCAAATTACCTAATAATTGATTTCCTATTTCACTATATTTTTCGATACTGATTTCTGAATGGATTATAGTAATATTTTGATTGTAAAACAATAATTATTAACAAGACATTTCGAATCTATATAATATCGATTTCCATTATCAAATTTTATTTTATTCAATAATTATTATTCAAATTTTAACTATGCAAATTTATCCTCCCCACCTTTCAATTTGATTTCAAATTCAAAATAGGAATTTTTACATTCAAATTATATTACCTAAATATTATTGTTATTATTATTATTATTATAATTATTATTATGGTTATTATTATTATTATTAATTAATCACAATTTAAATTATAGCTAATTATAAGCATTAGCATCAGAGGTTTTCGGCTTTTACCTAAATATTACAAGTTAGTTTAGTAGTAATTAACTGCCAAGAATTATGAAAAGCTAAAAACAAAAAGCTTAAAGCTATTTTCATTGGCATGTCCTTAAACTAAACCAGTTATTAAAGATTGTTATATCCACCATCAGTAGTAGATCTGAATTACTAAGGGGTCTATCATGTATTTCGATCGATTTTAATTGTTTATAATGCTGCAGAAATTGTTTAAAAATGCTGCCATTGTAAAATTTGAATCTACGAATAAAATGACATATGTTTGATTCTTTAAATGTCAAATTCAAATTTTTATATAAATTATTAAATTATACAGTGATGAAATTTTTGTTGGAGGACCTAAACCATTCAGGTCTTTAATATATTCTTCCTATTTTTTTTTACATTCGAATTTTTCATAAAATCTCTTTGGAAAATTGGAGATGGTTTCTCATTATTTCCACTAACTTTTCATATTGAAGTTTATGTATAACTTGCCTTTTATGGTTATTAGAACTTATTTCAAAACAAAATAATTGTCAAAAATAAAGTAATAATATGTACTTATATTTCAACTTTTAAATTTATTTCAATTTTATTCCAAAAACAATATTATAAATACACAAAAAAATACAGCAAGCGTCCAAATGTCACTTTTGAAATTCAAAATTAAAATAATTTGTACAAAATCTCTCTTTCGATGTCTCTTTCGAGTTAAAATTTTACATCGATAAATTTTATCGATTTCGTCGACAATTTTTGAACGATATGGAAATACACAATGGCAATTTTGCATTTTGACATTTTGTTCGATCAAATCGTAATCGTTATCGAAATACATAATAGACACCTAGTCTTTTCTACCGTAAAAATCTTTCGAATTTCGAAATTGTAGGTACATATATGTCAATTTGTTCGAAAAAAAAATAATTAATTTGTTTAAAATTTATACCGCTAAGGCTTAGGATAGCGAACGTTAATTTTTGACTGTAAAAAAATCACATTCAACTAAATACAGAACTATCAAAAATGAACAACTAAAGGTGGTTTTTAAGCTGGTAAACATTTTAAGTATGAACATTTTTTGTTGGATGTAAACAGGGAAATACCATGAAATTAACATTATTTTATTTATGAGAACTCAATGTGTACAACAAGAACAATAAATATTATTTGCTGGTGATATATATCCCTTACATTGGAATATTTTTCACACTATTTTGGGATATTATATTTAGATTAATTATATTTTTAAATCAGGGATAGTTTCTTTATACCAGCAACACTTTTTTTATCAATTTTATGAGTAAATGTACATATATAAAAATAAAATAATTTTTTCCAACAGATGATTTTGACAGTTTAACGATGTTTCCATGTGTAATAAATGAATTTCCCACATAGAAATTTAGGAAATTCTTTGCAGCGATCTATTTTTTTTTTTATGTAAAAATTCAATAAACCATCTCTCTTTTTTACACTTAAATTGTTTAGCACCTAAAACCTACCTTAACTAATTTTTTATTTTGTTATACCTTTAATTTTGATTATTTTAAAGTGTTTTGTTCTTCATCATTAACTCTATTATTACCTTAATAAAGTTAAATAACCCGTTGTTAGTAGGCCTACTTACATTTACAATAATTAATTTTTATTAAACTTTTACACATCAGTCACTTCTACAATCAATCATATTGTTGTTATCATCATTGAATCATTTTTTCAACTACTACTTATACATCGCATCAGTTCACATCAATTCGCATCACCGTTAAAAAAACAAAAATTAAGAGTTTCCACAAAAAAAAATATTTTCAATTTAACTTTCTCCATACATCTAAAAATAATTTTTTCCTTTCCGGTCCATAAATTATTTCGTTTTACTTCCTTCAAGTAAAAATAAAGCTACTCTTCAACTACCAGACGCATTTTAATAAGCAATGGAATCTGTGATTAAATGTCTTTCATAAAATTTCTTCTTTTATTTTTTAAATTGTCTGTCTTTTAAAAAATCCCTCCTACGGCAAATTAAGCCCTATTCAACATTGTAAGTACATTTAAGTTGAAGAAATTTACGCGTTTGAAATTTATTCCAAGAAATTTTAATAAAGTCATCTAAATCCGTTTTGTTCTATATGACATTTTGTTCAAATTTGAAAAAAATATTTTTTCATTGATTTTTAAAAAGTCCTATAATTTTTATTATTATTATTTTATTTATTGACTAATGCATATGTTATTTTCATATATTTTAATTCTATATTTCAAGAGCTTATATTACTAAAATATTTACACCTTTGATTTGTAATTATTTAGACTAACCTGACTTGCAATTTAATTTGCAAAGGACAAAATGGCAAGTAAAAACCTTTAATTAATTATTTTATACTAATATAAAACGTAATGTAAACCTAACCTAAATCTTAACTAATGTCTATTAACTAAAATATCCTATAATTATTCTTCTTAATCCTGTATTATAAAATAATCATAACAATTGGTTTGCAAATTAGCAATACTTTGATTGAACTATGGTTTAGAATAACGAATTAAAACAAACAGAAAGAGATAAAAAAAAAAAACGAATTTGTTGCAACGTTCTTTAAAAATTTCGAATATGATTAACTCTCACTCTGATTAATATTTATCCAAGTTCTAGGCATTTTCTATATCGTATTTTTTACACATTTTTATTCTCTAATCCAAAGCAAATTCCGTGAAGACAAGAGATGGAGAAGAATAAATGTGAAGATGGTATTGAATCAAAGGCGAGAAATCTAAGAATAATAAATTAAAAAACGAATGAAATAGAAAACTATACTTAGAGTAGTATTGTAAAAAAGGCAAAAAAAGTCGGATAATTACAGATCCCCCAGATACTCTCCGATAAAACATTACCACCGGAAATTTCAAATTTTTGGATTGAAAGAATCAATTGGAATAGTCTCAGGATCAGAATCATTGAGATATTCCACAATTCCATTTCACCCTACAAATATGGAAGATTTGCGCTAATTGATAGAATGCTTCTTGATTTTAATTCTGATTCAATCTTCTTTGATCGTCTGTAAACGTTTTGACTGTTAAAAGTAGACACTATAGCACTTGAGCTATATATGCTTTTCTTTCTTATTTTTTTACTATTTCTTTTTTGTTTTAACTTTACAGTTATTTTAAACTTATTTTTTAATATATTTTAAATTTTGTAATTTACTAACACAATGATTTATCTATTTTACTAACAGAACAATAAAATACACTACGGACTACGGTGTCGAATTCTACCAACCTCACTGAATTATTATATATTGAACAAATATTTAACAAGCTATTGTCTCCAATATATGTTTAATGTGTTTGCTCTTAGCAATAAATCTGACACTATAATAAGGAAAAATCTAACAAGGGTTTCCATGTTTAATTTAGCTTAATCATCATGCCCTGTTGTCTCAACATATAGTTTTGAATATATACATCCTCCTTTTTTTCTTCCAGTTTTTTTTCTATACCAGCATTTGTTATTCACAAATCTAATATTATAAATCCAATATGTCAGATCCAATATTATTCCGTTTTATTTCAGTACCTTTGCAACCACCTCCACACAAATCCGAAGTGAGAGAATTTTAAACACAAAAAAACTTAAAAACCCAGTCAATTTAAATTAAAAAGAATCCGCAAGCAAATTATTTCAATTCATTATAAAACCTATACCTATTTTTTTACGAAGTCAAGGTAGTATCCAATAAATTAAAAAGTAGATATGCAGTAAAATAACAAAAAAATAAGAAAAAAAACAAGAATAACAAAAAAAAAAAATTGCACAATTTTTTTTGTTCATCTTCACTCTTTGGTATTTATTTTTATGATAGCTATCACTATTCACTCTTTATAAATGGTTTTATACTGATGCCTATCATCATTCCAAATCGTTTTCAAAGAATAGATGCCTTACCGAACTTCATTCGTTTCTAAAATAATTTTGAATGACGCAATTTGCATTGTATTTTTAAACATTCAAGAGATAACATGGAATTATTCTTTAAGATATTTTCAAGATAATAATTTACATGAGATGAAGTTAAAAATAATAAATTGAAGAACACATATACCCCGACTGATTCATTTAAAAAAAAAAAAATACAAAAAAAAAACCTAATCCATTCATACCTATTAAAAAATAGTTTCGCAGACTTGTAGTAAATGTTGGCGATCTCAACAAATTTAAAGTATATAATTTATATTATAGTCTCAATGTCAAGTTTAACTATTTAAGGTAAAATAATGAAATTTTAGTCATGTTAAAAATACCACGGTAAATGCAATTTCCTAAATTATTTTCATTTTTTTATTAAAACTTTATAAATCGCTTTTTAAATGGTAGTTTTTTATTTACTGGCTGTTCGTTATAACAAAAACGTAATTACATTTTCCAGACAAAATTTAATTAACATATTTTATGTCATTTATTAATGTCTTGACTTTTTTTTATAGGAAGTTTTATGTAGACACGACCTCTTTAGATCTATTGTACTTTCACATTTGTTATCTATGTCATCTAGTCACATAGTGAACTGCTCCCGTAGAAAATGTCATCGTCTCTTATATAATTAACATTTTAGTGGTAAATAATATTTTTTTTTTTAAAAACCGCGTACTGGATAGGACCTATAATAGTTGCATACCTCTTGCCTGCAACACTGATTACATAAATGTTAGAACCATAATCCAAAGAAACTTAAACTTGAATTCTACCGTTCATTATGTCTCCAAAACAGAACTAGGAAGCTCAGTAAATAACAGCATTTTCGTAATTGAAATTTTTGTACGGCAAAAAAAATTTCCCGACACTATAATTCCGAGAATAATAAAATAGTTAAATATTTTTGTCTTATTTACATAATTATCCTGCGCTACAAACATTTTTTCATTGCAATTGCTTTTCACTTCGCAACAAAAATTTTAACATCGCAATTGCTTTTTACTTCTACTTTTTGTGTTTAGACAATCTTTTCTGTCTATTCCAAATTACTTGCCTTATTTCAGTCATTCAGCATTCAGCATACAATTTTTTCTGTGTTTTTACTGTTCGACGTTTTGAATTATATTTGCCAGTTATTCCCATTTTCATCAAACGGTGTCATTTATAAACACGGTTCCTCCAGTTATATATTGTTAAAGTTTCTTCCGTTGGTTCTGGTTTGTTTTTATCTGTTATGTAACCGCAGATTTGTCTTAGAGTTCGCATTTCATTGATAAGCAATCTTTGTTTGGTTTTAAAAGACATTCACTCGTGTTTCCACAACGTATTTTATTACGGTCCCATAATATTTAATATTTAATAAATAATATTTTAAAATTGAATACTCTTGTTCTATAATTTTAACATTAATGGACATTTTGCATAGCATTGGTTCTTTCACTTTGTGGGAAGTAGCTTGAATTTATTATTTCCATTCAATATAAGGCGTCTTGTATTTTAAAGTGTTATTTGAAATAGTCAAATTGGTTTTTGTGGTATGCCTCTCGTTTTTCCATTGTTATCTAATTTATTTTCATGAATGAGACATTTGAAATTTAAATCGATCCAATTAATTCAATCAGATGGATATTTCGTGGGTGTAGGCACATGCTCGGAAGTACTAAAATAACTACTTCCGCATGTTAAGCAATTTCGTCGAGGCTGCAAATTCCCACCCCTACACCGTGGAAATACCAAGATGGTTCAAGATCGGTTATGGAAATCCGTTTATCGTCAGAACTTCTAGAATGTGGATTCCTATTCCAATACAAGTATTCCCAAGAAGGGATAGTTTTTATTTGTTTAATTTACAAAAATTCAAAGTGAGTATCAATAACATAGTTCGCAACTCCCCGCCGAACCTTTCTCCTACTTCTTTCTCCTTTTCTTCTTTCTAACTATCCCTTTTCTTTTGTCTTCGAAAAGCCAACGGTGCGAAAGTATAACGATTTTTCTGACTTAAGTGTTGGCTAATAATATAAAAAAATTATTATTGTTCTAGAGCAGGGATGCCGAACATATGGCACGCGTCATTGTCATTGACACATATATAAACATTCTTTCATCTACATTCTTTCATGTACTAAACCAAATGAATTTTTAATTTTGAATAAAATTGAAATTGAACTCTATTCAATGCATATAATATTTTAAAAAACAAAATAAAGAATTTTCACAGATTTCTGAGGACTTTATTTCAACGTTATATTATTTGTGTATGTATGTATACATTTTAAAAATTCAAAGCATGTATATATGTTGAAAACATAAACTAAATTTGGTTAATTACTAAGTCTGGATTGGCAGCATTTGATGATATTTTAAGTATTGTTCCCAAAATAATAAATTTTATAGCAGCACGAACTTTGAATAAGAGGCAATTTCAGTTGCTTTGACAAGAAGTTTGGATTGCTAATGAACAATCACGTACGCTGGCTTAGTCGCGGCTTTGTGTTACAACGTCTTGTAGAATGTTTTGAGGAAATTATAATGTTTCTTAAGGATAAGAAATTTGAATTTCCTCAACTTTTTGCAATCATTTAAATAAATTAAATATTAAATTGCAAGACCTTGGAAAATTAATTGAAGTTATGTTCGCTATTTTTAAAGGTTTTGAGGCCAAATTAGTAATATTTAAACGTGATATTCACAACAATACTTTTAAGTATTTTCCTTTGTTGAAGGATCATTTTCAAAAAATTTCCATTCATGGAGCCTATGAAATTAATATACATATTTATAGTCAAATTATAAATGCATACAAGACAATTTTTTAAGGAGATTTCAAGATTTCAAAATATTTGAAGCGTTAATTAACTTTATTAAATATCTAGACAAGTTCGATTTGAAAACTAAAAATTGATCAATTTAGAATGGTTGAAGTTATGGCAGAGTTTCAATCAAGCTGTATTTGGAAGCAGTAATTTGTAGAATTGAGGACATGATGTTTGCACCCAGAGATATTTAATGAAGAAGACGTATAATGATAAAGAAATTGTCTTTAGCTATTAATACAATTTTTTCATCAACGTATAGAGTGTGAAAGCTTATTTTCGACAATGAATCATATAAAATCTTATATACGAAACAGACTTACCGACGAATCTTCCGAGGCTTGTATTTCATTAAAATTGTCAAACTATCATCCTGATATTGATGTATTAACAAAAACTATTCAACAACAAAAGTCTCATTAAAAATTACGTCAGCTAAATATAGAAATAAATGTATATATGATTTTCTTAAAATAATGGGCACGGATGTATTTTCATGTCATCAAAATAATTTGTATTGGCACGCAGTTAAAAAAAGGTTCGCCATCCCTGTTCTAGACTCAGTAAATTTCAAGCAATTCAACTTTAGAAATATGTTGACTATTTTGCAGGTTCTGATCTAGAAACTAGAGACTATTTAAAAATTCTGCCAGAATAATTGTTATTGAAATTCACACGTATTTGGTTCCACTTCTAAATAACGATACAGTTAACCATTAAAAGGGTTGTCTCTTGTTAAAAAATAGACCGAAAAATAATTTTAAACCAAATTTCTTTTTAACAGAAAATAGCAACTTAAAGTCACCCAGCAAATTTCTTAAGATTTAACGATGAGTTAGATAAATGTATAAACAATTTTATAATTTTAATTAAATATTAAATATTAACTCTATTTATTTGATATTATTTCATTATTCAATTCCCTTTAGGGAAAGTGGTTTTTTTTCTTTCATAATTTTTTTTTGTTTATACGCAGGCTGATGGTAATATTCAAAAGACACAATCAATCCTGTAGCTTGACATTGTGTGTGGGATTCTTACGCACTAAACCACACCCTTCCTATATTGCGATCTAGTCCTACAGGACTAATGAAATAAAACATTTTCTTGGCTTTATTTTATTTTTCAGTACAGACTACATCCAGCGATGTCTATCTAACTTTTACTTCGACGTATTCATCCATATCCTTGAAGACCCATCGCATCAGCGACAAACAACCAATCAGCTCTTCAAACAAATTTGCAATTATGAAAGGACTTGTGAAAAATCTCGTTTCATTGGTAGTCAACATAACGAAATTCTTCACAAATCCCGTAAAATCAAATCTATCTAAACGTGGGAGCGGGTCAATCTCCGATCACCCACGCGACGATTCCTCAAGAATGGTGGTGATTTTGCTGCCCTAACTCAAAAGGTTTTACTATTTTGAGTCGTTTGGCTATGTTTCTATCTGGCTTTCATATATGATATTATGTATGTCGTTGTTTCTGCTGTTCACTAAAAGATGTGTCTGAAAATTTTAATTGAGAAATTCAATTGACAGAAGTATTTTCTATAAATCTTACTTAATTGATCGTAAACTTTGCTTTTTTGGTAATTCATGAATGATTGCGATTTGAATATTGATAACTCTATCCAACGCTGGCTTAGGAGCGACGTAAGTATGGAAAATGCATAGGCGCGGCATGATTAATGGACGTCGAATTGACCGACATTTTTGTTACGTTTCTTTAAATTTTATTTAAATAATTTTAAAAAAATATTAAATATTATAAAATGTTGTAATTTTAATTAATGATTTGACTGACTTTAATATGAATTTGTATACAAAATATACAAAAGGCTAGATATCTGTAATAGTAATAAATATTTTGCATATCTTTAGCTGTTTCCAAGTTTTTCCTTCGATATTCTTTGAGTTTGAGCTAAAAATTTTAGGCATTCACATAGTTTTTTGAAACTTGGTTTATTGATTATGAGCACCCTAATGAAATAATAAATGATGAAGCACAAAATTTTAAGAATAATTGTTTTAATAACATCCTTAATCAAGCAATTGATTATAATTTAAATGATGAGTGATGAAGAGCTTCGAAAAAAATGTATGGATTCCGAAATTTTGCTCGCAGATGGTCATCAAAAAGATTTATCCGGTTCCGATTTATACGATGAATTAAGGTTTTTAAGAAATAATATTAAAGATTCCTGCTACACTCCTTCAAAGATATTGAAATATTTATGCTCAAATAATTTAGCATCATCTTTGGCTAATGTTTTTATAGCCTTAAATTTTTTTTTAAATTTGTCGACATCAGTAGCTAACGTTGAAAAGAGCTTTTCAAAATTAAAACTAATTACAACCTTTATATGTTCTACGATGAGACAAGACCGATTAGATGCACTGGCCATTTTATCAATTGAACATGAAATTGCCAAATTTAAATGAAGAGGAGTTAATTGACAGGTTTGCAACCATAAAGGTTCGAAAGATTAGTTTTTAACTCAACATACTAACAGCAGCAGAGTATATCTTATGATTTGGAAATTTCTAAAAGATTGGATTACTAAATTATGATTTTGTTTTTTATAGATTTTATTGTTAATGGATTTAATGAATTCTTAAATATTAAATAAATACATTTTTTCATACATTTTTCCCAGTATTTTTATTATTAACAAGTTTAAGAAATAATATGAGGGCGGGAAAGTTTATATATGCATAGGGCGTCACAACTGTTGACCGGTGCTGACTCTATCTTGTCATTTATTGATGATTCGAAATTGTTTGCTATCATTAGGAAGTTAGAAGGCTATCGTATAGACTTTAAGTTGATCTTGAGAAATTTTATAAATGAAGTCTTTTAAATGGGTTCATTTTAAATTTTAAACAAATGTAAAGTTATCAGGGTTTACAGAACTATAATAACTTTTTTGAGAATTTGACTATAAATTGAATAACTTTTGAGGGTCATTTTAGACAATAAAATCACTTTTAATCCGCATGTTGATTTTATCTGAGACAAATCATTTCGTATGCTTGTTTTATTAAAATAATTTTTTTTCAATTTATTGATCCATAAACGTTTAAGAACTTATATATTTCATTAGTCCGTCCCAATCTAGAATATTCTTCCCCTATTTGGATACCATCTTATTCTAAACACATAAAAAGAATTGAATCAATTCAGAAAAATGCGGTTTGATTTTGCTTTTGCAAAATGTCAACTCATTGATATTCAAACTCTTGAATGTAGACGTAATATTGCTTCAGTAATGTTTTCATATGATGTCTTATCAGCTAGAATAAACTACCCATCTATTTTGAATTTGTATAATTTAAGTGCTCCAATGAGCAATATACAATCTTGTAGATTTATATATCACGAATCTCATAGAACTAATTATATTTATATCTAATCTACCTGTTCACCCGTGATCGATTTTCTTAATAGCAGCAGAAAATTGTTCAAGAGAAAAGTTATCAATTTTTTTTTTTTAATTAATTGTTTTTTATATTTTTAGTTATTGTAAAATTAGTTAAGCAAAAGTCTGTAACTAATATTACGAGTAGATTGAATAGATTACTAATTATTTCTAAATAATTATATTTAAATGCAAACATAATATATTTCATGATGTTTAGTTTTTAAGCAAAATCTGTAAGGGTTAATTTCTCAGTAGATGAAATAAAAATAAATAAATCAAGAAAGAAAGACAATATAAGTCGCTGATGGTTTACAAATGAATGAAAAAATTTTAGTTAAACTATTTTTTGCTATATGTTTACATTTTATTTGTATAACACAAACCTTCGATCAGATTAGATATATATATATAAAGGATAGGCGTCTGGCCCTATTATCACTGCAACCACAAGTGCATGACTGGTCGTACTATATAACTGGTCTATCATAGCAGTTACAAGTGTATTGTTCCAATTTTCACCCATATTCTCTTAGACCCATTGTTGACGAGAAGAAAAACTTGATCTCGTCTTGTCGCCGAATATGAATTTCTGTTAGACAGTGTAAGCGACGCGATAGAACATTTTATTTGTTGGTAGTACTGATTATTTTTTACTGTCAAAAGAAATTATTGGTATATAAACGAAATATAGTTTATAAAAGTTTTGAAAAGTATTAGTATGGTTTAGTTTTAAAATATTTTTTTAAATAAAAATAAATATAAATATACTTAAATTTTAAATATTTTTTAGTTTAGTACATAAAAAGTAGTAAAACAGTAATAGTAAAGATGGTTTTTTTTTTTTTCAAAACAAAAACACTATTTTAATAATAATGCAAAAAAAATAATGAAAAACTGTTTATTAATCTTTACTTAACTATTTTTTATCTATTCAATTTATTTATTTAATTCAATTTTTTGATAAAAAAAACACAAAATACTTTGGCGAGATACTTTATCGTTTACAATTTTTGACCAGATAAAAAATGGCTATCGCGTCTGGTCGAAGGTCTAACAGAAATTACTCACGAGACTGTTTTGACATTTGCCGTCGCGGAAATTCGCTATCGCGTCTGTGAAGTCTAATGGAATACAAAACTATCTCTTCAGAGATATTTTCACGCGATCTCGCGAGATGGGTCTAACAAAATATAGGTATATGTGTCCAAAAATTTATCTGAGTCCTTACGAATACCTGTAACCAAAATTTAGAAACTATTTTTAATTAAAAAAATTTAATTCCTAGTCTTTTTTCGAAAATATTATCAAATATAAGATTTTTCTTAGATTTTTCTCGATTTAGAGCCATACAGACAGCAGGACAAAAATTATGATAATTTTTTATAATTGTATCTTGATATTTACAGATATTCCTTATACAAATCAAAGTAGCTGTAACAAGAAAAAACAAAAAAAAACAAAAAAAAACAAAAAAAAAAAAAAACAGAAAATATGTAATTTTAAAAAATACATTAAATAACTTTTAAACTACTACTAGCAAGCCACTATGATTATCGTCGTCACCGTCGTTATCTGCTTAAACTGTCATTTCTATATATAAAAAAGTTAAATACAACTTACAATTACCGAAAATGGTTGAGTAAACTTATGATTAAAGAACTGAGTTTATCTAAATTCTTATAATTTTACTGATTGTGAAGATGATTATAGTTTTTTATTTTTTTTATTTTATTCATGTAGTCAGCGTTAAAGAATGAAATCCCAACGGATTGTAAAATTGTTTTATCTTGAAAAAGCAAAATTTTGCACTTTTAAAACAACTTTAAAAGGTGATATTGAAAAATTATGGGAAAATTTATTTAATTTGTTCTTATTTTTTTGTTCCAACGATTTTAAAAAGTGATATGTTTTATTGTTATGGAATTAATAATTTTAATTTTGCCTTTTTATGGCTAAATCTTTAAATAGATTTGAATTTCAATTGGCGAGAAAATTTTATTTTTTATTTAAGACATTTTTTTGTTTGTTTTAAGATAAAATATTTAATTTTCAAAAACATTTTTAAAAATTTTAAAGAGGACAGTTTTTATTTACTTACAATATTTGTTTTTTTAAGTTAAGACAAACATTAGGTTTCAAACACACGAATGCACAACTTGGACTAATTGACAAAAATGTCCCTCTGTTCAGTAGGGCATTTTAAATAAATTTGTTAAAATTACTCTTCAGCTTTTGTAGATTGTACGTAGGTATATTTGTGCATTATGAAAACACGTTTGTTGGAAGAAGGTTCCACATTCGAGAAAACTTGACTACAAATGAATTCGTGTTCGAATTCGAAACAGTTCGTGATTCACTGGCTTATATATGTGAGTTGTATTCCAACTTAGGTCGTATGTGTAATTTATAGATATTTAGTATGTCCTGGGGAGAGGAATATGTTTTGAAACGACTCAAAAAACCGAAACTTCTCGGGGCATTCTTAGCAATGTTAAAGATATGGTCTTTCCATACTATTCCTGCATGTCCAGGATATTCAAGTGTTCGATTCGCTGAATACGTAGAATCCGACTAATAGGGTGGGGTTAAATGAAGTTATCGAGCAATGGTCTTAGTTTGGGATGATCCTGAAATAAATTGGATCCGCCTAAGATTCAGAGAATAGGATTTAGATTAGGAGATTGTTACGAGGTTTGAAAATGTTCAAAAACATCCAAAGTAGCTGTGGTGTAAATTTTCAAAATTTGCATTACGTATTCAACCCTGAAATATTTGTTATGATATATTTTAGGCATTTCTTCACAAAATAATACTGATCTTGAAAAAATCTAATTGTGTTGCAGTTTAATTGCATTTCAAACAGAAGTTGCAACAAGTTTGATTGCATTGCGAAAAAAAGTTATAAAAAGTGGAATTGCATTGCAAGCAGTAAATCATCATTCCAGTGGATTTTAAATATTTTATAAAAAAAAATTATAAAAAATTTTTCATATTTTAAAAATCTTGATATCCCAAGAGTATATTAATTAAAAAGATTCATTAATTTAAGTACCCATAAGTTAAATTATTTGATATAATAATTTAGAGTTTCTCAAGATTTCACTTAACAATAATTAAAACAAAAAATGTTAATAACTAATTTAATTGTAATAAAATAATAATTGAGATGGATGAGAATCACAAAATTATAAAGCATATAAGGAAATTTTTATTTTTAATTTGAAATTTTCATTCAAATATGGTCATCATAATGACTTGGATGATATACCTTGACCTTAATAAGATCTAATAAAAACGACCAGAGGTGCTAAATTCAATTTTTCATATAAAATTTGTTTATTAAAACATTTTCTAACTGAACAAAAATATTATTAAGGAGTCATCATGACCACATGAAAAATAAAATTTACAAAAAAAAAATAATAATAATAAAACCTTGATTTTCCTCATCATAATTACATTCTTAACCATGAACTTATTTCAAAGTTTTAAGAGAAGAAAAAACAAAATTTAAACAAATATTTTTCAAAATTGCATATAGAGTTGCAAATGTTGTTTAAGTGAATAAAATTTTTATAATTGAATAATGCACTCCTAGAGTGAATTGCATTATTAAAATACTTTAGAATTGAATTGAAGTTAAAATGGGAAAAAATTATAATTAATCCCCTAACAACATGAAATTGAAATTATGTTGTGTTTATATAAATGAAATAAAAATTAGAAAAATCGTTTTAAAATCACGATTATAAAATAAAAATTTCACCATGTGTTTGCCATGTCAAAAAACTTCCTTATTAAAAAATGTTAATTTTGTTTCCTTATCCCGCCGTTAATCAGATCTTCTTTTATACCGGGAAAAATGTGCGATATGACGTTATTTCTCATTCAATAACCCCTTCTTGCGTAATAAAGCCATAATAGCCTCATTTCGATAAGGACATTTAGGCTTTATTATACGCAAGGGGTTATTTCACGGCGCCGTTTAAGTAGTGTGTAAAAGCAAAAAAAATTATTAGTGATTCTGGCGTATGTGCGACATTGCAAGATGTTTCCAAATGTTACTTATTTTATTATTGATAAAGATTTCAAAGTAAATAAGGAAAAACCAAAATATACTTATATGTTGTCGACAAACCTACCAACATCATATTAGTCAAAACACTACTGTTGGTGCTTCAGAGGTAGTTCAGAGATTCACCTATTTCGGAACCAGCGTTAATCCCACAAACAAACTAAATGTGGTGATACGGTGAAGAATAATCCTTCCAAACTGTTGTTGCTTCAGTTTGTCAAAACAGCTCGGTTCAAAATCCAAGGCAAGTGAGCATGCACTTGATGCCTTCGAGAAGAAAATTCTTCGCCATTATTCGAACAAAGCGCTTCATAGAACCCAATTGATTACAGCTAATGATAAGGCATTTCCAGCTTTATTATCCTTCCACATTAGTCCACAAATATCTACGATATCAACATTTGCAAAAACTTAAAAGCTGTTACCTTTTTTATATACTTTTAGTTGATTATATTGTGGTAATTTACAATTAGTCAATCTTACTCCTCTGTATGGTTATGGTGCCTAAAGAAAACATTCCTGTTTAAGCCAATTCTACCATTAGAGAAACTTTAGTATATCTACCAAAAATATTTTATGTCCCAGCTGTTTCAGTACAACTCGTTTCAGCGTAATTACTGTATTTGCTGAAGTTCGCAAATTGCTTTCATTTTTTAATATGCATCCACTTTTTCAGTGTACATTTCAAAATTCCATGTAATTAAACTGATTTCAGTAGAGTATAATACACAACTATTCTTATAATTCAAAATAAACTACAATTAGAAAAATCAAAACAAAGAAAAGAAGAAGGAAAAATAAGAAGATAAGAAGAAAAAAAATTTGTTTGGGTCGTTTTCCGAATTTCGGTTAATAATTTAATTATATTACAAAGGAGATTATTCTGTTTGCGCAGTTTTTCGACCCTTCACTACAAATCAATCAATTGTATGCAAACCATTAAAATAAGCAAAATTAAAAGATTTGTATTCGATCAAGAATGTTCCAGAAAACAAAACAAAACTTTCAGAATGACATTTGGAACCACGTAATTACAGAAAAAAAACGAACATGATGCAGATCTCTTCCAGTATTCGTTTAAGGATTAAAATTACTTTACAGAAGTTTCAGAAAATTTTTAATGGATTTGTTGAAAAACCTGTGTTGCTCTTTAAGCCTTTTGCAGAAAGTCGTTGTTCGGAAGGATAGTAAATATAATAACAAAAATATTTTTTTATTCAACTAGAATGATTCGATTTCATATCCAAATTTTTATATTTAATTATTTGCTTACTTACACTTGTTTTTAAACTAATTATTTTACATCCACTATTTATATTTCATTCATTATTAATTCAATTTTTAATCTAGTATCCAAGAAGCATTATTTGATGTAATAACGCAAATTGATTCGGGATAAAAAGAAGAAAGTGGTAGCTGTGTTTTTTGACGTTAGGAAGGTCTTTGATACAGTAGATAGAAATACGCTTCTAAGAATATTATATGAACTCGGAGTAAAAGCGAAGGAATACAAATGGCTCAAAAGTTACTTATCAAAACGAATGCAGTCACCGAATGGGTTGAAAAGTGAAGCTGCAAAAGTTGAATATGGTGTAATAAAAGGAACTTCACTCCGATCTACGCTATTTTTTTTTTTACATAAATGGCTTATTATGCATAAACTGAATGATAAACCATTTATGTTCGCTAATGACCTGACCATAATCTATGAAGAAAAAACAAACCAAGAATTGGAAGAATTAATCAACATGAACATGAGTTAAGTTCACCAATGGATGAAGCGACATAAGCTGACAATAAATACAGCTAAAACAAAATATATGTTTTTTTTTTATTTAGTTTTCTCAAAAGGAGCAGTATCTGCTGTAGAGTATATTTATGTATATGTATATTTAAAAGAAACACAGGTGATGCCTTAAATATTTACTATAACAAATGTAAATTGGATCCCGTGAACAGTTACAAATATTTGGGAATATTAATAGACGAGAACTTAACGTGGGAACTAATATAAAAGAACCAATAAAAAAAGGAAGAAAAATTGCAGGACTATTCAAACTTATAAGTAAAAGGGTACCACTAAAAATAAGAGATCAAATTATTACAGCATATTCCATAGCGCAATTATGTACTGAATTCAAATATGGGGAAATACTGTAAATAAAAATTAAACACATTACAAAAACTGCAGAATAAAGCGATAAAGAGAAAAAGCAAACTTCAATACATCAGGAAATTCATAAAGAGCATAAAATATTACAATTGAATCTTGTTATAAAATGCAAACAGGCCACACAAATACATCATTCCTTTTTTTTAAATTAAAATTGTACTGAATTTGAACTTAATTAGTTATAAATAAAACTGTAAAAACTAAAAACACTCTGTACGAGGAATGGAGCTCATTTGAGTAAATATATGAATAAAATAAAAAAAAATTAAAAATAAAAATTGCTTGTAATCTACCTGTGTCTATTTAGATTATCACAATGGCCACTGCCATATGGCAATATCCACTTACAGGTAACTAGACGAAAATTAGAGTACGAACCGAATACGGTGGTTTGCGTTTACAATAAAGACTAAATAGTCCGCATGATGAATACCTCTTCGTTGTTCAAGTCAGCTTAAAGAAGAATATTGACTTCAATCACAAAAAATTAGTTCTAATCACAATTTAAGTCGTACTTTTAATATTAATTGTCATAATTACTCACTTTAAAACTCTCAACTCATTGCACCATCATTAGTGCATTCCACCCATATCACTTCTTCATTTTACCTTTTTTTCTGTTACCACCATTTTTTTTTTTTTTATTTTGAATGAACAAATTACCACTTCATTATCACATAGAAGCCTAAAATTAAAATTGAATGCTTTTAGTTTTTTTCTTCTTATTTTTAGGAATTTATTACATAAATCTCTCAAGTCGCTTACTTAAAAAAAACATTTTTTTTATTTTTGTAAATTACAAACAACATATGAATTTAAAATCAAATCCATTACAGAATTGTGTGTTTTTTAAAAAATTAAAAAATGCAAACTCATTAATTCATTGAGTTAAAAAAAAAAACAATAACAAAATTCTTTCATAAATGTTTTAATCTTGTAATGTCATTCCCAGATCAAACAGAATTCAACTCAAAATAACTTTAAGTTAAAAGCACCTGCTAACTACGTACTATATTATACATCAGAGCAAAATAAGATGTATCTTAATCGATGAATTAATAACTTAACAAGTTGTGCATCCCAAAAATAAAAATAACAAAAAATCTATCATCAAAATAAATAAACAAAAATAATAAAAAAAAAAATAATATAAAAACAAAAAACAGCTTTTCAAATAAAATAAAATTTGTTATTACATTTTGAAGAGTGAAGCATCAAAATTTACTGCATTAGAACCTCTTCAACACCTCTTCAAGTAACATTTATTTTATGAAATATGAAGGTTATAAATTATCATTCGAAATATTATGTAGCTTTTAGTGCCGCAAAATAAATTTGTTTAACCCTATCGAGGCACATAACTATTTTAGAATGGTGTACCCAACATGAAATATTAAATTTACGTACAAATTCAAAATTTATTATATGTGCATTACATATATATATAAAATTATGTAAGATGAACAAAATTGTTGAAATAAATAGAAATATCTACTACATGAATCTGCTTTGAAAATTTTTAATTTTGAAAATAATTATTTTTAAAGTTAAAAAAGAGCTAAAAAAAAAAGTTAAAATATCTTGGCATTTACTTGAATAAAATAATATATATACACGGTAAACAAAAAAAATAGCTGGGCTTGAAATTATAAGTAAATCTTCAGCTGATTGAATACAATTTTCCTTTCACATTAAATAAAATTTTAATTTGTAAAGTTGGACTAACGGAATACAACTATGGAGAGTGACCATCAATAATTCGAATATTTAAATACTACAACGATTTTAGTCGAAATCATTAAGACCAAAATTAGAAGTACTATAGATCTAACGATATTTTACATTGAAACTTACAGATGAAAATCATAAAGAAGAAAATTAAAAGTGCAAGATGCAAATACCGAACAAGATTAGCTTCTCAACTAACTGTTTTAGCAAATGGCTTATTGGTTTCAATTTAAACAAATTGGAAAATATTTTGAAATACGATGGAGTGTACCTATTATTATACCCGCTTACTATTATTATATTGCTTACATATAAAAACAGACATACTGAAAATATCTCAATTTGAGACACAGATTGTAGAGTTTCATAGGAAAATAAAAACAAATGTAAAATTATTAGCGATTGAAATTTTAATAGCTATTGTTTAATATCTGAAATTTTCTTTCTTAGTCAGTTTCCACTTAATGTTGTACAAAACTAAATTAAACTTAATATATATACCATTGATGGTTGACATAGATCCACATTAACGAATTTATAAATAAATAAAATAAATTAAATTAAAAAAATTTAAAAGTGATAGATTCAGTGCATTATATTGTGATATAGTAATTTAGAATCGCTCTAAATATTTACAATGTTTGATCAGTTATTCATCTTATATCAAAGCCTTTTAGTTTTTTTCTTCTTTAAAATTCAGCGTGCTGTAAAACTAATTATATTCAAATCTCAGATAAAAATCACGAAAAAATGTCACAACCTAACCTAACTGAAAAAAATAAATTGTGCACGATTACTCACCATTTGTTGATAGAACATTGATAGACGTAGTTTAGTTCAATAGTGTAAAAATATGTTAAAGACTTTTATTAAAGAAGCTTATGCTATAAACAAACATGTAGTATTGATATTTTAGTGTCAATACCATAGTATTGCGAATATTACAATATTACAATGTTACATTACCCATAGTGGTATAGCACTGCTGACCTAAGCTAACATTGCTAGCATTTAAGTGACAAATTTGCTAACTAATTGTTTCCATTGTGAGTTTTTTTAATAATTGGACATACGCCAAATAGATATTTGTTAACTGAGTTTTTTCTAGTGTTACTCTCCTACCCGTAAATGTACAATCTTCATAATTTCAATTTTAAAAATGGAAAAATTATTGTTACTTATTAATTTTAAATTTGAAAATATTCAAAAAAAATTGTATAGAATTGAATAATAAATAAAATCGAATGATAATACCATTGGATATACCAATTTTTTATACCTATTAATTTCCAACTTAATATCTTTCTAGTATTCACCAGCTCCTCGAAATTCGAGGAAGTTTCATAAAAAATTGTACCCAATTTCATTAATTAAATTATAAAAATTAATAATCTTATAATGTCATTAATAGTTAGTAAAAATCTGACACACAATAGAAGCTACGGGACTCATTGTGTCTATGAAGATTCTCACCAATCCACGCAGAAAAAAAAAAAAAATTTCATTAATAATTTTAATTTATTCTTGATGGTACTAAAAAATTTTTCTATTGATTAATCTTAGACAACGGATTTGGTTACATTTTTTTTGATTGAGTTACCAAAATTCTTAAAATGGGTACTTCTTAATTTTGGGCTAGATTGAGCTTCATTTGTTTTACAGAACATTTGTTCAGAGCAATATTTAAAACTAAATTTTTTTTTTTAAATTTATCGGAAATGTAGAAAAATAATTACTATTATTTCCTATTAATTGCGAATAAGCCTTTGTTAAATGACATGGCAAAACTTAATTTATTTTCTCAGCCAACTCCAAATGCTTTCATAGGAATTAGAATAAATAAAAGAATAAATTAAAATGTTTACTGTAATAATTTTTCATCCTAACAAAAAATATTAAGTGAAATTCGAAAGTAATGAAGAAAAAAATATATGAAGAAACCGATACTGCTGATACAGATGTAAATTAAAATGTCTGATTCTACTTTACTTTTGATTTGCATTTGTTAAAATGTGTGTATATACTTTTATATGGTTAAGATTTTAAATTAAAATTTTTCATTGAAAATTGAAAATTTTTGAAAAAAATATTTAATCTCCCTACAATTCTCGTTGAATATCTATCATTTAAAAAAAAAACAATAGAAATCGGGTGAGAAATGGCTGTGAAAATTGTTCCGGAAATGGCTCTGGAAATTGGTTATCTTTTATGCCAAATATACCTTTATGTGGTATAACTAAATCAAATACAAATGAAAAATGCAATATAAATTATCAAATTTTTACATATTAATTATTTTGACTAAAAATTGGATTCTGTGGTTATTAAGTTTAATTAATATCTTGATCGAGTTCGATTATTCCACAATCATTAGAAGACTTTCATTATTATTAAAAATGTTTCATCTAGAGCCTACGGCATATTCAATAAAATTATTTTTATTATTTTATACAGGAAACGTAAAATTAACTCTAGATGTCATATGATGATACACACAAGTAAAAGCATGTAGCTTAGTAGGTTTTATGAACTGTATTAATTATTGCAAAGCTATAGTCTACCGATGGCATTTTAATCAATGACAATTCTTTATAGGGTTAAATTACAATTTTTCATGTAATGACTAATATTTTTGAAAACTATATAATATGTACAACATAAAATTTATCAATTATAATTTATCACAAGAAAAACAAAAATGTTTTCTTAAATTGTTATATTGACGTTTGATAATAAAATAAAATTATATTATTTTTTTTTTCTATTTAAACTGTAATTAAATTCAATAAAAAACACGTGCTTACCATAAATAGAAGACATTTTTGATATTATTTTTGAAATTTATGTTCCCTGTCAGCTAAAGATGACATTCTGAAACTAAAACAATATTCTACTTAAAGCAATTTAATTTAAAATTTTAATAAAATACATAGTAAACAAGGTAAATAATGTTAAAATGGACATAAATTTCAAAAATTAAAAATTCAACACTTCTTTTAATGGACATAATGAAAATATTCAATTAGCAAGTATATTTGTTTTTTGTTTTTTTTTTGTTTTGCTGATAAATGCAAAATTTAGACATTTTAATGAAAATTATCATGAAGATTATAACGTATTAATAAAATGGGTTTTCAATAATTAATTAAAAAATTTTCAATTGAATTTTTTTATATTTTTGTTTTGATTTGATTTTATTGCTTTTAAATAGAATTTAATTATTGACATTATTTATTATTTTTTTTTTTTGTTAATTACCTGTAATTCTGATATTTTGATAGTTACTTAAATTTATTCTTCAAATATTTATGATATGTTATAAAGCAGAAATTCTTAAAGAAAATAAATTATATTTTGATAAATAATTGCAATGTCATTTTAAGAATATTATAGCAAAGACAGTAAATATATTTATACATATATATACATTTAATAGTTGTTTATGTTTTTAATATGAAACAATGATATCGTAATTTGTCCCATCTCAACTCTGATTATCTTACGATCAAACACTTTTGGGTATCTTTATATATTTACTGTCTTTGATTATGGTATGACGAAAGGACAATACCGTGAATATTTACATGCGTAATATAAAAATCATACAAAATAATAACAGTGGGGTACGCTAATTTAATACAACGAAATTAAACAAATATTTAATTCAATTCAGGTTATTATTTACTCAAATTCTGATTTAAGACATTTTAAAAATTTTATTGTAATATTTAACCAATAATTTTTAAAAAATTTAATAAAAAACAAAATATGTAAATTATTTTTGTATCTCAAAAATTTGGAATTTGGAAATTTTCAAATTGAATACACATGGTGTACAACACATATTATGTACTTATGTTTGTGAAGCATATACAGTTAGTTAGCTATAATCTAAGAAATAATAGCAGAAATTTATTTGATGTAATTCGTTCAATAAGTTTCATATTTTTAATTTCTGTAAAGTTATTGCGCCTAGAATTTTTAATAAGTTACTGGTTGATGATATCAAAAACATTAGTTTTATCTGAATTGTTGACTAAAATTAAGATTTGGATTAGGAATATTAGTTGGTATGATGTTGAAGAGCTAATAAAATTCATTTATAATTGTCATTGATATATACATATATTTTTTTCTTTATTGAAACAAACTTATAACTATATTTTGATTATTTAAATTTAATTATCTTTAGATTATTCAAAATTTTATTATTTTAGATTATTCAAAATTAATTTTGCTTTGTGATCTTAGGCTTAGCTGTTTGATCAAAACAAAATATTATTAAATAGGATATTTTTAATTTTTATAATAATATAGTATTGATATACATATTTATAACTAGTTGCTATTAATTTAACTAACCTTTACTATTTATTGTTTTTTTAATATTATTTTAAATTTTATATATAAAATACATACATTAAATAATTTAATTGTTGACAGATTTCCGTTCACTAATAATCTTTAAAATTTGATTGCAAATATCGATATTTGGGAAGCAATCAAATATTAAAAAATTATTAGTGAACGGAAACCGGACAACAATTAAATTATTTAATTTAAATTATCACTAAAAATAAAAAAATCCGATTAAAAAATAATAAAATAAAACACATGTATATATTATGCAAAATAGATAATATAATACAATACACTTATTTATGACTATTTTTAATACCGTTCTTGATATTTATCTAATTTATGTAATTTTGTTTATTCGAGCATTTCAATATTTTTCTGTATTTCTGCTTTCTTTTATTTCATTACCTTTAAATTTCATGTAAATAACAAAATCTAATTTAATTTATATATTTTCTTTCAATGTGCTGTTTTTGTAAATTTCAGCTTTAGCTTTAATTGAACCTATCCTACATTTCTAATTTAATTTTTAATTTTAATGTTAATTACTTTTAAAATTTAATTATTTTACTACCATATTTGAAATCAGTATATTTTTGTTTTGGTTTTAGATTTTAGTTTTCCAAATTAATAATTTATATAAATTTGTTTCCTAAAAAAAAAGCAATAATTAAAATGTTTCATTTTACATGATGGATAATTCGAAACTTGCTTTTGCAACAGAATATAGTAAGTAACATTTTATAGTAAGAACATCTCGATTGTGGAATCGCGTTCCAATCGAAGCATTCCCAATGAGAGAAGGATTTTTTATTTATGATTTACAGAGATTTAAGACGAATATTACCAAAATACTTCGCTCAAAACAATGCTTCCCACAAAACTTTTAACTTCTTCCTTTTTCTTTCCTTTCCTTTAACTATCCTTTCCTTTTTCAAATGGTCAAGGGTACGCAAGTACTAAAAGTATGACATTATTTTATATGAGAGTTCAATGCGTACGACAACCACAGAAAATATCATTTATCGGAATATTTTCACAAAAATTGGGGATATTTTCAAAAAAGTTGGGATATTATAATTTGATAAAGTATATTTTTAAAATATCGGGGATAGTTTCTTTATACCGGCAACACTTTTTTAACAATTTTTTCAGTAAATGTATATAAAAAAATAACTTTTTTCAACAGATGGTTTTGACGGTTGAATTGTTGTTTTTTTGTGTATAAAATAAATTTCCAAAGTAGAAATTCTGAGAATTCCTTGAAACGATCTATTTTTTTCTTATATAAAAATTCAATAAGCTTTCTCCCTTTTTAGAGCCAATAAATTTTTTAGGATTTTAAATATTGGTCAATTAAAATCTACCTTTAGACTCTGTAATAGAAGTAATCAAAAATTTTTTTATGTTGGTAGTAGTGACTGATCACTTTTTACTGTCAAAAAAGATTGTTGGTAAAAACAAACAAAAAATACCTTATATTTTTGGATAATATATTAGTGTGGCATTAGTTTAAAGTTTTGAAATATTTTTCAAATAATGTACATATAAGTACATACTTAATAGCATAAAAATTATAATACAAATACATGTGTGTAAGTGTTGTGAAATTTTAATAGTCAATGCTAAAAAATTAATGAAAAATTGTTTAGTAATCCTAACTTAACTACTTTATTTATTTTATTCTACCTTATTTACCAAAAAATACAAAATAATTTGGCGCTATACTCTGTCGTTTACAATTTTTGAAAATAGCAAAAAATGGCTGTGAAAAATGGAACAGAAATTCCTCACACGATAGTTTTGATATTTGTCATCGCGCCAATTAAAACGATCGCACCTATGTCAAAACAAAATACAAAAACATCGCTTCAGCGATATTTTCCCACTATTATACGCCATGGGTCTAACAGAATATTGGTGTATATTTTAAGTTTGAATATTACTTTTAATGTAATGAATTTTAATATTTAATAAAATAAATATAATAAAGACAAACAAGTATATTGTTAACAATATTGTGAAGAATAGATCATCACACATAATCAAACATAAACCAACTTCTGTTGAACTCAACCAAAGTTCTAAACCAATTAAAA
Source organism: Argyra leucocephala (assembly GCA_963942445.1). Classification (NCBI taxonomy): domain Eukaryota; kingdom Metazoa; phylum Arthropoda; class Insecta; order Diptera; family Dolichopodidae; genus Argyra; species Argyra leucocephala. The sequence continues at coordinate 92,310,754 of OZ012678.1, forward strand.
AACATTAAATAGCAAAAAAATTAATACAGCAATAAAGGCGTTACTGTTAGTTTCTTACAATAATAAAATTTCAAATCACATAACCTAATTCATACTAAATAAGCTATAAAAAAAATTATTGTCATTAAAAATTTGTAAAATATCATTCAAAATCATAATAGTTTTAGAACATAAAAAAAACCTAATGTTAAAAGTGCATTTTTTAAAAATAAATTATATTATTTTATTCCATTCACTTTATTTATACAAAACATGTCATTCTATTCAATTTTTTTATTCTATAGGTTTTTAATTATTGGAATTGTACATAACCATTTGAAATTATTTGAAAAAAAAAATTAAAACAATTAAAAATTAAAAATACAACCGCGTGGGTATTATTAAAAATTTAAAATTACCATGTTTTACCTTTTAGAACTAATAATTTTCCTTAAATATTAATTACTAATGAATATTTCAGTTAATAAACGTTCCAAATTTAAATGCACCCCATAAATGACATTAAAGATTAAAATAACGATATGTTAGAATTTTATTCATGTAGAATTTAAAAGAAAAAAAATCAAAAATTTATTTTTAACAAGAATTTTAACTATTTTAACCCAAAATTCCAAATATAAATTTTTAAATTGTCAAGAAAACTTTTAGAACGCTTTAAACCACACTTCATCTATAATTAAGAGCAGCTAATTTTTTTTATTTTTTGTCGTTGTTTTGTAATTAAATAAAATTAGAAGTGTTAAGCGTAAAATTCTAACCAAATAATAACCACCAAGTATATTATAACAAAAACAACAAAAACAAAATAAGATTAAAAATCAAAAGAACCACAAATGGAGCACAAAAATATTAAATTAATATTTAAATTATTGCAATTTTTAAATTTTTTAAATGCAGTTTTCAGATTATAATTAAAATTATAATGATAATATTAATATATAATAATTATTGGAAAAATAATTGTATAATATACCAGTCAAATTTAATAATTAAGCAACTTTTTGTTTTTTAAAAAAAAAAATTATTTTATTTCAAAGATTTTGAAATATCACAACAACAGTTAATACGATTTTTCTAAACTTTTATATTAAACTGCCTAATATAATGGGAGTCTGATATATGATGTAATTCTGAAATCGAGTCGATTTTATAAACATTTAAATTAATAGAAATATTCGATCAGGTTAACCCATATCATCATTATGGCTTCTCTTGTGTCTCTATAGGTTCCATAGACCACCAAGAAATCTTTTCCAATTATTTCTTTCAAATATCTTTCATTTTGTTTCATGTTTCTCTAACTTCTTTTACTTCCACAAACGCCATTTGGTGCTAAAGAACCCTTTTCTTCTTCTTGCAAGTTCCATCAAGATATGTTGGTTATATTAGTATTTTTAAGGCTAGGTCCAGACATGCAATTTTTAATTCTGGAACTGCTTGATTGCACATTTGTGTTCCATTAGTTTGTATAGAAAGCGCGCACACAAAACCAGTGGCAGGAGTGCGCGCTTCCATATAATAACTACTATTGTCCAACTAAAAATTGCATGTCTAAGCCTAACCTTGCATTTCATGTTGCCAATAGAGTACATGGGCATGTACCAAAGGTTATACCATAAGGTAAGGCTTTTTTATAAGTTTTTAGTAACAGTTATATCAATTGAACGATATTTCACCAATCGCAACGCAACCTATAAGTAAACAGAGTATGTAGCAAAATAAGTACAAGCACGTAAACTTTACTAAAAAATTTATTTTCGTTAAATTCAATTTAATTTTGTCAAAATATCCCAAAACTGGACAAGCAAAATATAATTTATTTTTTCTATTAAAATTTAAAAATCTTTACTAAGAATTTGTGATTAGTCACAATTCTTGAGCGAAAAAAAAAATATCAATAAACAAGAAAAAAAAAAGCACAAAAAAAATGTTTGACATAATATGAAATATAAAATTAATAATAAAGCGATCTTATATTATTAAATTCAATTTCAATTCAATACACTCGATTTGAAATTAAAACCAATTTTTCACAAAAAAAAAAAAAAATTATTAATCTCAATTCAATTTATAGTTGATTTACTTGAAGTTTCTTTTGCCATTCAAGATGGGGATTGGTGACACAATAAACAATCAATAAACAATATTATGAACCTAATAAAAACAAATGTTGTTCATTCTTTAAATAAATTCCGAGAACGTACATAAGTATATTTGATAAATATCGCACCGCTCACATCAAAACAGTTTTGATTAAAAAAGGAAACCGCAAGAATTTTCATTATAGATTTTCATCATGAAAGATTTGAAGTTGACACTGCGTCATTACAAGTTGAATTTTCACAAAATAAAAATATACTAATTAACCGATCACTGGAAATATTTTTAATATGTAGGAACTTTATTTAGAACAATGGAAATACATAGATAATAAAATATATATACTGAAATAATACATAGTCATTGATATACGCGGCATTGTTTTAGTACTAAGATTCTTGAAATTTGTTTTTATTTTGATATTCTTCCCAGCCAAGGAAGAATATTTTTCATAAAATATTGCATAGTCAGCTGTATCTCCCTCTCTTAAACATGTCACTGAAAGGAAACCAAAATTTATATTTGCGACAATCTGGAATAGATTGCAAGTTGGAGCAAGCTCCCTCCAAGATTCGTTAAATCTTGTAAATGCCTAAATTAAAATAATTTATCTGTTGAATCTGTTTGTATGCTTTCCCTCTCTTGTCTCACTATCTCTTATTTATTTAACAGGTCCAAAATTTATTTATTAAAAATTATAATCTAGAAAAATATACGATTAGCCCCAATGAAAAATAAATGTTAAAACCGTTGCTGAATAAAATTACTCAATACGGTAGATTTTTCTGCTAAGACTAATTGGAAGCGTGGTTTGATGAAAAGGGAGAATGGTATAGTAATTTTCACTAAGGGATCGAAATGAACAGCAGGAAGGTAGGAGTAGGTGCAGGAATTTTACCAAAAAATCGAAAAAAATCTCAAAGTCTTGAGACTTTAAATATGTCTGTCAAGCAGAAGTACTTGCAATTAAAAAAAGACTATAAAACCCTGAATCAATCAGAGAACTAAAACAAAGTCACCATATTCATGGGTAGTCAAGTCGTATCAAAGCTTTGGTTTTTATTTATTTTTTTTAATAATTCCAAGTCTATGGGATGAACACCCTAACTGCTTTTACACAGAGATTTGGAATACACAATTATATATATATATACAATAGATTTTTCTGTAGAATTTTTTTTTATGATATATCTACTAATATAAATGTGGAAAACTATATCCCTGCTGTAGAGTACTTCGCCTTCATAATAGCATAGTTCCATTTTATTTTAAATGATAACCAAAACTGTCAACTATTTATCATTTATTTTATGCCAATGATAAAAGGTACTGAACCAGGTCGAAAAATCCAGAAAGCATTTTTTTTTTTTGCCTTCATCAGGAATCGAACCTGAGACCTTTCGGTTGAAAGGAAGGCGCTCTACCTACTGCGCCACCATCCATGTTCTATGAGAGTTGGTTTGGAATGCAATTTACGGTAAGTTGGTGGGAGAATGCTGAAATGAATTTGAAAGCAGCTAACCGTTTTTCGATCTCTCCACTCTGGGTTTCTGGTCATAAAAAATTCAATTATTATACTTATTATTTTATTGTATTATACATACAACCAAAATACGAGATATAATTCTCTACTGGCAAAAACAAAGTTGAAATAAAAAAAAAATAACATAGCGGGAAATAAGAGAACCGATGAATATATTGGCCAAGCATGGATCCAATCTTGACAGACCCCTTGAAGAGGATGTTCACTCTCCAATGGTATTCGTAAACGAACACATTCTTCATTCATACTATCTGACCAGAGAAAATGAAAGGTGGCATAGACTACTAAATAACTATGTGTCAATAAAATCAAACAACTTTTATCCAGGTCCGGTTATGATATATTAAGTGTAGTAGCCATTAGTATGAGTCGCTGGCCGATAAGAAAACACCCTTCCAAACTAGGTATTCCGTTCTACCCCTATTTCCGCAACTGCAAAATGAAAATGAGACATAAACTCTTAAATATTAGAAGCTGCCCAGCATTAGGTAGAATCTAACTCCATACTTTCGGTGTGGCTTTACATAAAAATAAAGGTATTATTGCGGAAAGCAAAATTGGCTATCTTATTAACCTTCTCAATCGCACAGGGTGACTCTAGTAATGAGTCCCTTAGGAGAGTCATAATGGAATAGTGATTCCTTAAAACAACCAACAATAACGAATAGGTCACCCGAATCGTGGTATTACAAAGGTATTAACTGCTAATTAGATTTCCAGAATCAATTGGAATGCTCACTACCACATCCTACCAATCTTAATATTTGTTGAACACATTGCAATTATAAATTGCGTTTCCTAAAAAAAAGTTTTTCATTTTATTGGTGACTGTAAATGATATTTGTAAATTCTTTCGTGACTGTAAATGAAATCTGTAAACTAGTTTGTGGCTGTAAATAAAATAAGTAAATTATTTCGTGACTGTAAATAAAATATGTAAATGGCTTCTTGGCTATAAATAAAATAAGTAAATTATTTCGTAGCTGTAAATTGAATCTGTAAATTATTTCGTGGCTGTAAATAAAATATGTAAATTGTTTCGTGGCTGTAAATGAATCTGTAAATGAAATCTGTAAACTATTTCATGACTGTAAATGAAATCTGTAAACTATTTCGTGGCTGTGAATTGAATCTGTAAATTATTTCGTGGCTGTAAATAAAATATGTAAATTGTTTCGTGGCTGTAGATGAAATTTGTAAATTATTTTGAAATTTTTTAAAATATCTCTTACAATAGAATACTCAGTCAGAAACAAGCATATCATTGCAATGTTACTCGACACTTTTCTATTTAGTTTGGGTGATGATTAGCCGCAAACACCAGTATCAGTACCTAACATTTAGTCGATTTTGTTAATCGTATCCCACTCGGATATCACTTGGAGCTATGTTAGATGCAGTTGGCAATATTTAAATAAACTAATCGTGACTATAAACGGTCACCCTATACGGAATGATATTCACACCACCGAACATAAGTATTCCAAATATTATTATGAAAAAAATAAACTTTTAGACATTTTAATTTTTTATCTGATTACCAAAATCAGATTTTTCCAAATTCACTTCGTCAATAATAAATTAATTAAACTAAAAATAAATATTCTAGAATTGCTTAAAAATGTTAGTTTAAGATGTAGACAAATATATCAAGGTTGTAAATGCGATGAACAATTTCAGTAAATTTCAATTCATGACCAACAATAATTATCGTAACCAAGAGCAACAATCAAAAATGAGCTACAAGATGAACACCAAATGTTTTAAAATTTTATTTAAATTTTAAAAAGCCCTATTTATTTTGCTGTAAAGTAATATGAGACATGTAAATAATTGATTTTCATTATATAAGAAGCCTTACATAATAATCTTATTTTTAATTTCACTTTTATATGTATACTTACTTTTTTATTTTAAACATCTTTGAAATTACTTTAAAAGCTGTTAAAACTTTAATTAAATTTTAAAATAAATTACTTCACAATATGACATGCATTTAACACTATAATTATTGAAACGTTTACCTTAATCTACTTCTTCTTTTACATAAATATTAATAAAAAAATTAAATACCAGTAATTTTTTACAGGAGCTCCTGATTGTAAAATTCCCTATAATTATAGTGGTTACTATAAAAATGAATATCAGTTCTCATAATAATTAAAACAACAACAACTACATACAATATCCAAAAATAACATCATCTTAAAGTCATATCAAGCCTTAATTTATCAATTTATCATCTTAACCAATTCACAATCACTCCAAATGATATAAAACCAAAAAAAAGAAAAAACACAAACAAAAAAACCAACAAATCTTCTCTAATTACATACCAGTCGAATATAAATTCTCCTTAATTTTGCAATTAATTTGACACAAATAGTGTGAAAGCCTTCATCACAGACTATTGTATTAAAATTGGAGTTGGGGAAAAAAATGCATGTGTTATAATATCAGATTTACCGTTTTAAGATAAATAATTATGCAATTATTGCTTAGGATAAAATAATTACATATATGCCATCAGTTGAAAATTCCCCGAATATCAGGAATGGTTAGTAAGCTCCAATATTAATTCATTGAGTCCGATTAATCTGAACCCAAAAAGTTGTAAGTAATATTTTAGATTAAAATATTCGAATATATTTATTAGTTATGACGTAGGTAACATTTGTTACATTTGGAATTTACGTTTAATAATAGTAAAACATTAAATATTACAGTAGTAGTACTTATATATAGCTTTACAATTATAGTGGTCGTATCAGCAGAAACTGAATAACAGACTACAGCTGGCTTAGATGGCTTATTGCCTGCCTGGTTTATATCCCACTCAAGACATTGTTGTTTAATCATTATTCATATCTGTCCTATCTCAACCAAACGCTACAGATAACAACCTATTCCTTAATCTTTCAAACCAAACTGCATTAATTAACCGTTACCAAATAGCTTTAACCAGGTACAAAGAAAATTTCAAATAACCAATACAATTGCGATTAAAGGATTAAAATTAAGAAGAATCATAATGAATATCATAATAACATACAAAACGCTCTGATCGGTGTACCCAAGAGGGTATACACTGCAATTCTTATAGCTTAAACATTTTAAGGTCTAAACTAGAATTAACAGTTTTAAAATGGCTTTCATTTATTTGATAATTTTCAGTTCTCCATTACAATACTATATGATATAAAATATAGATCTATGTATGAAATATGTTATGATGTGCTCATTATGAATTCCAATACAGTTGGAGAAAACCATGAATAGAATCGGTTTATATTTGTATTAACATTAGCCCCTAAAATAGTCTCATTTTGGATCTTTCAATATTTTAATAACCCAACACCTACATTACAATCCCTTTTAGATTCGAAAAATATTCTCTTTTACAAATTAAATCTATTGCTTTTACATTCTTTAACGAACCGCTCTATTCGAGATCAGAATTATATCTTTTACCATATGGGTAAGGAAAAAAGAAAATTAGGAGGGGAAAAGGATGATACAGGATAATTGGACGGTAAGTTGAAGACGAATCTGAGAAGGTTGTTTTTGAAAAGTTGCAAATTGTATAATGGAGCATTTCTATCGGAGATTCCAAACTTGCAAAAAAATATTTGTTTCCGTCGTCGCTATTGGATACAAAAATGGCACGGATTCTTCCAGAAAGTTATAATTTTTAATATAAACATTTAAAAGACATTTTTTTGGGATTTTGATTTAAAAATTTTGGATTTTAATTTTGTGATATGCGAACATATTCGATTGGTCTTAGGTTATAGAAGGTTGGTTGGAAGAATGATTTGAATGATGACTGATCTTGGGTCTCTTTTATTAACAGTTTAGAATCACAAACATGCAGCTGGCCAACCATTTCTAGTTCGTGGTGCTCATTATTTATATTTGTAAGTAGTTGATTATGATTTCCATTTTGTGATAAAATCATACGAAATAGAATTTTAAGGAGATTAAAAAATATACCCAATACAACAAAAATGTAATGCATAAATTAGACATTACCATCTGATCATATCGTACAGCACATCGCTAAGAAAAATGGAATTTCAGAAAATAGAAAGAATGAAATAGAAATAGAAAACTGTTTTTATATTTAAAAAAAATATTTCTATTATACTAAAGCGGCGAATCTTAACCCGGGGTGAAACAAAAAACCAGAAACTAAACAAATTTATACAAAATATTTACAATTTTATTTGGACATATAACACGAGAATGCTTCTTATTTATGCACCCAAATCAATTTTTGTATAATTTAATTAAATATTTTTGAGATGATCGTGCAATTTTTACTGACTCTATAATATATAATTACAATTTTTTAAATACCACATTAAATAATGCTGGCTATTCAAAACGATCGCAGATTGTGTGCACAGTATATCAGCACCTTTTCTTGTCTGATTGACACTGATTGAATTCAAAGATATCATATATGCTACATTAAAGTAGCTGTTTAACATCTAAAGATTTTTAATCGTAATTATACATTTGAATATTTTAATATAGAACATTCAGAGCTTAGATATCCACACACATACATTCATATGTATTTAAAAAAAAATTAGTCACTGAATTGATTTTTATTTGAAAAATATAAATAAAAAATAAACAAATCAAATGAAATTATCATCGCATTATAATTGAGAACCATTGAAATTGAATTGAAATAGAAATGAAATATACATTGACAATAAATCATTAGCTGGTTTTTTTTCAATTCGATTTCCTTATTTTTAATTTATCTGAATTCGAATTAAGGATTTAATTAATTGAATTGAATTAAAGTTGAAATTTATACAAAAATGTATGTTTGTTGATTGATTGATTGATAATTGAAGTTGAAGGTAAATTAATTATTTTCAACTTTTTAACAAATAAAATTATTTTTATTAGAAAAAATAGGAATATGGAGTTCAAGTTTAAATTTTGATATTGTAATTGAATTAATGTTAATTAAATTTTTGAATTTGAAATGTAAAATTTGATTAAATTTTCAATACTGTTTAATTTGAAAGCATATGTAAACATTTTTTTCATGTTTTTATTTTCATTTTCACAACTTCTACAAATACATACCATAATTATTAATACTATATTTGAACAGATAGGCCAAGCAGCTAGAGCTCAATAAAAAAGTAATTTATTAGAATTTTAATTGTAATAAATGTTAATATAAATAAATAAAATAATAATATATTGATGAAATGTCTAGCTGTTCAATCCGCAAAGTTAAGTTATATTTAAACAAATTATGCTAGGACCCTTGTTGTACTTTATTTTCATATCAGACCTTCCAACAACATCGAGCGTTTTTACTGCTACTTTTTCCGAAGACACAGCTGTTCTGGCATCGCATTCCGGTGCTCGTTTTGCCTCCGAAAAACTTCAGAATAGCCTATTAAGCATACATAGTTGGGTAAAAACTTGTAGAATCAAACCCAATGAATCTAAATCAGATGCATATTACTTTTACCAACCGTAAAGGATATTGTCCTCCCGTTCAATTCAACAACAGAGAGTTAACCAAGTGACAACCAAGTGTGGACGCTTCACTTGGTTAACTCACATTATCAGCAAAAACAAACAGTTAAGAATTAAGTTCAATCAACTTTATTGGGTGATATGACGCCACTCGGAGATGCCTTAACACTGTAAATTAGCAGTATATAAAGCTATCATCAGGCCAATTTGAAGTTATGCGATGGAGCTTTGGGGAACCTCTAGTAACCAACATCGAAATAATTGAGCGTTTCCAGTTCAAGGTACTAAGATCCATCGTCAATGCTCCCTGGTATGTGCGTTATGACATAATAAGGTTAGATTTAAATATTTCATCTGTTAATAACACAATACAAAAGAAAGATGTAAAGGATTCATATCGCCTAGAGATTCGTCCAAATTCATTTGTAACTCAACTAATGAATAATGAAGCATCAGCTGAACGTTGAACGTTTCAGCCCACTGGATTTAAAAACGATTTACATGAGTCCCCATAAATAACCCACTTGTAATTTAGACGAAAAGTCCTTAGACTTTTTCCTTAGAAACATACAAAAGCAAAAATTTAAACAAAACTGACATCGAACTAGATATAATTTGATAACATGAATGCCGAAAACTATGTTTTGAAAGACGAAAAACAGGAACATGAAGGTGTTTTTTTTTTTTATAAAAAATTGTTTTCTAGTGTTAGAGTAAAATTTCAAACATGAAATGATGGAATCAAATGTGTTTTTTTTGCCAATACAGAGAATGCACAGTAAAAAATGTGGTTCTAAATGAATAGACTAACCGTTAAGAAAAAAGACGATAGAATTGTCTTGGTTTGCGTTATATTAATCAAAATTCAAAGAAGCAGCGCAGCAGTTACAGACAATGATGATGACAATGATGATGTGCTATTTTCCAAATATATTGTCTTAAAAATTATTTCAATACTGATTAGTTATTGTTCGTAATCCAGTGAGTGGTCAAATTTAAATTGAAATTAAAATGTCAATACACCAGACTATACTATATAGTTCAATTTATGCTTTAATTTATTTTATTAATAATTTTGTGAAATGAATTTTTGAAATCGCACCATTAACATATCTTAGATCCTCGATAAATAAAATACAAAACAATTTCATTTTTGCTAGTATGTACAATAATTTAATACGGAAGCAATAAATATCAATAAAATGTTCCTTGTTCAATCCCAAGGCTTTCTCTAAAACTTTTCTATATATTCATAAAAAAAAAATATAAAATAAATCTATAGAGACTTAATTAATAAATGTATAGAACTATTTTCTATTTTTTTTCTCTTTTAATTAAAATCAATCAAAATTAAAACTAAACAAAACAAAAATTAAAAAAAATAACAACTTTATAAAAAACTAAAACATACCCCAGAGAAAAACTTGTGATCGTACATTCTAAAATAAATGTGAAAAAAATACTGCTTAAAAACTGTTCTAAAACAAATCGCACTGCATATAGAACTGCAGAAAAACATACTATAATTATTACGTACTTTCAAAATGTTTCACATATTAGTTATAATATAGTTAACTGTTAATCTTTTAATCCAGTTTTAGAAAAAAAAAAACTGTTAAACATAATTTTAGTTTACTTTAATTGTTTTTGTTTTATTCACTTGGGTAATCTTAATTTGACAACATAAAACTGGGAACTTATGTTTAATAACAGTAAAACATTAAATATTACAGTAGTAATACTTATATATAGCTCTACAATTATATAGTGGTCGTAACAGCAGAAACTGAATAACAGAGTATAGCTGGCTTAGATGGCTTATTGCTTATGTTATTTTACTGCGAATCAGAAGCTGCCTCGTTTATATCCCACTCAGACATCATCATAATAAAAAAAATAATAATGTAAAAACAAAATTCCAGCAAGATTCATTATATACTTTTGTGTTTTATCTTATATTAGTTCTTATATTAGATGCTAAACACCCACCACTAGTTTTATTTTCTACTTTTTAGGGGGCTAGTTTGGTTTCGATAAAAGTATATTTCAAAAATTTTTGTTTTTACATTATTATTTTATTTTGTACTTTTTAGTTTTCAATGAAACCTAAAGGTATTATAATTTCAGAAAGAGTATATAAGTATAAACTCTTCTGTCTGTAACACAAAATTGGTTTTTGAAATATGCCTGAGACGTGCTGAGAGTTGTTCGCCAGCAACCCGAACCAGTCCACATTTTCGAAATCGATAGCAGTCGTATTTCTTTATTTGTGAAAAAGTATCTAAGTGTAAATTTGTATGCCTGTAATACAATTGGTTTTCAAATATGCCTGAGACGTGCTAAGAATTATTCGGCAGCAACCCAAACCTTTCATTTGATAGCTTTGTAAAGTACCGTGTCCGGTTGCTTTTTTCATCGAGAGTAATTGTGCAAAATTTCAGAACTCTATCTTTAAATTTTTTAAACAAAATTATTTTTTTTCTTTTTGCGTTTGGTTTGAATATTAACAAAAAAATTCCAACCTACGTACCAAACATATATACATATAAACAGACACTGGCAAGTTAATATAAAAGTATATAATAATGAAAATTTATAAAATTTATTCAGAGTATAATTTGGTAGTAATTTATACAAAATGGAATTACACTATTTAAGAAGTGCTCCTATTATTATATTTTATTTGTTATCTGTGGGGTTTTCTGTGTAGACGCGAACTTTTCAGATCTATTTGTGTTTGTCTTCTATCCAATTAAGGTCTCCTATAGATTTCCTGTAACATAATTGAACAACTTGAATAAAATTGAAATATGCTATCTAAAAAATATCAATTGGTTCCAGAAAATATTTGCGACTTTTGACATTTAATTAACTGCTATATCAAAATATACTCCATTGCAAATAAAACCATTGCACTTTATATAACTGTAACAGTATCAATTTAAAATGTAACAGTATCGGTAACATCGGAAATGTATCTAACAAATTTCAATCGATAAAAATTTTCTGAACTGACAATATTGTGTTGGCGACACAATGTACTTTGCTTACAATTCCTATCACTCTAAACACATTATCTCTGAACTAAACGTCAAATCAAATGTCAAAATATTATACTTTTGTGGATACCTATTTTGTGGATAAATTTTTAAAATATTTGAATTGAATATATTTGTGAAACATTATATTATATGGAAATTTAATATGGACAATTTCGTAAAAAAAATATGAAAAATATTTTTTGAAGAAAAATCTTTCTTGTGTTTTAGCCTTATAGTTAATAAAAGCTTCTTTTTTTCGTGAGTCTATTTCCTATTACAATTAAAGTAAATTAAAATAAAAAAAAAAAACAATTTTAAATTTATTTTTGAAACACGAAGTCGAATTTATACTTATTTTTCTTTAATTTTTAAAACTTATTGCTTGATTAATAAAATAAAACTCAACATAACTGTACTAAATTATACTGTGTACCAACAAATTTTCGGATAGATAATTTAACAACCCGTGTCATGAAAATGAGTCGCGGATACACTATAAAAATAATTACCGATCATGAGACAATGTGACCAATTTTGTTTTGACATTTAATGACAATTTTTTTTTGACATTTTGATTTTACGTCAATATGTTGGCGACGTTGTCGATACATTTACGATGTCACGGTATCAATGTAAACTGTAGTTTGTAGACGATAGCATAATAGTAACAAACACGTTAACTAAAATAACATAAACCGTTATTGTTCAACTTCCTACAAATATATATCTCCTACTTTTCTTCCTATATTATCTGCCCTGTCCTATCCCAACCATGTATAACAAAAAAATTAAAATGGTTCCTAGATTTTTCTATATATATAACACGCTGGGTGGAGCAGTACGTAGAGCGCCTGCCTTTCAACCTAAGGTTCGATTCCCGATGAAGCAAAAAAATTATTTATCGGTTTTTCGACCTGGTCCAGTACCCTTTGTCATTGGGATAAAATAAATTACAAAAAATAATTGAGTATAATCTGGTAACAACTTAAATAAAATCGAGCTATTCTATTTAAGAAGGCTTAGTTCCGGAATATAGTAGTAGTTTTCCACATTTAATGAGTTGATAAACCAGTAATTTGATAAATAAATACTCGAAATATTGTAGATATTGTAGTGTAAAATTGCAGTACCGTACTTAATTAAGCACGAAAAGGCGATTCTACCTAAGTTGCTGTCAAGAACATAAAACAAAAAAAAAAATATAATAAATAATAAATCCTCTAAAACAATTTGAAAAAGCATATTGCTCTGTAAGTCGATCAGGTTAAGGGAATTAATACATTACTCGAGTAACATAACAAAATATTACAATATTATAAAATATTACAATAGAATAAAAAACAATTATTTTTAAAATCCGGGCTAAACATATATCTACTATCTATATTATATTTATTTTTTAGATAACAATTTGTTTATTGTTCGCACTCCCCTTATACACATCCATAGCAGAGAACTTCTTCAAGAATCGTTATTGCTTTGAAAAAGCTGTTGATTATTCCATTATTGTTGAATTGCATTGCATTTTCATTCCACCTAATGTTTGCAACACCTAGCGTCTGGTAAAAAATTTGATTTTTATTTCCCACTGCATTTCAAGTTAAAATCATCATTGAATGGTATTTTTTTATTGCGTTCCTACCAAATTAGTCCAAAGACAGACTGTAAAAAGGATGTAGATAATCTAAAGATTCCTATTAGAATCGAACAAAATTTTTCAACAACGAAATTCTGAATTGCCCATCACAATAATAAATAAAAAAATTAATCGTTTTTTTCAGCAGTTTTAAGTGTTCTATGTTGCGTCTAGAGGCGCGCGATAATCATCGATATTGTACTAATATTTATGGTCATATGAGATATTTCTAGTGTAATAACAGTAAAGTTTTTTTTTTGAATGCGGAAAAATCTCTACTGAATATTTCATTTTCCGTGTTGATTATATTATATTGAAAAAGCTTTATTTGAAATTTAAGATTCGGAATCGCGAAAAATAACGTTATTTTGTTAAATAAAAAAAAACAAAAACACGCGATTTTCTGAAGGAATGCTTTAAGGTTAATTTATGAGTTTACATAATTAATAGGTGCAATACCATTCTTAATATTTCATTTTTTTTTTTTTTGTTTTAGTCTTTTTTTAACCATTTTATATACGCAAGACATTTTTGATATGAACAAAATTGGAAATTTATTAGAAGTTTTATTTTTCTATTTTATTAAAGAACACAAGAACGTGTTGCATAAAATTATATTGACTACAGTTACAAAAAAAAACAAAAAAACCGTTTTTCAAGGCTTAAAAAATGAAAATGAATATTTTATTATAGCCATAAAGTTGAATTTGTTGATCATTTTGCGATTATTGAATTTCAACTGAAATGTAGTTTAATTTTGTTTATTTGAAAAAAAGTAATTAAGAAAAATAGTGAAGAATATAACCGTTAATAGTTAAAAAAAATAATATTTAATAAAAATAGTTAAAAATATAATTTAACAATAATAAAGCACTTTTGAAAAAATATATCGGGGCTTAAAACAAAATAAAATTCATGTACAAAAATTAAACTATGAGCACGGAAATATTCTTGTTCTTCACGTGCTTCATCCGCTGCGAGCGTTAGCTACCAAATTTGATATTTTCACTTTATCAATTGCAGCTTGAAACAATTTTGTATTACTATGAATGTCAATTTTTGAATCCCGAAATGTTTGTTTTTCTAATAGTTTAAATAAATTTTTTTTGGAAATTTTTCTTAACCATAGCCAGTATTTCTTCGGCTGTTGAACTATACGAAGAACTATATCACTTTTATATATCTTATTAACTATAATTTGAATACTTACGCGAATATTTATCCAAAATGTAAAATTAAGATTGAAAGTCAGGATGAGGCATGACTCATGATTAGAAATACGTGTAAAATAGTATAATTTTTAATTAATCCGCAACAAAACTTATCCATTTGCTACTTTCTTTCTCTAAACGGTTTTTAGCATAATTTTCACTATATTTTCTTTATTTTTTCCCACTTTGCCTTTTCTTATTTGGGATCGATTGAAAGTAAGGTTTTTAAAAGAGCATTAATTAGCAATTACACATTAATTTCGAATGAACAGGAGTTACCAATAATCATGCAAAATTAACACGCATCGGTAAGAAATACGACTTTGAAATAAATACAAGCAAACCAAAATTAGTAATGATTATTCTTCGGGCTATCAATCATCATTATCTTATATCAATACCTTTTCAGCAGATTAAATTGTTTGCTTGTTATCAAACAATAAAAAGTTATAAATACCTCGGTTCCCTGATATCCGGAATCTTGGAACATGCACCGACGAAATAAAAAGAAGATTGGCAATATCAAAAATGCGAACGAACAAACTAACAAAAATATAAAATCAAGGTTAATGAACGATTTCTAATAGTTGCACTATGCCGTAGAAACATCGATAATATAATAAGCAAATAAGAGAAAGCTTCGAGCTATGGATAAACAAAAGAATAATGATAGTTTCAAGCACACAATATCGTACGAACATTTCAGTATTAAACGACCTGAATGTGAAATGTAGACTCAAAAGTTAGCCAATCTTACCTGATATATTGTGGGTATATTGGTCAGAAAAAACTTCAAAGTTGACAGTTGCATGTAAAAGAAATGGAAGAAGAGCAAGGGACAATATGAACAAAAAGAGCAATCTCCCATCCATTAGAGAAACTTAGACCTATTAACGCGAAGATGCGCTGCAGCGTCAACACATATGGTAAAAGGCAGCCCAATCTAGAATGGAAAAAATATTGTCACTACCCCCTAAATAGAGTAAAAGAAGAGAAGAAGTGCCAACGCGATTTCAAATTCCATGAAAGATTAAATTTGTATATTACACTGGCAGATAGATGTCACGAACTTTAAGCAATTGGAAACACCGTGCTAACACCCCACCACGAAGATAAGCCGTGACGTAATCTTACATTTTTATAGAGAGAGGAAGCAGAGGTAAAAGTTAGAATCATATGTTCTGTAAAAAAATCCATTACTACCCAACCTAAATTAGAACGTAGGGCGTGGCAAATTACAAGTAGCTTTGTATATCATTTAAACAAACGTAATTAAACAAGGAAAATGTAAAAATACCCTTCTCAAAATTGAAAATCCCAATATACAGCGTACCGTATTTCAGGCAACTTCATTTAAAATGTATTATCATTAGCTAATAAAATACATTAATCTATTCAGAAATATTCATTAAATTCATTACAGGTAATTTGTACTGTGATGCCTGTTAGTCCATACCGAATATTTTATTTTTGATTGTGTTAAATTGATAACAACAAAATACAAATAAAATTCGTTCATTGGAAAATAGAATTTCGCGAATAGCTTTTTTTTTGTTTTTATTTTATTACTTTGTAACATTTGGTAACATAATAATTATAGAGAATATCTTTAAATTGTATCTCTATTTTTGGTTAAGAATATTTTATGACATACCCAACTAATATATTTTTTTTGTTTTAAAAAAAAGGTAGATATGTATTTAGAACAATAATTTATGATTTATTAAAGCAATTTATTATGAAGTTGTCGAAGGTTTCTAATTACAACACAATTATTTACATACAATTTTTATTATATTCATTTCTGGTCTAAACAATGTAATTTTTTAAATAATAATTGTTTTATGTATTCCTTTTAGAAATATGTTTACAAGATTGTAAATTTTCGAACTGAATTCATTGCAAAAATAAAATATTATAAAAAATATTTCTCAACTATACTGTATATTATAGAAAAATGTAATTAGAGCGGTTTTCAAGACGGAAAATAAATTAATTATAGGTAATTTAATATTTAAAGTTGAACTTAGATTTTCACTCCAGGACAACAATCTATTACAATTAATAAGATCAATAAAGTTTCCCAAGTTAAAGTTTATTTTCAAGGTATGCAATCGTTTTACAACTAAATAACACAGATTTTATAATATTAAAGTTGTTTCTAAAATTATGCTTGACTTTTTTTACTTTTTTTATAATTTTAAGGGGCAGGTAATTTCCACTATATGGTGGAAAGGTCAATGTATTAATGTATGTTAGTATGCTCCATTCTGACGTTACATATAACATACAAATTTGTGGAATGACGTTATGACAAATACTTAAAATTATTACAAAGGATACAAAATAAAGCCATTAAAAACTTATTTTGTTATAAAGGTAGAATCATTTACAATGAAAACAAAATTATACCTTTGGATCTCTATATAAGAATAAGTTGTTCATTAGATGCACCCTAATAATATAAGCACAAACATTCAATCAAAAATAGATAAAAATTCACACAACTATGATACTAGATACTTTTCTTGTGGTATCAAGCAGACACAATTTAGTGCTAATTGGGCTTCCAGAAGTAAATTCTACCTACTTATGTTATTAGAATAGCAAATGATTTAAGAATTGTTTCATGTTTGTATAGGAGTGGCCTCGGTATCCGAGTAGTAAAGCACTCGTGTATAATAATGTAACGACCGAGAAGCACGGGTTTTGAAATGTAATTTTCAATACAACCACATCGCTTCAAATATAACATAATAATTAAAAACCAATAAAAATTAATGTAAGGTATACAAATACCAAATAATTACTATATATAGAAGGCCCACATTCCGAAAGCGAAAAGGACTGGTAAATTGTTCTGCAGATTTATCTGTAGGACCAAATGATAGAATAAATGAATAAATAAATGTTCGTTTAGGGTAAGAATTGAATAATTGTAATTCAGTTTATAATTTTACTTTCAAGTTATTTAAAGATCTTCAAAATGAAATAAAAATTATTAAAAAAATAAATTAATTTTGAATGAAACTCAAAGGTTATTATTTAAATCAAATTTAGACATTAAAGTTGCATACTAATTATTTTATAATAGTAAATTTGATTTAATTTTGAAAATAAATAAAAATGAAGATGTAAATGGAATATTAGGAATATGTAGTTGTTACCAGTTAGCCAGTACTTGCATGTAATGTAAAGTATTGCATAAATTAAGTAATTATGAATTATAAATAAAACTATAGGATGAACAACCTTACTCTTGACTAGTATTTTTTTCTTTATAATTTTTTTTATTCTTTTTCTATTCTCTTTCTATAAATGCTAAAGTTCAATTTACGAACATTTAATTTATTACATATGATTTGATTAAACGAAAAGCTTAACATTCCAAATTAAATTATGATTATTATGAAAATTATCCAATAAAAGTTATTAGGTACTTATTAATGCGATTTCGCACTCCACGGCAGTGATGGAATTTTCAATACAATTGGACTAAATTCAATACAATTAAGGCAGTTAAAATACATCAATACATTTGATTAAATTTCAATACAATTTAATTTTACTCGAAGAAAATATAGAAAAATTTAAATAAGATGTTATTAAGTTCTATCAAATTTTTTGTAAAAGATTAATAGAGAAAATCGACTTGGAAAATTTTATTCTTAATTTTGCACCAAAATTTACAACAGAACTTTCTGGAGAAACAAATAATATAATATTTATTCTTTGCAATATTTTCCCTCCGATGGAACTTAAAAACGCTGAAAATATCAATCAACAGTAGAGAACTCAAGCTGAACTTTCGGAACTAAAAAAATTTAAAGATCTGTCGATTTCCGATTTTTGGTTTGAAGTAAGCAATATAGAAAATGAGTGTGGATAGTATTTGTTTTTAGATATATATCGAATAGCTAAGGGTATTTTATCAATACCGCATTCATCAGCAGCCGTGGAAAGAATGTTTTCGATTCAAAATATTATTAAAACCAAATTACGAAACCGCTTAGCGATAAACACGGTATCCGCCTTAATTCAAACAAGAGATTTATTGAAGTCAAATTCTGATTGTTGCTACAACTATCAAGCACCAAAACCGTAAACACAGAAAACATTAACGAATCCAAATTATTGGATTAGTTACATGTGTACGTTGACTTAAAACATGGATTTTTTTTTTGTTCGTTAACTTTTTTTTTATATTTTGTTGATTTTGATAATTTTTGAAAAAAGAAATATATTTTTTAGTTTAGAAATTGTTTTGTGTTTATGTTTGAGAAAAAGGAATTTGTTAATTTTATTATATTAAACATTTTTATTTAATTTTTTCCAATTATTTTAATAAAAATTGAAATGAAAATAAAAGAAAATTTTTTTTCTTATAAGTTTTTCAGTATAAAAACATTTCTGTATTGACCAATAATGTTATGGGAGTAAATTGATAAATGTTTTGGTACCACAAATTTTGCAATACAATTAGATTGCTTTTAGTACAATTTTTCATTCGAATTCAATACATTTCAAGAATACGAAATTCCTTCACTGCTCCACAGTGAGTTTAAAAATTTTCTAACTGATCATTAGTTAGTTAAAAATTTGAAATATAAAATAAAACAAACAATATGCTTTATAATTTTATTCTTTTCTTTATTTATTTATGTTGTAACTTAACAGCTCTGGTTTTTCCACAGTTAATTTATTTTCTTGTTTTATAAATTTTTAATATTTAAATTATTCTTTTTATTGTTCTTTACTTTATAATATTCTTTTTTTAGCTTTTAGTTTATTTTAACTTTACAAGCTTTTAATTATTTATATATTTTGATTTAACTTTATAAATTTTTAATATTTCATTTATTTTTACTTTATAGATTTTTAATATTAAATTAGTTTTTACTTTTTTTGTTTTAACTTTTAATTTTTTTTTTGTTCCAGGTAAGTTGCAACTGGTTTCGTAATTGGATTAAATCGTAGGACCTCTCCCGTGGGTATATAAAATAATAATGATTTAGTTTTTTATAATGATTTTTTAGTTTTCCTTTATTCTTTGTACAGTTTTAAAAAGTTTTTCGTAATTTTGTTGATGCAGCGTTTTGTACGGTGCATCAAGTATTTTCTGTGAGAATTTATTTTATAAAAACACAAAGCGGGATTTTGCTTTTGAAATATGAGTTTTATTATTTCGGAATTGTTTTTGAATTTTTATTTGAAATTTTCAAAAAGTAAAAATTTACTTTGATTTTTATTTGGAATTTTTAACAAGTAAAAAAAATAATACTTTGATTGACCGAAAACACTTATTGTACAAAAAAATGTTTGTCGGTGATTTTTTAGGGTTTTCTATTTTTATAGTGGTATTATGGATTTCATCCATAACACCTCCACCGTAAGTCTCAGGCTCCGACGAAGTATTTATTACAATTTTATTTTTTTTATTTTTAAATACATTTATTAGTTTTTTTATTATTAAAATTGAAATTAGTATAAAAATTACCATGCTTAAATTTATAATTATAATTGTTATATGGACTTCTTTTTTATTGTTTACAATTTCTTGTATATGTTTCCTATTGCTATTAATGTTTTCTATATGCATTTCTTTAAGTTTTACTAAGTTTATAGTTTTATTTTCAATTATTTTTGTTACATAATGTGGTAAAATTATATTATCGTAAATTTTAGTATAAAAATTTTCATAGTACTTATCGTCTATGTTTAGTTTGCA
Organism: Argyra leucocephala; assembly: GCA_963942445.1. Lineage (NCBI taxonomy): Eukaryota > Metazoa > Arthropoda > Insecta > Diptera > Dolichopodidae > Argyra > Argyra leucocephala. The sequence continues at coordinate 92,331,527 of OZ012678.1, forward strand.
ATTTTCATATCTTATCAAGTTGCTACCTGTAATATTTATAATTAGGTTGTTACAATTTTGAACAATATTAGTTTTTTTTACATTTTTTGTTATAATTATTCCTGGTACAATTTTTACAATTTCTATTTTGTTAATATTCATATTACAAAAGGCTTCTCTAAAGTTAAATATGTTTTAAATACAATTTATTTTGGTTTCAATTAAATCTTTTTTTTAAGTTTTCTTTTACATTTGAATTTATAATCATTGATTATAATCATTATTACTACTTTCATTTATTCGGATGTTGTACGAATTGACTGTAGTTTGGCATTCAGTTTTTTGTGTTATCGCTAGTTATATAAAAATAGTTTTATATAAATTAATAATGGACTGAACTGGTATTTTGCTAAATTAATATTTCTTGCAATTTCATAAACAGATTTTCCATTTTGAAAAATTTTAATAATTTTATTATTGTGAAAACAGTTCATATTGGTTTACTACATGCCACTCTGTAGGATTGATAAAAATTACTGATTTTGATGCACTGTAAATTACAGTTCTTATAATAATTACCGTTACTATTATTAGAATATAAATAATAACAGAATATTTTGTGTTGAAATAATTTTTTTTTGTCAATGTTGGTATTTATATGAAATGTGACATTTGTTAAATTTTACATAAAATGTTTTTTATTCTAAAAGCCTGTAATTTTTAAATTTTAATAAAAAATAAAGAACTGGACGATTTTTTTTGCATTTTGGATCATAGTTGTTTTATTGACCTTATTCTAATAAAAATTTCTAAACAAAAACACGCTTTTTTTTTAAATATAATTATGAAAAATAGTCTTTATTTCTCAACAGAACTTCAAAGCTAGTACCACATTTTGATGTATACAAATTAATTTAATTATTTTGTTTTACAATTCTATGCTTAATCCTATTGATTAAATTCATATCAAAAAGTTAATATTAAAAATAATTCAGATTACATTTCTCACTTATAAAAAAGAAAAATTAAATTATTCGCAATTATTCTACTCAAATTTAATATTTTAATTTTTTTTTTAAATAAATTATTATGAGTGAAAATTTTAAATCATTTTCATCAAATATTAAATAATTTTTGTAATCTGATTTTAATTTTAATTTCTTTTCAACTCCTTTTTTCTGTTTTTTTTTTTTTGTTTTTTTTGTAATAATATTATGGTTAATCTAAAAACTGGTTGGAGAAACACTGATTCCTTCCGATAAAAAAAAATTCATTTGCAATAATATTTAATTACTTTATTTTAACGAATGAAATTACATAGGTTTTTTTTTTTTTTTATTTTTTTTCATCAACTTACATTAAAACACCTCATCAAAAAACTAACATCGTTTTGATTAACTTTATTCACATTTACTTCGACGAAAAATACAGTTTGTCATCAACTATTTCTGTTTTTTCTTAACTCCTTTTTTTCAAATATAAAAATTGCAATAAATTTTGCTCGTTCTTATTTAAACGGTTAAAAGTGTCTTTCTGTTCTTCAACTTCTTCTAGTGATAAGCAAAACTGCCTTCTTTGAACTTCTTGCTCAGTTTGAATATTACTATATACTGAGGTATTCACATCATCTTTTCCATCGAACTTTTTGACATCGGTTAGCCAGTTATTGTAATTTTCATCCGTCAAATAATCTTCATCCAATCTGTATATATGACTTTACCAATTTCTTTGTCAAATGCGGATCCAGCTAATTATGTCAATTATGCCATTTTTTTCTCAAAATGTAACCACAAATTAATTTATTTTTGTGATACGCAACCTATATTTTGCTTCCCAAATGTCCGGTCTATAGTATCAGAAGTAAAAATGAATTGGTTATGGCTTTAACAGTATGAATCGTATTGGTTATTGGGAGAGTCATAGATTTTGTTTTTTACTGTGAATACATGTGTTATGATTGTCCACTTTGTGTTGGTCATCTTTGCAGATTACTTTCGTTTTCACCAGAAGTAAAACAACGTTGTTGGCATATAATATATAAGTTTGATGTTATTACTCATAACTTTGCTTTCTTTTTTATTATTATTATTCATCCCAGATTGTTATTATCTATTCTTATGTGCTGTATTTCCCTATAGTAGTTAAAGGTTGCAAAGAAGGAGCTACATTATTCATTTCGCACTCCCTTACATTACAATTATACGTAGATTTAACTAAATACAGATTATAATAGGTTTTGCGTATTATAATTTTTAATTGCTATGACAACAGTTATCTTTATGTAACTAGTATAAATTATATTTTGTACATCAATTCTTTATTTGAAAGATTGTCCCGACGAGTAATGGAATTACAGTGGCTTATTTTGTTCGATAAATTACCCACCTGTAAAATTTTTATTTATTTTTTTTTTTTTAAATAATTATTAAAATTCATGTTATCACCAATCAGTGCTGTTGGCTGTTGTAAAATAAATTAAAAAAGATTTCAAATTGTAGATTTTCAACACAGGAAAGTCAAATTAAATTTATTTAAAAAAAAAACTTTTTTTTTGTTTTTTTTTTCTTTTTTGAAATTTAAAACCTTTGAAAGTTGATTTATTCAGAGCAATTTCAATTTTTAATTAAAGTGATATTTGGTTTTTGTTTTTTTTTTTTTTTCAGTTATATAATTTCATTTTCTGTCACTTATTTCAACTACAATATAAATAAATTTAATTCAATTTAATGTTTAAATTTCGGGTATATCTGAACATAATCCTTTAAATACGTACTTATTTCCAAAAATATAAAACATAAAACAAAAAAACTGTTGACATTTGAGTATATGTTCATTTCTTCTAAAGTGTCAGTGTCAATATTTGGTATAATATACATAATATAATTATGTATACATTTTTTATTTAATTTTTAACATATTATAAAATATAAATTAAATCAATAATATTAATCATGTGTGCTGAAAAATCTGTTACAAAATTATCGAATTTCAATAAAATTATAATATTTCAACATGATTTCAAAATATCAAAAATTAATTGCGAAAATATTGCGAATAAATAAAAATAGTTATTGATGCATGTGTTTTAGTATATATGTATTAAATTCGATACATTTCAATTTCGTTTGGCTTGACATTTTAGTTGATACCAAATTATTTTAGAGCTTCAAATTTGATATACTTTGATATATTCGAAATTATAAATACTATTTCACTAGAAAACATCATTGAAAAAATAATAAATCTATCATCCCTTTTCAAAGTTATTCATCAAATTTGGATCTAAGAAACATCAAAAATAAGGCAATTTTTTACATGAAACCAAAACACAATCTTAAAAAGCCCGCAAAATTTTTGAAAAATTAACATTATTACTTTCAAAAAAATATAGAATAAAAATTTTCAAAATCATTTTTTTTTTCATGTTCTTGACAGTATCTTAGGTAGTAGTACTGCAAGTTTATACTACGATATCGACAATATTTCGAGCATTTTTTTTTATAAACTTATTCATTCATTAAATGTGGAAAACTACTGCTAATGTCAGAAACGAAGCCTTCTTAAATAGAATAGCTCCATTTTTTTTTTTATACTGTCAGATTTATGCTTAGAGCAAGCACAACAAACCTTCTAGTGATTGGCTCAAATTTACCATATTCAGTAGATCTACCATATTTTATTTAATTTGTTCACCGGACTATACTCTCAATCATTTTTTGCCACTTATTTCATTCCAATGACAAAAGCTACTGAACCAGGTCGAAAACCCGATTAAGTTTCATCGGAATCGAACCTGGGACCTTCGGTTGAAATACCAGCGTGTAAAAATTTCGTAATAGTTAAGTAATTAATTTGTACTGGGTTTTATTATTTCGGCTCAATATCATTTTTGATGTTCGTACTTATTTAACAATGAAATAGTTATGAAAATTTAAAATTGCGAAAGAAAATAAAAAACTAAAACTCAAACAAAATCAAAACAATTGAATGTACAACATTTTTACAAAAAAGTGTAAAATTTTGTGATAGAAATTTTTGTGCAGCTTCCATCTTGTACACAACGACTTTTTTAATTTTCTTGAATCTTAATTTACAATTTAAATCTTCAAAGAAATGGAAAAAAAGATAGAGAGAGAAAGATCTGGTACTATGCATATCAAAAACAACAATATACTTATACTAGTGAATCCCCTGTGCAATTGCACAGAAGCAGTTCTTTCAGGTATGATTTTATATAAAAAGAAGTATTTGTTTTGGTATAATTGTAGTTGTTTTCTAAATCGCTTGATTATTGCATATATATACTTTACAATGAAATTAAAGTATAATACCCAATACTTTATGACGAAATTAACACTAAATTTAATATAATTTAACCCATTAAAATCCGATTACTCTCAACGTAGTAGATCGATGTATTTTGATTAGTTTATAGTCAAAATGGTTTGTAGTCACAATTCTGTTATAGCTATGGACAACAATTCGTTTGAAAGAAAGCAATAAACTTCATAAGTTCATACAATTGATGTCGTATATAAGTCACATTCAAATATCAAGTTAATTTTTTCAATAAAACAAAAAAATAAGTCAAAAATGAATTATTTTATTAAAAAACTGATTTATATATTGTCTTTTTCTGTTCTTTATTACAAATATGTATATTTTGTGTCTACATAACAGAAGTGCTATTTATGAATAAAATAAAGTTTAAAATTGTTATACGAAAGATATTTTATTGAATTTGATTTTGTTTATAAAGATGCAATTTTTTTTTACTACGCCTATAGTCAAAAAATGGTTACAGTCAGAAATATTACTGAAATTCAGCGAATGACTATAACCGTGTTTTACTGTATATTATATATTTTTTAATAATAGCAGAAGCAAATGAACTAACATTTATTATATTATTTTTGAAGAGTTATGATTTGGTCTAATTTTTGTTTTTCTGTTTTGTTTTCAGTTTTTGTTTGTATTTTTGTTTTTGTGCTTTTTTCTTTAAGTTTGTGTGTCTATTTTAAATGGCAGAATTTTTATGAAGCCTTTTTAAAAATTATCCATGATTGAAATTTATTTTTTTTTTTTTTATTTTTTTTTTTTTTTAGTATGAATGTCGCTCAACTTGGAAATAACCGTCATTTATTTGAACTATTTGAAATGTTTTATGTATTCAGCTCCAAGAACTTGCTAAAATTTTAATATTTTTGTGGTGTAATCAATTTACTATTCAATTATTCTTGTTTTTTACTCACCACGTCGTTCATCTTGTGTATTATATACCGGGTGTTCCAGAGGATGCCTATAAGCTTTTTAAGAGGGGAAGGAGCCGTTAATTTAAAATTTTTGTATTCAATATAAATAAAATTTCCATTGACTAAAATAAGTATTATAATATAAAAAATGAATGTGCTTCAGCCTCTTGAAATCATTAAATATTTCACAAAATATCTGAACTAGTGTACTTCTTGTACCAGCTCCACCTATCGTTTAGAAAAAAAAAACCATTTGTCTAACGAGATTCGAGAACTGTGATACAACTTTAATTGCTTAACAATACTTCTTACAAAATTCATTGAATTTAAATTTTAATTAATTTTAATTTAAACTATGTAAAGTTCAATTTAAAGTCAGACATATAAAATATTTTAAAATCACAATAAAATGAACGCCAACACAATATTAAAAATATAATATTTAAATATGATGGCTTAAAAAATTTAATGTATAGCTAAATATAATTTCATAATTTATACTTGTTTTTATTAATTTATTATTTTCACATTATTTAATTTAAATTTTCATAATAAAAAATTTAATATAAAAATCTTTAGTAAATATTTTTCAACATCTCTACAGTGTATATTCTAAACTTGCATACATAATATTATGTTATTATTGTACCATGATAATAAAATTAAATTACATGACAGTAAATTTTTAACAATATGGGGATAATATAACATCTTAAATTAATTAATTTTATTAAAATTAAACTTATTTTATTTTATCAAATTCAATTTATAAATATAATAAAATAAAAACAAACTACATACATAAATAGTAATAAATTTCAATTGTTAATAATATACGATGCCATTATTGTTATTACATACATATTTAATGTTTTATAATAATTATGTTAATTGTATTTAGTTTTCAATTATTTTAAACTTTTGTTCATTTACTAACAATGACCTAAATGAATTTTTATAAAAATTATAAAGTTGTTTTACCCGCATAATTAATTAAATATTTGTTTTATTTATTTATTTTTTGTTTTGTTCATTTCAAGAACATCCAAGTTCTAATTTTAAATCTTTATAATAATATTGATCTCATTTACAAAACAACATTTTTATATTTATTTAAATCAAATGCAATCAAGATAACATTTAAAAACAAAAATAAAAAAAAACATCTTTTGAGGTGTTCTTCATGTCTAATAAATTTATATTAATTCAATTTTCAACGATTTCCCTCATCTATTGATTACAATGAGGTGCAATTATTGAACAAATTATATTTTTATTATTATTATGTCTACATGGAAATTCAATACGATACCAATAAGAGTTAACTAACACTCAGAATCTCAAAATTAAAAGCACTGAGACAATAATTAATGCACCATAATGGAATGGACCAAGTTTTCAAAATGAGCTTCAACCGACTCGAAAAATACCTAAAGTTGAGAACCACAAAAAAAAAAAAGAAATTGGAAGACTTGCGAAAAAGGTTCTACTAAAAATCCTGGTCGCACTAAGAAATTAGCCATCCAGCTCACCAACCTTATCTGAAAGCCACTTAAAGAACAACAGACAAAAATATTAAAAAAATAAAGAAGCAGATCTTCTTCCAATTTTAGGAAATGTTCTAGTACTCTATGTTCTAGTATATACAATGTATTGCCAAAACATAAACAGGTAAAAGTGCATTAAAGTTCTATGAATTCGTTATCTTATGTAAAAGCTTCAACTTTCTGGAGAACTAGTTCATTGAAGATATAGGAACAAATTAATATAGACGAAATAAAAACTCGACGAATTTAGGTGGTAATGAGATGGTTAAAAATAATGTGACACACACAAAATTGTAATATGGTAAAATTAAAACTAACATTATTCTGTAAGTCGCAAAACATCAACTAAATTGAAAAAAACTAGCTTTAAAAATAATAAAAATAAGCCATGTTAGTTAAAATTCAATACAGATATGTAAGAAAGCAAAATCAAATGTAAAATATTTGCAAAAAAACAAAATGAGCGAGTTTGCTTGTCATGAATAATTAAGATTTATATATCTACACGAGTGTTGTAGTAAATGGTTGTAATAATTGTACAGAAGCAAATATGTAGGTTACAATTATTCAGTAAACCAACATGTGATTAACATATTATGTACAATTCATCACAAACGCAATTACTGAACTCAGATAAAATAGCTTTAATTACGCAGCGAAACGTTTGCTTTCATATTTTTTATCATGTCTAGACAGCTTTGTTTTTTTATATTTACATTGTCCCTTATTATATGTGTTATATTCAATTATTAAAAATCTATTAATTTCTGATGTTTACTATTCGTAATACTGTACTATCAGTGCCTGACATCTGAACAGTCTGTCTTTCTGATATTGAATATTCTCTGGGTGTCACAGTGGGTAAAACGCCTGTCTTTCAACAGAAAGGTCCCAGGTTCGATTCCTGACGAAGGTAAAAAATGCTTTCTGGATTGCTCAACCTGGTCCAGTACCCTTTATCATTTGGATAAAATAAATGATTAATAGTTTTGAGAGTTTTGGTTATCACTAAAAATAAAATCGAACTATGCTATTATGAACGAGATCCAAGTACTTTACAATAGATATAGTTTTCCATATTTAAAATCAATAGATATACCATAAAAATTCTACATATTGTATATGATTGTGTATACAAATCTCTGTGTAAAAGCAGTTATAGGGTATTCATCCCATAGACTTGAAATTATATAAAACAAAAAAATAGACCTTCAATTCTAAATGGCAATTGAAAATTGGATGAAGAAAAAGTTGAAATACTCAAAAAATAGGTTGACAAATCTAAACAAAGACACGATTAGTCGGAAATAGATTTGGTATATTGAAAATGCCACTGCCTGTAAATTTGGTAAAACATTACGGAGAGGTATGAGAGGTTCACTGGCTTTTCCGTATTGCAAATCTGGAGAAGCAAATACGAACAAAAGCTCATTGTCAGTTCATAGCACTCTTCATTTTATATTGTGGAATTAAAAAAAAAGAATGACACTGACCCATCGCGTATACAAAAACTACACATTTACATACTTCATCAATTTAAAGAACATAAAAGACGAATTCAATGCCATTTACAATAAATATACTCTTCAGAATACATTATTATGTATTTTGTATATGAATAAAAAGAAAATTAACTTCTAACAATTTAAAATCAATTTAAAGAACATAAGAAATCGAAAAAAATAAAAATAAATAAATAATCGTGTAATATTAAATAATCATGACTTAAATAATATAAGAATTATAAACTAAAAAAAAAAAAAAAAATTAATTTATTTTAATATTCAATAACTCTTATAAAGGTTAAAGGTGTTGATTCTTAAAATGATTTACAACTTATAACATAACATAAAATTCTAATAACCAGAACACAACAACAGCAACTAAATTACATTTAAATTGCTAAAAGCAACAACAACAACAGTAACAGACAACAGGTATACTCATAATATTTACAATCGTTTTCATGTACAATTAAACATTTAACATTTAAAATACTTACACGTTAAATTAGAACTTGACATAAAAACAAATCCATACAAATACATATACGAAAAACACAGAGTTACAATCATAATGAATTGGTCTCGTTTCTCTGTCAAAGTAATCCGGCTAAATGAACCTGAACTGAACGAAAAATAATAATTTATAACAGAGGAACAAACGCATAGTCATCTTTTCTTAACAATTTAATTGTATTTTTTGTTTTTTTTTTTGTTGCTTCAAGAGATTATTAATTATTTTTTATTAGTTGTTCAATGATTTTTCTATTTCAGGTTCAATTACAATATGTATATGTATAACATATATACATATATATATTTTTTTATGTTTTTGTTGATGCAGAAATTCACCATCAGTTGCATCAATAAGTATGTACAACAGTTGCATATTAATATTAACAATGGGCGGTATATTTTGAAATCTTAATAAATACAATTTTTATGAAAATAAAAAATAATAATTGTATCTACTAGAACTAGATAAATTAATAACAGGGATATTTACACTATAGTGAGAGGATCTGTTTTTATATTTTACTTGCATTATAGCTATCTTACGACATAACAATATTATAAATTTTATTATTTGGCAAAACAACAACAAAAAATTATGTCAAATTTTTTTTAATTTTTTTTTTATTATTATTTGTTTCACGACATCAATAAAATCGTGCTATTCTGAACGCAAATTTGCATTTATCTAAATTTATTGATATCTTTTTTAATAATAGGTAATATATTGATCGAAATTGTAAATTACTAAAAAAAAATAAAAAGTGATTGTCAAACGTTGAATGGGAGTGATTAGTAAATAATAATTTAACATACACATAGTATCAATTAGATTAAATATAATGATTTTGATGAGAACGTGAAGAGATTAACGACATTATGTGATTTGGATAATTTTGTAGATTGTTACTGATTGTCACAGACACAGACGTACTCAGTATTTTATTACGAATTATTTTCCATCATTTAAATTTATCGTGGACGCAATATTTTTTTTATTAATTTATCTCAAACAACAACCTCATACGTAATAAATTATTTTAAAAAATAAAAATTAAATTTGAATTGGAGTTGTTGCGGCAATTTGATAAATTAAAATTTGTGTATGTTAAAATGGCTTATGTATGGGGTGAAATTATAATTCAAATTTATAATTGATAATTAAAAAATATTTAAAACATATTTGAATTCGCCACGCCTCCATTTAAATCATGATCATTTAAAAGATAAATGGTTCAAATATTTGAAACGTACTTTTTTTAGCTTACAGATAAATATAATGGTTAATATCTGTACTCCAATTATTAATGCTAATTTATAACAAGTTATTACTTAATAATAATAATTGCTTGATTGGCACTATTGACGTATACGATGTCGGTCCGACACATTGTAATACAGTATTTTTAATATTAAATTTTTCTTTGATAAAAATCTAATTCCATTTATGTACATTTATTGCGAGATTTCGATATTAAAACGCTATTAAATCAAAGATGAACAAATAACAAATGTACGGATGAAAGACATATTAGAAAAGCTGTTTTACAGTTAGTCATCTCATCATAAAATTTAAAAAATTAATTCTGCAAAAAAACAAATTACAAATACTTCAAAAGAAACTTGTTGAAAACAAAATAAAGCAAACTAAACAATTTTTTGGAAATATAATTTTTGGAGATCCAACAATAAGTAAGAAATTTTAGACCCTTTATAAAAAACATTATATACAACAAACATAATGATGAAAGTATAATAAATTTTACGAAAATACGATAAAATAACCAAACATATCATAATCGCCAAGATATCTCAAATGCATGAAATACATATTTTATGAATGTTACAAATACCAATCTGCAATTGACATAGATTATATTGCTTCATTCACTAAAAGTGTACACTTTGATTTTCAGTTAAAGCCAACTAATCAAAATGAAATTACAAGAGTTATTTAATCCCTAAAACCATAATTCAGCTACAGCTACTGGACATGATAATATATCAGCTAAAGTACTAAAAAATATTTCGAATAAAATAACTCCAGTTTTGGTAAGATTCACAATCACTAAACAAATCATAGCAAATGACGGTCTAACTTTTGGAAGGAAGTGTTTTTAATAAATGTATAGTTATTAACATAGGTATTCATTTATGACTTTTACCCTTCTACTAACAGCATGTATCTGGTTTAGTTTAGTTTTAGATTTTTTAATCAAAGGTGGCAGGGATTTACTAACCCTACTGGATGATAATTTATTGCACAATTAAACTAAGCTAGCCTTCGTCTAGTAATAGACGTCTGATGTGCTTGCTCTAAGCATAAATCTGATAGTATAAAAAATGTGTATAAAAGTGGAGATAAAACAAATTCAACAATTTCAGTACTAAGCTCATTATCTAAAAAGTAGTTAGAAACAGATTTAAAAGAACAATTCGGCTTTCAGGAAATATTAAACACTACCACTTCTTGTTTTAGCATTGACAAACTTTATATCGAGTAGCATTGTTAGAAAAAAATATACAGATTCTTTGTTCATTGATCTACAAAAGACGTTGATCACGACATACTCCTTTTTAAATTGAACTTACTGAAATTTAACTCTACACAAATAAATCTACTTCGATTTGGCTAGCAAACAGACACATTGTGGTAGTCATTGCAAAAAACCGGTTATATACGCTTTTTCCGAAAAATTGAATTCTTTAGGTAGCTCAAAAAAAAATTGATAATTTTTATTAAATAAAAGACATTAAATATTTTCCTTTATTTGTTAAATGACTTTTTACAAAAATTTTCATATTTTCCGAAATAGCTTGTGAAAGGTATTTTGTACAATAAATCTTTTAATAAACCTTATCTAACTCGAAATTTATGCATCACCATTTCGTTTGCACATCACCAATAGATTCCAACAATAAGTTGAATATATTATTGACCAGTCGGAGCCTCCTTGAAAGATTGAATAACGAACCCTAATGAACTAAAACTATTAGGAAAGAATCGAAAAAAGAGATATATGTTGGTCTGAGGCCGGATCTAGACCTGAGCTTAGAACTTTATCTTTATTATCTCAGAAAACACCAAATGGTTGAATAGATTAGATTAGATTTTATTAGACCAGAATTTTCGTGAAACTTAATTTAAGACATAAAAGAAATTAAAAATCATTTTATAACTTGACCATCAATTACAGCAAACTGCTCAATACAAAAGTGAAACTGTATACGGCAACTGGAAAAAATATGGTATCAATATTAGCAAATCAGAAATACTCACCATACACACAGAGTTGTTAAGCTTTCAACCAAAAAACTAATAAATCACATTTATTTGAAACTTTTTAAGTATCACATCACCAGCAAGGTTCCTTCTAATTTTTTTTTTTAGCTGAGCAAAAGAAAAATAAATTGCGCTATGTTTAAAAAACTTAACAAAAACATGGTAAATTAGATATTTTATTAAGAAAAAAAGTTTTTGATTGCAGTTTTTTATTGTTTTTGAATTTTTTTATTAATTACATATTACATTATTATTTTTTTTCTCTCTTGTCTTTGTTTTTCTTCCAGTCAATAATATTTTCCGCCATTAAGTGTGACTTTATTCTTATTAAGTTACCCGAGTGATTTACTTTCAACCTATTTCTAAGTTTTAATCAAATTCATCAGTCTAAATCCTCTTTAACAATCAGCATTGGACGCTTGAAAGGTTCCACAAATATCAAACAAAATTTGTATATTTTGAAAACTATCTTCAAATTTCGACTATTGTTTTTGAATTCTTCCGTGAATAAATATTTTAAATCTTTATACTCATCCATTATTATTTTATTATTCATGTTTGGGATGAGATTACCATATTTCAAAATTATTTTTTTTAAGTTTTTATTGCCATAATTAAAATCATGTTGATATTAGCGTTTTGATTAAAAGCATTCCAAATGTCCATGTCAGCATCAGGAAATTATTTATCCAAATGGTTGCAGAACTTTTCAACAAATAAAAATAAATCCCAGATGACATTTTCATATTATTCTTACTTTCATCTTCAAGAATTTCAATAAATTATATCACCAAGAAACTGACTTCTTTTAATTTTGTGATGATCGATTTAAAATATTGATGCGCTTCTATAGGTGACAGTAAATATTTTGATGATTTCGCTAATTCGATAAAAACATCATTTAATGCTGATTGCATCGATGTTATACGATTTGCATTATTTTCTAAAACTGTTAAGCAATATTTTGCGATTGGATCAACAGAATTGGAACTATCAATTTTTTCTTTGTAATATTCTATTAAGACATCATAATTCCAAATAAACGGAATAACTGCAAAATGACGAGAAAACCAGAGTTTTTCATTAAGAGACCGGAACATCAAAACTTCTAATTTGGTAAAACATCAAAACTTTGTATATACTTTTCGCAATAATGTTACTACTTGGGAAATAATAGCTGTATCCTTCCAAGCATCATCGATTCCCAAATCCTCTCCATGTGCCACATAATGCGTATAATTTGCGAAATTAAGTGACAAACTTCTTGTGTTAATATAGTGCTGTAAATCCATTCTAGGCTCCCAGCATTACTTCAGCTCCATCGGATGTTAACATTACCATCTTTTGCTTATCCAGATTAATAGTTTTATAAAAACATTTTATGAGTTCCACAATTGATTTTCCGTCCCATGCATTTAATTGTATTATATTATGTTCCAGCGAAAACAGTTTTTTAATTAAAATTAAAGCGGTATTTCATATAAATAATTAACATTTTGTGTACGGAAATATCAGTGCTTTCATTCACTATTAAGCAATGGAATTGTGCTATTCTTTTTTCATTTAATATTTCTTGTTGGATAACTTGGTTGATGCACTAAACAAATTCAAAAGCATAATTTTTACTTCTCCAATTTTCTGGAATCTCTACATACTTCGCAAAATTATTGTTTATTTCTTGGACTGAGTACAAAATTCATTTTAGTGGCAAGAACAACATTATTTATTAAAATTCCTAAAATTATCTATTATAATTAATCAGCTTTTGTTCTAGAAGAAATGGTTTCTGTACGACTTTCTCTTGCTGCGATTTTGCTGATTAATCTGGCTATCCTATTTAAATCCATAACAATTTGCACAGCCTACTAAGGCAGTATTTATTTGAATTTTTGAATTTTTTATTAAAAAAAAATTTTCTTGGAACTTTTTTTTAAATATTAAATATTTACAAGCAAACTTCTATGCGTAATTCAAAAAAAATTAGTGCGCAATTGCACACGTGCGCAGCTTAGAGGGAACGTTGATCACCAGTAACATTTGTTACCCTGAAAAAAAGTACCATTACTAGAACGATATACTATACTCCCTGGGGAGAGTGAAGATGAGAGAACGACTGCCTATAACAACCAACAACACGAAATAGGTCAATCGAGTCATCAAAAAGGCACAATTAAGTGCTAATTGGTTTTCCAGAAGTAGCTGGAATGGCCACTTCTACCTACCTACCTACGTAGAACGATATACTAGATAGATACTCAAAATTTCTAGGAATCGCTACAAATACTAGTACTAGTTGTCACCAGTATTTTTACCCATAAACAACCATAACAACCAGATTATGATTTCTGAATATATAACTAAATGAAAGGTCTGATATTCGACTCCCTCACTGTGAAGACAAAAAAATTAGTAATTTCAAGTATAAAAGCTTCTAAGCTATTAAATCTATAAATTACAAATACAAGCAGTTTGGCTACATTATTTTGACAATATACACAAATAATACAAAAGGAAAGCTGAATTAATTCTACCTCATTTGAGTCTTCTACAGTGTTTTTAGGACATATTTTAAAAAAGATATTGAAAGTCAACAAATCTGCATTTTTCGATACAGCATATTTTCGATAATACATAAAAATATCGAATTTAATAAAGATTTAATGATATCGTTCAAAAATATACGTTGGAATAATAAGATTGCGGTAGTTCAAGTTTTTGGTGAGATACTGCTATTTAAGTTTATTTTGTATTTCGGTTTATTTATTTACAAAATTTTATTCTTAAAGTCTAGTTAAGTGATATCTGGTTTTGAAATATTGGGATAAATTGATGTCAAAGATCACAATTTTGATTATACCAAACGTCGTCTGAGTAGCATTTGATCCATACGCCATTCACATAATAGTAAAAAAATTTTTTTTGCTCATCTGTGTGGATATGGCCTAAATGTGATTCCAAATTGGTGTATGGAATAAAGCCGATATCGTGTATCTCAAGAAAGGAATAAGATAGAACCAAACGAAAGATTTGGGTATGTTTTAAAACTCCAGAATTTACTCAACTAAAAAAATGGTAAAATGGCGTATGGCATAAAATAATACTCAGACAACGAAATTTCAGTTTCATTGCGTTATAAAATACGTTATAATGTTTGTCTCTATTTGGGTTTCGTTCGAATTACTTCCATTATAATTATTGTATTCAAATTAGCGGTAAATCATAAAATTAACACTAACATGCTCATTAATTACGGTATACTGCTGATTAGTATTTCGATACAAGTAAAAGTAAACTAGGAATTTTGGACCATCAAACGTACTGACTAATTTTAAGAACCACTGAAATGAATAGGTTTTATTTTGCAAAATAACAATTATTGTCAACCAAGATTTAAATTGTAATAAAAAAAAGGGGCAGAAATCAATTGATTCGACAACAGAAAAAAAATGAATTTTCAATTTTAAAGTTATTCATATCTTTAAAAGGTGTAAAAAATGGATTAATATTAATCCTCCTACCAATATTTTTTAGAATATTTTGGACGTAAAAATAAAAATAAATTTTTGTTATTTAAATCCATTAAATAAATTTAATTTTTTATTTTTATTTTTTATTATTAAAAAATTGACGAAAAAAACAAAATTTTTGCAAATTTATTGCAACCTTAGAATAAAAATCACTTAAAATTTTTAAAAATATTAAATATTGCTATTCAATTATTATTTTTGTATTTTTATTTTTTTAATTTATTGCTATAATTAAAGTTATTAATAATAATCGTAATAGAATTTTATAATAAAATATAAAAAATGATTTTATTTAAATAAATCAAAAATTGCAATAAAAAAAATATATATAAATAATTGTTGTAAAAATATTTGTGTAATTGTGATGTAATTATATTCAATTTAAAGTCAATTAAAAGTAAATTGATTTAAAATATTTCATTTAATTTTTTTTTTTCAAGTCGTTTAATTTAATTTAAAGGAATTTGAATTTAAAACAAGAACCTTTTTAAGCAATTTAAAATTATAAATGATTATTTTTCTAATCAAATAGCTTAGTTAATAATTTACAAAAATTTTCAATCTAAACAGTATGTTTTGTATCTGTTCAACAAACAGTATATTAAAATTCATTATAGTTTAAAATGTAATTAAATTCCTGTCAGTATTTTAATTACATTACAACTTAACTGTATAATATTTCATATTTCAAATATTTTTTCTGATCAGCTGTGTATTTAGTAATTGTTTTAGTTATATTTAAACTAGTTAGTAAGTTGGTTTAAAAAGAGATTATACAATTTAATACCAAATGTGGCCCCAAAATGAGTCCCTATAACACAGCACAAAATGAACCATTACTCCGTGCAGACCGGTAGTTGTGGCAAATATGTGAATATCTTGAATAGGAAACCTTAAAGATCTCGATTGATTAAATTGTCAAACATATAGCCTCTCAACCACCTCAACCCAGATTTCGCCTTACCTGGGCTGTTATAAAAAAACATGCCTAATGTTTTTTTTTGTATTAAGATACACAGGGTCGACAGTTGTCAAGACTGATAAATCTCAGTCGCATAGAACTCACTATAGAAAATATTTTCTACTCATTTTCTTTCGTGGAATAAAAAGTCTCAAAGAAGATGTCGATTATCTTCTACTTTAAAATTATGATTTCTGTCCATTTCTCAATATCGGCAATTCCCAAATTTACTGTTATTTTCCAAAAAAATGTTAAACGTATAATCAATATATTTCGTCATTATCGTCTTTATAGCTTTTACAATGGGTTTTTATTTTATTTGGTATGTAAGTAATTATGTGTTGGTAATACTGTGTTTCTGTGTTCGACTAAAAAAATTCATAAGATGCAGGAAGACTCCACTGAAGCTTTAAATTGTATTGTTTACTTCATTATACTAAACAGATATCACAGTCATATAACAGAACAAAATTTGATATTAGAGTTAAATATTTTACTATATAAGTTTACTATAGTTAATTATATTACTATTTTCCTAGATGATTTAATTGTTTCGTTAACATTAATTTTTATTTTTTCTTATTATTAATATATTTTACCAAGTGTCAATGTCAATGACAAATTGTACAGATTATTTGATCTTAATTTTTAGTCCGCATTTTCTAAGATTCAATTTCAGTTATTAGTTCAATTTTGAAGATAATCCCCTTTTTCATATTTGCTCTGAAATTACTTAGTATATCATCTAGCATAATCAAAAATAGGATTGGTAACAGTAAAAAATCCTGCATGACTCTAACATGACAAAAATGACTCTACAGTAGTTAGTGTTAATTGGCTCAAATAGTAATTCCGAATGTAATTCATTATTTTTAAATTTTTGATGATTATATTATTTTATCTGCAAACCAGTACTACAAACGCCGTACTGATTTAGTCCACGAAAAATTTATATACTATACTGTTACTCATTTACCTGC
Organism: Argyra leucocephala; assembly: GCA_963942445.1. Lineage (NCBI taxonomy): Eukaryota > Metazoa > Arthropoda > Insecta > Diptera > Dolichopodidae > Argyra > Argyra leucocephala. The sequence continues at coordinate 92,349,071 of OZ012678.1, forward strand.
CCAGCAATTATTGCTGTTGACTTGCTCAATGGATATTATATATATTAAATCGAAATTCAGCTTCTCGTCGTTTCTTATACTTTATATTTTTTTTCTTATATTATAGCCAAAGTTGAGAACCTTTGAGTACTTGCGTACCATTGACTATTTGAAAAAAGAAAGGATAGTTAGAGGAAAGGAAAGAGAAAGAAAGAAGAAAAGTTTTGTGGGAAAGAACGAACAATGGTGTTAATATTCGTCTTAAACCTCTCTGATATGCTTTATAGATTTTAAATAGGTCTCAAGATGAAAAATAAGTTTTGCAGCGACTCAAAAAAACCTAAACATTTCGCAATATCGAAAATATGTTCATTCCAGCGCATATTTTGATTCAGTCGCATTCCGAAAATGTTCTTTCGCTGCATTCGCTAAATACCTTCATTTTGAAACCGGAGAGCAGGTTCAAATGCTGTTACTAACTTGTTACTAACAAGATACCTTTGAGTTTTTGAAGTGTTAAGCCATACTCTGTTTGCTTTACCACAGTCGACAATTTTGGCTAGGTCGTGATTGAGCGTGCCGGCCATAATTGCTCTTTTGGAGGTGACTGCGGAAGCTGTAGTATTAGTTTGTTTTAGAAAATCATATGATCCTACTAAAGTCCTGCCATCAGCAAAACTATGGATTGGATTGAAAGTTAATTTGAGAAGGTCATTAATGAAATGGAGAAATAGGGTGGGTGAAACGACAGAGCATTGTGGAACACCAACATTGATTTGAAGTTGGTCGGAAAAAGAACCGTCAACTGAAACTGTGATAGATCGATTTAAAAGAAAACTTTCAATCCATTTAGAAAAGGTTGAACCAAGGCCTATAGCGTTGCATTTTGCTATAAGAGCAGAATGCCAAACTCGATCAAAAGCCTTAGACATATTCAGAGCTACAACAGTTATTTTACAACAAGATATTCCAACAAGATATTTCTTCAAATTTTGATTAATTAAGATTTCCATCAATTTGAAATAATGGAAGTAATAGTTATGGGCCTGGTTGTCCCTTTTTTAGGAATAGGATAAACTTGGGAAATTTTTCAATAGGACGGGTAAATACTTGATTAAATTGAGCAAAATTTTTAAAATATTGTCAAATTCCTTTTTTTGTTGGTATTTTAAATGTGAATGTCCGGACATACTTGCTGAAGTTTTTATTTATTCAGTCCTCAGTGGTTATGTATTTATAAACATAGATTTCGTTGTTATATCGGAAAAATCTTCACCAATGACAGTTATAACATTCCCTGAAATACTCGTGACGTCTTCAGAATAAGTCTTATCGCAAATTATTCTCTAAGAAAAATAATTAAAATATTTAATACAACCCCCAAAAATATAAAGAAAGTGGGACAAGAAAAATTAGGATAGATGGTCGAATTAAATGGGTTTCAACAATATTTAACAGATAGACAAGAGTTGGTATTAGTTTATTATCTTCGATAGATGTAAATATTGGATTATCACAAGGTTCAGTGATGGGAGTTCTATTATTTCTTGTTTACATAAATTCTATTAAAAGGCCATTACGAATGCTAAGATTGTATTTTTCGCAGATGATGCTTGTTGTACATAAAGGGAAAAAGTATTGAAAAATGCAGAGAAGCAATGAGTTTTGATTTAGAAAATTTATTTGAATGGTTATGTTAGGAATAAACTGAAACTGAATGTGGATACAATGAAAAGTATGTTGATAAATGGTCGAGGACACACTGTAACATTGAAGTTGAGTAATCAGCAAATTGAATGTGTAACCGAAATAAAATACTTAGGGAGTGTATATTGATAATAAATTGAATTTTAATTTGCATGTATGAATTATGTCTGTAAAAAGATTTAAAAAAAATTGGATTTCTGTCACGTATTAGGGACAAGATGTCGTATGATTGTGCAGTTAGCATGTACAACACGTTAGTATTGCCACATTATGATTACTTCTCTTCTGTGCTTTTCATGTGTGATACTGGTAAGCTACAAAGACTTCAGATTATGCAGAATAGAAAAATTAGAGTTATCTTGAAATTTGATCGGTACACACATATACAGGAAAAGTTAACACAATTAAATTGGATGAACGTACAGCAAAGATTAAAGTTCAATGCCCTAATTTTCATGTTTAAAATAAAATATGAAATATATCCTGAATATCTAAGAAGAAATCTAACATATATATCAGATATGTACAATGTTTAAAATACAGCACACTTCAGGTTGCCTTTGTATAGAAGAACAAGGACGCAAAATAACCTGTTATATAGATGATCAGCTCTTTATAATAGTCTTCCGAATGAATTAAAAATAGAAAGAAATTTTGTAAAATTTAAGAAAAGGTTAAAACAATTAATTATATTAAAATAGTTTAATTTGACTTGATTTTTAATTTGAGAATTTAATTTTTGTTTGTTAATTTAGATTTATGTTTTATATATATAGTTTTTATTAATAAATTAATAAAATAAAACAAAAAAAATAAAAAAAGAATCTAATCAAAATTATTAAACTAACAACCGAAGGCTATTAATTATTCTAAAAATATAATACAACATAAGTACAAACTCTTTAAAAATATAATCTTCAATTGACTCAAATACTTTTAAATAATAAAAAATAAAAAAAATTTAAATTTTAAATTGGTACCAAATCTGTGGTAGCCTTTCAAAACTAAATTTGTTTATTTACTTATTTTTGTTTTATCTATTTTTCTGACTAAACTAAAACCAGTAGCCTTGATCTTCAAACTTATAAAATAATTCTATAATATTATCAAAATAAATCAATACTCTTTAGCTTAAATTGAAGGTCTCATAAATCTTTAATTATATCCAATTATATTGACAGATACTTGAAAAGGTTTATTTCTTGAATTAATAAAATAAACAAACATTTTCTTTTATTCTTTAATTATTAAATTTCAAAATACATTTTAAAAATTTACCTTTAATTAGAAAATTATTTTACCTTTAATTTAAATCCTATTACAGAAAAAAAAAATATTATAACTTAAAATTAATTAAAAATTGAAATGAATTCAATTGAATTGAAATCGACTGGTTCTTAATTAAAGCACATACAAAAATGAATCCCGGAATTAATATTCAATCAAATTTAGAGCCAAAATGAAAATGAACTGTTCAATTACAACACAGTGGTGTCTGTGAATATTCAAATATTATAAAAATGTGATTTAATATTAATGTTCTCAGAAAAAAATACATTTGTTTTTTTAATTGAATCATACGAACACAGTTGTTAATAATGTCAGCCATTATTTCACCATCATATTCAGCCATAAAAATCGATGTAAAAGTACTCGGCATTTTCAATTCGATTCGATAAAAAATTCTTAACGACAAACTCGATCTCAAAAATAATTTTGTACACACATTAAAACATGTATAAAAAATAATACGTTTTTGTATCAAATTAATCAGCTCTTAAAATTTAAAAAAAAAAAAAAATTTGTAAAATTTGTACTCTTTTATCAAATTTTTAATTTAAATATTATTTTTTTGGTTAGTTCATTGTTTGGAAATTTACAAGCAAGTAGTCGATTTTTCGTGGATCGAGTTCACGTGTACAGCCGATAATTAGATTTCATACCCTTAGCAATTCTACAGAAAAAAATATGTATAATTCAGGAATTAAATGCATACGGTAATAAATCGCGACAAATTAAAATTTGTGAACCACTATGAAGTAGAAAAATTTTAAAAAAAACAGAATTTCTAAATTCAATTAATATTTAAAAGTAAAACAAATTGGTTGTTTCACTTCCAGCATATATTCACAGACGTTTTGAATACATACATTTGATAATATGCACTTTGAAAACTCATAAACATGAGGTGTATGCGCCTACAATTACTCTACAATAAAATGAAGAAAAATGTAGAAACCCCGTTATCAAACATGCTGGTCGGAAGTTCAATTGTGTCATTACTAAGTAAATGATCAACGCTCGAACATATTTTTAACCCAAATTCAAATCATAATAACCAAATATAAAGTAGAACTCTTTTCAAAATATTTTACTCGAATTATCGGAAGTTTGACATTGGAAACGATTATTAATATCGCATATTCTTTAATCGCTTCAATTTATTGTTCGAAGCATCGGATTGGTTATACGAAGGCTTATTATTATTAATACTTTTTCTTAAATACCTGATTTTTAAAGCATCGTTTCTTAAAATCAGTTTTTCTTTTTTATTTTTTCAAATTTAATTTTGAACCGAATTAATAATAATTGTTTCATGCAAAGCCACAATGTTACCAATTTAACCTTCCAAAATAGCTTTAATCATCTCATTTAATACATAGTCATTACACTTAATATTTTTTTTTTAACAACTTCATGAAGCAATGTTTAGAAATCCTAGAATCAGAACTCAAAAGTTTAAGAAAAACCATTAGGGCTAACTGCAACAAATGCTTACCAAAATAAATGGATACAACATAAGAAATTGCTTCTAAGAGACAGTAAAACTAATGTTCACGCAAATGAAAAAAAGAACAAAAATATCATAATAACTGTCTAAAATTATATGCGATCAAATAAATTTTCAACCAAAATAATTGTATTTACTTACTAACTTAGAGAAAATCATCCTAGACTTCTATAGCATATGGGCGACTTATCTCCATTTGAAGATACGAAATGATTTCATGTCTGCCGATATTTCATCTTTCTAACGAAAGTTGGTGTACCCGATATCATATATCTTCGGACCTAGATTGGAAAATTCTCTTGGCTGTAGCATTTTCATCCACCCATCGTAGGTATTCGAGCCACTACAGTCTCTTGTCTTTAATTTTCAATTCTACGACTACCTAATTATACAGCTCATACAATTCGGCATTATATCACCTTGCCTTGAGCACTGTCTATGATTCTAATCCGTCGAGCCAACTAATCTAAGATAATAATACCACTACAGTCACTATAGTACAACGAATAGTTTCCTTTATTCAATATTATTTATACTTAGTTTTACTTCCTCACCAATACACCGCAGTCACAATTGCATAAAATTGACAATTCGTTATTCGACTATCGGTATGAAAAAACTTGCCTTATTTTATTCTTTTCTTTTCTGTCATTGTCTAATAATTTGAGCAAAACTTTGCTCATAAAATTTAAAAAAAATATATAATATGAATAAACAAAGCAACAACTGTCAAAAATTTCAATAACTTGTCATAAAAATTAATTCAAAGAACAAATTTTTTGCAGAGAGCTGTCAAAAAAAAACATAAACAAAAAAATATTAAAATTAGTTGATGTCATAACAATTAATAAAAAATGATTTTAAATTACTTTAAGCAATTTTAAATATAATTTGTTTTTATTATGTTATTATTATTTTATTATAATGTTGAGAATTAACCATTATTAACCATTACAAAAATAAAACAAAAATATTTATTATTTTGCATTTATTATTATTATTTTTTTAAAAATACAATAGAGATTTTATACGGAAGTATTCACACCCAACGTGATATGCGATACACATGATCATTTTTTTTTATGTAATTTACCAGTAGAATGCGCACAATCGCGTAATTTTTTCTTTTGTTTTATTTTTTTTTTTTTTTTTTTGAAAAATTCTTTTACTACTCCGTAATTACCACAGATGAACACAAGTTTTAAACAGTTTTGAAATAGGTTTCCTGTAAGTTTTAGGTTAATTTTAAATGCTGATAATTTAAAAAAAAAATGTAAATATTTTTTAGTTGACCATGAAAATTAATGATTTTTTGAAAAAAAAAATAATTAACCCAAGAATCTTCGTTCCTATAATATAGTAAAATTTTAATAAATAACGGAATATATTCTTAGTAAGAAAAATTATTACCGTTAGCTCAATTACAGTTATATAGGATAATGCCTATATTTTATACAGATAAAGAAAAATATTGATTTAATTCTCGGTGAATAACAGATTAAATTTTCGATAAGATAAATTAACAATAACAATGATACAGAACATAATTTAAATTAAACAATTAAATCACAATTATATAACAAAAAAACAACAAATTATTTAATGAGTAAAACACAAAATTATCACAAAGCTCAAACTTAATTTGGTTCAATTTTTGAGTGTATATTATTGTTCGCAAAGTATGACATGACACAAAATTGAGGTAAGCAATGAGTTAAATTGAAATTTGGGTTTATTTATTTGGGTTGGGTTTTGTAATTGGGTTTAATAATCTACCGAAAATTGCAGCTTCATTTATCAAATATTTTTTAAAAAAAAATAAATGCAATGAACAAAAACTAACAGATATGTGTGTACATATATAGAACTATTTAAATAATGTTTGATGAGATTTCTTCTGAAATATTGTCTGCTATAATGAAAATCAATTACAAACGAACTGTTTAATAGTCTTGACGATTTTACGATAGACTCTCAGGAGCCACAGCTCAATCTATGCGAGTTGAAATATAAAAAAGTTACAAGATCGGACATCAAGCATGAAAGTTATATAAATTTAAAATAGATGGACATTTTTTCTAGCTGATAAAATATCATATGACAACATTACTGAAGCAATATTACGTCTAGATTCAAATGCTTGGAATATCAATAAGCTAATAATTTGCAATGTAATTAGTAATATTAATATATTAATTAAACTGTTGAAGGAAAAATTTAACTCCATTTCTTGAATTTATTCAATTCTACTTATTTGTTTAGTATAAGATGGAATCCAGATGGAAGAGGCATATTCGAAATGATAATAAACTAATAAAAAATATAAATTCTTAAATGTGAATTGAAAAGAATATTTATTTTAATAAAGCTAGGCATACGAACTGATATAGCTAAAATAAAGTCAATATGCATATTAAACTAAGTGTGTTTATAGTCCAGACTGACTCCCAAGTTCTTAATTTCATTAACAATATCAATATTAGAAGTATCATATAATCATTATTGTAATTATTATTCATCAGCACTTTTCTTAAATACTATAAAATAAAAATTCTACTCATACTGACCGAAACAAAGAGAAAAATTAAAAATTAAAAAAAATTCACCAGTACCTATCCCATTTACAACGAAAATGAGAGAGGGCATATTATGAGTTTCATATTTTTTAATTTTCTTCATTATATTTGTAGTAAGTAGGTTAGGTACGTTATTATATTTTTATACTATAGGCTAGGGTTCTGTTAAAAACGTTAAATTTGGCTTTAACTTGAATTATAACTAATAAATAAGTGTTCTATTTAAAATACAATTAGTTCAAACAATAACTATGAAAAAATCTATTTTTCAGATATTAATATTTGTTTCCATACCAAACTTTAGAACATGTTAATTGTCAAATAACGAACGAATGGACAAAACTTCTCTAAAAAAACAAAAAAAAAACCCACTTACAAGAATATTTAAAAATATTTTATGAAAATAAATCGAAATAATTTTTGAAAAAATTCTTTTATTATCTACAGGTAATCAGGAAAACCGCCATCATTCTAATGGATTTCGTGACTCTTAGTTATTATGCAATAATTTAAAATAATTTTGGAAAATAATTTTTTTTTCTATCTACCTACTTTAAATTAATTTTATTAATTGAATTAAAATGAAACTGACACCAAAGTTAAATTATCATAATGATTGTGGCGATGATTTATTACACGTAATTCTTTTTTTTTTAATTTAGCATTGGAATTTTGAATTTTGGTAAAATTTTAAAGCTTTTAAAATTTTTCACGCTTACTTATTATGTTTCGAATAATCAAATATTCATAGATATTTGTTAATATTAGCTATGATTATCTATTTAGTTCTTGTTATGGTTGAGTAAAAAGAGTTAGTAACTAAAACTTAAAGCAAAGTCATACTATATGAATAATTGCATAATTATATTGAATCTTGGATGTCGCTCAAAACAGTACTCCGTAAATCACTAATACATAATATACACATGCATGCTAATTACACAACGCAACAATATATGTACAGACTCTATGATGATCTTTATGAAAACGTGCACTAAGCGACAATAAATAATCCCAATATAAATTAATCTCCAGAAGCATACATTATTCAAACTCAAATTTCAACTATAACTTGGAATAAAAAAATACTGTTCTGTTGCATTTCTTCAAATAATTCAAGCATTCGATAAGATGTGGTATTTGAGCTTATCATATAAACCTCAAATCTCCTTCAACGGAATTTGAGACAAATTCAAAGCTGGCTTCACAGTTGAAAAATAAAGGTCAAACAAGTCAATCCATAAGATATTTACAATGCGGAATGATAACTGCCCTCCAGTAATTTTGAACAATACAGTTATATAACAGGTGTATTTGGTCAAATAGCTGGGATTCATCTTGATAGCACATAATTTGTGAGCGCACTCAATTGCGACAAAAGCTTTATACAGAAGCTTATATTTCTTAATGGCTAAAAGATCTGTAAAAAGTTATACTTAAACCCTGATATGGTCGAATAGAATTTAATTTTAGGGCACTTTACCATAATCCATCATTGATTGTTTTGCATCTAAAAAACTAAAAAGAAAAAAAGAAGAAGCAAACATTGATTAATTTCCGCCATATTTAGAAATTTCAAATAAAGTTACTAAGAATATCAAACAATTGTCTTTCACAAGTTTTTCGATACCTTCTTCGAACATTAGAAGCGTCGCGAATATATAATTTAAGCGTTTAGAAACTCGACACATTGTTTTGCAATTTTTATTTGACGAACACCTGCGTTTCAACTTTTTTTTAGACGTCTAGAAAATCAAGATCCTAAGAATGATGGTTCATGCCAAATCCATAACAATTTGCAAGTTCCTTCAGTACATGATGAAATAATAAAATAATGTACAAAGTACAGTAAAAGTAAATTGGAAATTCATCCTTGAAAATAATTGTATGACAGGCGACAAAAATTATTACCTGTAAAATTATCAAATAAGTAGTGAAGTGTTTGTGTTATCATAGGATATATTCTTCAAACAAGTTTAATATACAAAATTGTTTTTTTAATTGTAAATCATTTAGATTGTGAATATTCAATGGAAAGAAAAAAAGAAGAAAAATTAAATTATGTATAACCAGCTCCACGGATTTGATTCTTTATCAGAGTAAACCAATATTGTTATCAACATTAAAAACTATATTGAATGGAAAAAAGTAGAAAAGTTAAGTGGGACCCGAAACATTTTTCAAATGATGAAAATTACTGAAAGCAATTTTCAATACAACCACATCGGTTCTAGTATATTAATATATGTATATAATATAAAAATAATTAATAAGCATATATATATATAATAAAAACAAATAAAAAATAATATAATATATAATATTTACATAATATATACCAAATAATTAATATATAAAAAAAATACCCACATTTCGAAAGGGAAAAGGACCTGTAGTTTAACTGCAGATCCCACTGTTATAAATAAATAAATAAATAAAATTAAGTAGTATGTATACCTAAAAAAAAATTATTTTAAAATAATTACAACTTTCACAGATAATGTATTTCAATCAAATGAAACGAATGAAATCACAAATAAATTTGAAATGTCAAACAGCTGTTTATAACAATAGCAAACAAAGCATCAACAAATTCTATGATGTGAAGTTTGCTCAAGTTTGCGCATCACAAACAGTAATTTTCAGCAACATTTTAATGTTGCATTTTTGAATATTGAACTTTTACGATGCGTGATGCTGATTCATTTCCGAATTTACTAATTTGTTAAGAGTATTAATGAGTCACTGAAGAAAGTCTATTTCATTTAACTGATTATTTCAATTTTCATATACATTTTTTAAGTCGATCAGAAATTTCACACTATAAACAAAAAACGTGTTTGTGGTTATCGTTGTTGTTCTTGTTTTTTTTTTCAAAATTGAATTCGCAGATATTTACACACATTAAATAGTAATGTTCATAACTAAAATCATTTTATTTATTTTATTATTTTACAAAATTTAATTTTCCAACCATTCAAATAAATGACAAGCCCATTCTTTATATTTCTATTAATTTTTTTTATTATTATTTTATACAATTTTTATAGATTTTTACAGCAGTACAGCAGCCGAAACACTTCAAAAAGTTAAAGTTTTAAAAAGCAATTCCCAAAAGATATAATCAAAATTAATGAATTATTAAAAGAAAATTATAGTGTCCAAAGCATTTTGATACAAATCTAATCTAATAAAATATGATAGCATCAAATTATCGTGATACTTGATTACCATGATTAAAGAGTATTATATAAATACGTGATTGATATCGTGATTAAATTTTATACTATTCTATCTTTATAATAGGGGGGTTTATTGTTTGCTACAGATTTTCATTTGATTTAATATAAATCATGAAAACTTTTAATTCAAAAATAATTAAATTATTTCACTCTTTTTCCTCTCAACTATACTCTAATTATATAATTAAGTATAGTTTTCTAATGATTAACTAAGATTATAGGTTGTGGGTTGAAAATTACTATACATAATATAAAAAGCTTTTGTTAATTTGTGTTCTAGTGGTGTTGAATAAAGATTTTTGTGTTATTAGATTTTTGTTTTCTTCTTTAAATTGGCACTAATTAATAGAAAAAATCACAAAACTATGTTATTTAAAGGTGTTTCAATATCAATTTTGATTCGTACAAAATGATTATTAAAATTCATGAGAATTCAAAACTTAAAGAATAATTCAAAAAAGATAATTAAATTTAATTTTAGAAATATTTTTAAAAGAACTCAATGACCTCAAATTTATTACAATTTGATAATAACATAATTATGGGAGCGTACTTCAATAAAAATGTAAATAGTTACATTATAATATGTTTCGATCACCCTCTATTCAACTAAACGGGTTGTACAATATAGACAAATCAGAAAAGAAAAATTCTACACACTAAAACACCTTTCAAATTAAGAAAATCTTCGATCCAATAATTACAGAAGCCATCCTCGAGAATGAATCCTCATTAGAGAGTTAAAACATCGGTAGATATTCAAAAAATTTAAATTAACAATTAAAATGAAACCGTTTAAAGAATTTAAATTTAATTAAATTAGCTAAATTATTAAAAAACAGAAAAAAGTCGATATGTTATATATACTCACATTCCTATCCATCTACAATAGGTTGCATTGATGGAGTGCATTACAAAATTTCATAACCAGTCAAAGATAGTGTGAACTATGTATTACAATCGAAACGGTTTCCACTCACTAACTATCCCACAAAATTTATTTCTACTTTATTTTGTAATATTTTTATATAATTTAAGTTTTTTTAGACATAGCTAAAGTTTACAGATGTCTTTTTAGGGTATTCAGGGAAGTGTTACGATATTGCGATGTGGAATACGGCTATCATTCCACACCGCAATATCGTTAAATCAGGAAAAGAAAGCTGAGGAAAGCTATTAAAAATAATAACTTAAATTTTTTTGATAATAGCCATCTAATTGTAGATGGAGCTTACCTCCTTGAAAATTATCGAATGGTGTCCTACAAAAATAATGGCTTCCTTCTTCAGAAACATCACATCAAAATACGATTTTGAATTCATTACGTTTTTGGTCTTCTAAAACAAAAATTTTTAATTTTATACCTCCGTGTAAATCTCCAGAATATTAAATTTGATAAATATATAATCATGACTTAAATTATTTTAAATAATATTCGAATTGACGATGAACATGTTGAGTTATCAAATCTCGATAGTTTTTCATGTTTGTTTTAATTTGGTTTTGTTTTGATCACAACGTAGCTTGTCCCTTATACAGATAAAATCTTTTTAAAAAAATTCACTTTTAGTTATAAACAAAACATTGGGTTTTTAAAATGTTTAGCTACTCAAATACCTGTCAAACCAGTAGCAAATACATCGTCAACAACAATTTTGATCATGAAGCAGTATTTCAAGCTTTTGTTAGCTTTTGTGGACATTTTAGGTCATGCAGACGTTGTATTCAACTTTGTGCTGAGACATTTACAATGTCAAGGAAAATGAGAATAACTTTAAAATGTGGTATTAGAATCCATATCAAAGCTATGCTAAGTACAATGGATGGATGTTAAAACTAAATTAAAGTACAATATATTGATTCTTATGTTTGAGCTATAAAGTATAATTTACTACCAAATTAAATGCAGTAACACATTGATTATCGATTACATCGTAAATGTCTTTAAAAAAAAAACTTCAACCTGATACAATGTAAAAACACTAAGTTGTTAATGTTATCCGTAAAATAGGTTGGCAACATTATGTAATAAGAGCTTTCTGAGACATTGGGTTTTAAATCATTTGTGATCAAGCTAAATTAACAAAAAGTTTTTATTAACACTGTAAAACATTGGGTTTTTAAAAAATTTTGTAAACCCAAATACCTGTCAAACCGGTCGCAACAACAATTGTTATCCTAAAGCAATTACAAAATATACATGATAGTTTGAGTAATTGACTTGAATTCTTCTTGAAATTCCCAGCTGTTTATTCGATTGACTGGCTGTCAGCTTGAAAATAGCTTGAGTTTGACATGTATTTTTGGTGACATAAATTTTTCACTTAAAGATAAATATATAACAAACTACAAAAAAATATAAAATCAAATTTTTTTATTCTTTTAAATCTTCTATTTTTTAAATTCACTCTAAATATTAACAAACCTTCATGAATTTTTGCCATTAAATGTCCACTCAAGCTCTCAACCTTCGCGTATTCGATTGATATTTTCAAGTCAAGTAAATAAATTTTTGTGATTGACTTGAATGAAGCTGGTTTCAAGGAACTAGCGTATACATGTTATTGAAGCTTTCTTAAAGCTTACTTGAACCTATCATGTATACGGGGTAAATGTCTTAAGCTTTTGTGAGCTCTTATAGATATTTAAAATCATGTGGACGTTGTATTCAATTTTGTGTTGAGACATCTACGATGTCAAGGTATATTAGTGGATATTATTATTTACGAAACAGACCAGATTTTAAAATACCGTTATACAAAAAAAAAAATGCACACAAAATTCACTTATGTATAGAGGAGTACAACTTTTCAATGACTTAACACAGAAAATGAAATTAGAATTTGTATATTTGTAAAATAAATAAGAGAGCATTATATGTAGATAATTTTAAATTTAATTGTAAAAATTATAACTTTTCTTAGAGACTTATAAAATAAATCTAAATTTAAGTCTAATAACAAATCCCAGAATGAAATTTTTAACCCAGTAAAAACCCAGAATGCAATTTTTTTATTATTTCGATTTCCAAAATCACTACTATTGGCTCAATTATTGTAAAACTTCTATTACAACATCAGTTTTTTCTATCAATAGAAAATATTTCGCAGTTCATTATTATCATACAAATCTAAAAAAAAAATTATTATCTTTGTATTTAGAACGAACGAAAAAATGTTTTCAAAAGTGTTCATTTTAAATTATAACTTGTAAGAAATTTGTAATTAAATTTAGTTCAACAAGAAAATTTGGGCGTAAGTATGACACGAAATAGATACCAAAGGTAGTAACAAGTTCTATGCTTAAAATGTCATTTATACAGTTAAAAACATTTCAAATCAAATCACCTGTTCAATTAAAAAAAAAAAAAAATAAAAAAAAATAGAAATAAATAACAAACAAAGTACATGATTATAAAGTGCTTATTAATGTCATTTTTCACCTTCTAAACTTCATTAAATATTAAATTTTGCAATTCTAGACAATATCTTAAAATCAATAATAAATTTAATATTCTAAAAAAAATTTATAAAAATATATATATACATACAATAATATAAGCATATAAAAAATAAACAACAAAAAGTTACATATAAAAATATATAAAATTTCAATTAGCTACAGTGCAGTGCAATGATCCAATTGGAAATGACGTTAAAAAAAAATATTATAGAATAAAAAATAATGAGACAATTATTATTATTTAAAAAAAAAAAAAATAAAAAAAATAAGCCCACAATACACAATAACATACTACACAATACAACATACCACACAACAGCACACACAACACACGACATTAAAATATTTAGAACTAAAAAAAAACCGTCGTAACTATACAAATAATATTCATGATAATGTGAAAATACGCGTTAATCAAAAAATTTCCTTATTCTCATAAATAATTCATGTACCAACAACGGGGCTGATTTCTAACACAACATTTTTTTAAATATTTATCTATATGTACATATATTAATTTCCCAAAAATAAAAAAAAAACTAGAACACCACAATAATAAATATAAATAATTCTAACTGCAGATTATATTGTATATAATATATAGATACAAATCTATTATCTACAAATATTCTAGAAACCGATCACTTTAATGTTACAACTCTGTTTTTTTTTTGTCAAAATTAAATATCAAATATTATGAGTAGGCCTCTAAGAACTATAACAAAATAAAAAACTAAACAATTTAATTAAAATTAAAATAACTGTAGCTAAGTATATAAATAACAATCAACTTCGTTAAAACAGTTTCAGGAAGAAATTATTTTTGGTCGTATGTACAATGTCCAATAAGTGTTCCAAAATAGTGAAAACAACAAAACAATAACAAAGAAGAAAAAAAAACATAGAAAAAACTATAATTTAAAGTGTGTGGTTTGTCAGTGTTGTTTGACACTTTTGCGCCACCATTACTTGAATAATATCATAAATAAAAAAAAATATTTATTTATTTATGTATGTGATAATAATTAGGAGTATGAAAAAAAAAATTAAAGAAATAATAATTTACAGTCTGTTATTTGGTTTTTATAGAATTTTTTAATGTCAACTAAAATATAACATTTTCATTTTAGATCTCAATAAAAAGTTGAACTATTTAATTTAAAATTACTTTTGTCACTGAAAACATTTAACAAGTAAAAACTGTTTTTTTTTTTTAAATGATCTTTAACTTTAAGAAAACTTACATCGTTTGTGTTTCATGAACGGTGTTAAATTTTCGAGACATTTGTTGTATTACTGACAATAATACTATCAAACTTAATACAATCTAACAATCTAAAAACATGATGTTAATCAAAGTCCGATTAAAAGTGTTATAAACGATAGATTCCACCAAAAAAAAAACAATTCCACCTTTATCATGAAACAAATCCATTCATGTATATATTTGGTGGTTCAGAAATGGAATCATGGTACTGTTCTGATACTGATAAATTTATTGTAAAAAAAAAAACTTACTGTGAATTCTGATAATTTGACATTTCAGAAATAAATTACGTTGCTAAATTTTTTCAAATTAATTATTATAGAACGTTTTATTTTTGAGAAGATTATTATTATAGAAAGAGAAGTTAAAAAGAGCTACATTGTTTTATACAACAATATTCAAAATGTTGTTGACAGTGAAATAAAATATTTTTTTTATTATGACCAATTTTGGTAATTATTCTAAGGATAGTTATTCTCATCCGAATTTGATAAAATAAATAAAATGTATTGCTTCATTCACTTACTCTCTGTAATTTCTCCCAATCTCTTTTAGGTAAACCTAACTATTTGATTCAACATAAAAACGTTTTCACTGAGCGGCAGCTTTTAATATTATACTTTCGACAATTTTTTAATTTTCCCCAGCTAATTCAATTAGTTACCCTTTTGCTCCAAACTACTTAATACTTTTTTAAAAATACTTGCTTATACATTTCATGCATTTTATTTAACATTTTTAAATTTGTATTCTTAGACTAGGCTACTTTAGTTTTGTAACTGTTCGATTGCAAAAAATCATTGCGCGCATACATAAGCAACCAAATTATTTGATTTTTTCTGGTGGGCGCACACATAATAATTAAAGAGTTGTATTTTTATGTGTGAGTCGTTTAGTTTGAAAATGGATTTGGTAGAATTAGCATGCATTTGTGCTCTTGAAACTAAAAGGAGAAAAAAAAATTAAGGAAAAGAAGATATTGGGTTCACCCTTTATTAAGCCGATAGATTTGGGGTGTAACCCGAAAAAAATTTTCGGATATTATAGAATGAGTATTTCTTCTTTCGATAATCTTCTATCTTAAGTTTGATCTTCAATTACATGTCAGACCACAAAGTGGAAGATTACCATTTCAACAAAAGAAAGATTATCCAATGAAACAACAACTATTTCGCTGACTTGCGTTCACAAGGTTATCACCACATTTTTATTTGAATATTCCTTAAAGATTTTATTGTAAATGCCGTGGTCTTACATCAACAGCTTCAATTAATTTTTCAGTATTTATCTTCATCTGTTCTCCTTCATCTATTATCAATTTTATATTACAATATTCTAAATGACGATAAATAACCGAATTCGATTAAAGAACTGTATTCATGTTACTCTGTTACTCTGTTACAAAAAGTTCGATAAAATTTAAATTTAAAAGTTTAATTTCGTACAATTAACAACGTAGTAAATCTATAGTAAACTTATTTATTTCTAGTAAAATTGTTCTTTACCTTATCGAATTATTCAAGTCAAGTTGAATGAAATCAATCAACATTTACAAATCTTCGTAATTATCAGATGAATTAAGAACAATAGAATTCAGCAATTTACATAGACGTTGAAATAGAGTTGTCAAATATACGCGAAAGTTGTCAGTATACGCAAATTAACATGTTAATTTTATCAACAGTACATCTACGTAAATTATTCATACTCCCTGATAATGTCTATGCACTAAGTAATTGTGCTAAGAAATACCCACCTCCACCAGGAGTGGTCTCCTACCGTCACTCATATCTTTATTTCTACACAATCCACAGTCACACACAGTTATCCTCATATCTTTATTTCTCCACAACATTCACCAAAACTCTAAAAATAAATTCGATTATCAAAAACAAAATTATTGAAAATTTTGATACCCATACGGCCATACCCAATGGAAATAATTATGGCAAATTGCTTGTTAGAAAACGTCTAATTGTTATTCGAATATACTTAGTTCAGAATTTAAGCTTCTAAAAGAAAACAAAAATTTTCTTGAATATTTTCAGATTTTTGAAATAAGTTTTTGAATCTATTAAAAACATAGAATTAATGCAATTATACACTATAAACGCTGGGTGGTGCAGTAGGTTCAGCCGAAAGGTTCCAGGTTCGATTCCCGATGAAGCAAAAAACTGCTTTATGAGTTTTTCGGTCAGGTCCAGTACCCTTTGTAATTGGGATAAAATAAATGACAAAAAATAATAGTCTGGTAACAAATTAAATAAAATGAAATTATTCTATTTAAGTAGGCTTAGTTCCTGACAATAACAGTAGCTTTCCACATTTAAAAAGTTGTGATAGCCAGTAATTTTCATGAATAAATGCTCGAAATATTGTAGATGTAGATGACTAACTTGCAGTACTGTAGTTTATTAAGCACGAAAAGGTAATTCTAGAATATATAAAAAAAAACAAGGTACAGCTTTTCCATTATTAACTCATCATTATTCCTTGAACTTCTAAACGTTAATCAGCACAAAATTTTAGAAATTTGACTTTAAGAAAACTCTCTAATTTATTTATTTACTATTTAATTCAAGCTCACAAAAATAATATAAGTTTTTATAATTATTTAAAGCCATGCTAGTGATGTACTACACTGTCAATTGTTGTACTGATATGGTTATTGAAGGTTAGTTTGGGATCAAATGTTACGCCCAAATATTTAATTGAGTTGGACCAAGGGATATCTGTGGAGTTCATTTCCGTCTGGCACAATGGTCTCCTACACAAAATGAAAATATCGAACTTTCCCTTATTTTTAATTAAACTAGTTCAAAATTTCCTGCAAAGAAGAACTTTTCATGTTAACATCGAAAATACTAACTCGATAATATTTCCCGTCTCAGCCGGGGTACCACAAGGTTCAGTTTTAGGACCAATACTGTACAATATCTATACTTCAGATATTCCTACTATAAGAAATTGCTACTTATCAGTCTTTGCTGACGATACTGCCGTTTACTCGGCTCATGAAAGTTGTGTTAATATCTTAATTAATCTACAAGTTGCTGTTGATACTCTTTTTAATTTTTTCAATAAATGAAAAATATCAATAAATGCAGAAAAAACGAACGCGATTTACTTTACGAAAAAGAGAAGACTTAGTAACCTTCCGAACCAACACATAAAAATAAACTCGACAGATATCCCTTGGTCCAACTCAATTAAATATATGTGCGTAACATTTGATCCCAAACTAACCTTCAATAACCATATCAGTACAACAATTGACAAGATTAACAAAATTATTAGGATATTGTACCCTTTTATAAATAGAAAATCCAAGCTATCCGAAAGTAACAAAATAATATTATTCAAAGTGGTGTTTCAGTTATTAATTTTATACGCCGCACCTGTGTGGCATGACTGCGCAAAAACACACGTTCAAAAATTGCTAGTTTCGCAAAACAATATCCTCAAAATGATATTAAACCTCCCGTTTTATTACTCTACAGTAAAATTACATAAAAGAGCTAATATTGAAACAATTTATATGACAAATTTTGTTACAACAACTTGCATTCCATTAACCCCCTTATAAAGGAAACTTTAACAGTAAGACACAATTAACCTACTAAAATTCTCATTTGGTCTTTTAAATATAATAGCCAAACTTATAATAGGTTTTTAATTTTAGAAATAAAGTAGTCACTAAGAATTAGGTTAAGATAGATTTAGTTTTTTTAGTTAAATAACAAAAATTTTCAAATTAAGGTTTTTTTGGTAAAATTTTTCCTTAACTCATAATATATTAGTCATAGATTAAGTAATACTCAATAAAATAAAATTAAAATGTTCCTAGCTGTAAAGACCTAATTTAGTGTCTATATCTCTTATTTTTAAGTTAAAGAGAAATGTAAAATTAAAATATTACAAATAAAGGAGTACTACTACCACTACTACTAGATTAATTTTTTAATATTTAATAAAAATGATTTTGGCGTTTAAAACTTCAGCCATCACATAGCATCAACATCTTCGGTGGGTTTTAACTTCAATCCAATTAAATGTCCACATTTTGCCTCCAATTGTCTCTGTAATGTATAAAATACTCGTATGACTGCTTTGTAATTCAAAATATCTTGATTCAAAGTATTGTGATCCTAAATGCAGTTTTACAGTTTTCCTGTATATATTATGAGTATATTAACAATATTCATCACGTCATATAAAATTTTCTGTACAGGTTTTCGGTTCAGAATTAAAAATCAACTAATATAAAAACAAAATTTGTCTTTAAATGGACCTTCTCTAGTTACAAATTCATTAATTTTTCTTATGCTTGTATATTTTATGGTTGTTTTTTTAAAGATCTCTAACAAATTTATAACGGATACAGGAATATGAATAATAGAACCCAAACATTGACAATATAAAAGTTTATAATCGAAAGCTTCAAAATTCAAGTCGTATTAATATGCAAAGCATAAATACTGTATTTACACTTTCTTTTTGTATGCGATATTAATATCACAATGAAACTTCTTTGGCTTGAATATCATGGTACATCATTATTGCGTATTATGAAAATTTGTGAGATAATAAAATTATTCTAAATTTTTTCTCTACATAGAAAAGAATTGATATAAAAAAAAATCCTTAAAAATCCCTCTATTTTTTTGAGTCGGTAACCCTTTTTTATATGAATCACATTTGATAAATACAACAAACCTCTTATTACCCAGTTTTGTTTACTTAAAACATTCAACTACTGAAAGACAAGTTGAACTTTATTGTATTGAATGCCATTACAAATCGTATCAAATTTATATGGAATCATTAATAATCCAAAATGGTAACAAAAAACGAATCATAAAAAAAAAACAAAAATACCACAATACAAAAAAACAAAAATTAATATGTTAAAAAAATCTCAAAAAAAATTGTTATTATTATCAATCAAAAACATTTTATTGAGAAATTCATTGCATTTATGAATTGTTTGCTACAAATAAATTTATATTGACCGGTATAAAAATGGTATTACTTGAAAAACTTGACCACTAATATACACCTTCCTACATACATAATAAAATAAAAAACAACCACCTAATCTCATAAATTTTTAAATATACAACCATCATCACTACCACCAGCACCACCATCACCATATATATTGTAGAGTAGACAAACACCAAGTTCGCTTAAAAAATATTTGCTTTTTTTTTACTGTTATATTTTAGCAAAAAAAAAAATTAAAAAAACAACAACTTGCAATAATATTCGTACCTGTAAAAAAAATTATTTTTATTCTTTTTCTATCAATTTTTATTTTTTTTTATTTTATGATCTTGTGAATCAGATTTTGTTTTTTTTTTTTAGAACAGTGATTTTTTTTTTATCAATTACACACAAACAAGTATACGAAATTTTATAAATATGGTTGGTTATTGATCCATAAGTACGACAACAAAGAACTGTTATTATAGTATATAACTGGACTGGACATCAAAATTATAGACAAAAACTTTAATAAAAAAAAACAAAAAATAGCAAAAACAACGACGGCTTCATGTCTGGCTTAAGGCATAAAATCTGTAGTGAGAGCTGCTGCTGCTGTTACTGCTCTTGTTTTGAAAACTTTCAAGGTAACTAAATTATGTTAGAAGAAAAAATATTCAAAAACAAAATAAAAAACACACAAAACACAGTTATAAAATATGTGAATTTATTTGTGAACAGTTAGAAAAAAAACAAATCGAATTTATTACCGTTATTAAAGTTCAGTTAGATTTTTTTTATGTGACATTTAATTGTGATATATGTATATCAACATATTTGTACGTACTTATATTTCTAAGCTAGCTAGACTATATATACATATAGATTAAAACAAATTGTATATTATATGTATGTGCGTATGTAGATTCATATTTAAATTATGAATTGAGTTTAATTGGTATTACAATTGTGTTTATTTAGGATTAGTAAAAGTGAATAAAAATTGTTTTTTTTTTTTAATGTAGTGGGTTGATCATTGGCAGTAATATTTGTCTATTTTTAACATAATCTATAACATAGTATATGAAAAAATTAATTGCCTTTAAACAGGATTTACTGAGTTGTATCATATTTCAGAGAAATCACTTAAACTTTACTCTACTATTTTTATAACCATAGAATTGTTTTGTATTTGATTAGCAATTTAATTTGATTCTTGATCTGTTAATATACCTAGATTAAGAATGTTCCGCTCAAAATGACAGAGTTATTTTTAGAAGTTTAAGTTAAGTTTAGATCCTACATCTACTTCTGTAATTTAAGCTATAACTCAAAGTTTCTTCAACATGCCATTGGCATTTTTTTACTATAGTGATAAAATACCTCCTTTCTAATAGCATTTCGATCTTCGATTCTTCGACAAATAATTAAATTAGAGCAATTTATATCAGTATAATAGCTAATGAGTGAATGAATGAGTGAATAAATGGGTGAGTGAGCAAAATAATGATATATACAAGACTCTAATTTTGAAATTTTTTAATTATTTGTAAAACAAAAAATCTTTGCTGTTTTCAAACGTCAAAAGTTAGATATCAATGCATATTCCTTATATTAAACCATTAATTTCTGTTCTACTTCAATTCAATCCGCTTAATATGAAATTTTTTTGGATGGACAAAAATTAATCGAAGGATCTTAACAGTGGAAAATTTTTTTCAAAAATCTCGATGTCATTACTTATATATACATTTAATTTAATTTAATTTTGTTTTACTTAATTTAATTTAATTTAATTTTATTTAATTTAATTTAATTTAATTTAATTTAATTTTATTTTATTTAATTTAATTTTATTTAATTTTATTTAATTTTATTTAATTTAATTTAATTTAATTTAATTTAATTTAATTTGATTTTATTTGATTTTATTTATTTATTTCAACTGTCCATAAATTCCCATTCAAAATGGGAACCTGGGCGACCTTTTCCCTTCTGGATGTGGGTCATCTAGTTTACTTATAGTTACTATTTAAAACAAAAATAACTTAGATGAATTTATTTAGGCAATTTAGCAACTTAATCTAAAGCTCTACATAGCTAGTAAAGCAGTTAAGTGTGTCTATCAATAAAATATTTTTGTTTGTTATTATTAATTGTTAAAGGAAAAATAAAGTGTTAAAAAATAAATCTGACGTTTGAAAACAATTTAAAAAAAAGGTTGTCTATCTTTTATTTTTATTTTGTTTTAGTTTTTTTTTTTTGAAAAAATCAGATCTTCCTGTAACATTACCACTTTTTTTCAATGTCAGATTGTCAGTACAAACTAATGACATACAACATACGACCTAATGTGAACACAACATAAACACAAGAGTTTTTACATAAAATATAAATTGTGTCGGAACACTAATATCACATAAACAATAACGAAAAGGTATATAAATATAATATATTGAAAAATGTACATTATATAAGATACATGTATACATAAATAAACAAACTTCAAAATATAAGCATTAATTTATAACTAAACTATACACAAAATATTGTTTTTGTTTACAGATTTTTGATTTAATTTGTTTTATAATATTGTTACCGAGTATAGCTGACTTCCAAAATGTAGTATAAAAAGTTTTAATACAGCTTAAATATAGCTCTAGGCTTAAAGCTTTTATAACCACTTCATTGTAAAATATATAATAAAACTACATTGGAATTTCATTTTGACAATATAAATTACAAACATACATTTTGATTTTTAAATTATAATTTTGTGTTTTTGTAATATAAATCGGTAATAATTTGTTTACTTTTGGTTTATCTTTCCCTACATTTCTGTCCGTAAATTCTGTACTAAATATTCTATTCTATTCTATGTTAATTATTTTCTAATTTTATTACTCTTTACTATCCTTCTTTTTTCTTCATCTTAAGATGGCTTAAATTCAGGGAAAGCACTTAGGGTGCTTATCCCATTATGTTGGCCTAATATAAAAAAAAAAACATGAAAATTAATATTATTATTCAGATTCATTCAGATTAAGCGGTAAAATATATGTTATTAACATATTTTGCTACAATTTGGGAATAAACTTATTTTTTGCGGAAAATATATGCTAACGTATAATTTAATGAATTCTGGTACCTTTATGTAAGACATGTATATACAAAATGTAGTCTAAATTATTTTTGCTACGCATTCTGCTCTTATATTACGTTTCCACATAATTATTTTACATTTTGGCAGATACTACATTGTAAATTTTACGGTTTCACTGAATTTTGGATGTATGTATTTTCCCGGTAAGTATGTATATAATCATGATATTAATATTTGTTTTTTTAATGTGTTCTATAACTTATCCCTGACAAATTTTTACATTAAAACCAACAACAGCTTATCACCGATGAAACCAACTCAAATCACCTCAAATCATTGTTCTCAATAAAATGTTCAAATATTTAATTTCAGACGCCCAAAACAAAACATAAATTTAATTTTAGTCCTTAAAATTTTAAATTCAAAAATATTTTAATAATGAAAAAAAAACAAAAGGTTGGAAACTTCAATATGTCACTGACTTTAAGACAAATAATTACTTTATCATTTTTTTTTTCTGTCCCACATAACTAGATATCTTACATAGCTATTATATGGCAGACATGCAATAATATCATGATACAAACATGCAACAAATCATGATATCAGCAAAATCATGATCATGATATCACATATCTGTCAGTAGTATATAACAATAGTTAATTAGATTTAATAATTTTATCCATGATAATCATGATCAGTAGAATTATTCACCAAAATAGATTGTCCATTATTATATTAATAACATTGAATAATTTAATTATATATATTTGGATTAAAAAAAAAGAAAAAAAAAGAAAAAAAAGTTGAGTTTCGCTAAAAGGCAGAATTATTCTAAAATAATCGTTAGAAAACAGTGTGTCGTTTTTTTAAACTTTTGTTATTGGGTGGTAATAAATTTAATTTCCTACTGTTATATAATTTATAATAAATTTATAATAAATATATTTCAAATTATGTATATTAATTGTACATATAGATACATATATATGTACTCATGAAAATATTAGAGCTATAGAATTTAATTTTAATTTTTAAAATTTTGAATTGATTTCATAAATACATTTTTAATACAGTTCATTAAATTTATAATTTTAAATTAAAATTGATATGTTCAATACAATATTATAATGTATAATCATATACATTGATACATACATAAATAAATTCTCTTTGCCTAAGGATATTTAAATCATTGGTTAAAGAAACTGGCGAATAATTTTCAAAAGCTATTTCCTGTCTATGAATTGTTACTCGAACAAAACAAAAGTAATTGTCTATTTTATAAATTAATTTTCGATATTTTTAAAAATTTCGAAATATTTTTAATTTAACAATATTTTTGAGTTATAAGTTTTGCAACATTAATTGAAATTAATTTTAGTAATAGTAATGTTTGACAGGGTGTCGTAGCTAGTAACGCATCCAACACTTTTCTCCAATAACTTCGCACTTGAAAATTACATAGATTTTAAAATTATTTTGACCAATTTATATTATCTATGATCATTTCATTAAAGCTTTATAACCGAAATTTTCTAAAAATTTAAAAATTTGTATAGCATAAACATTGAAATCATTATTTATTATTCAGAAATACTGCGAACACAATATTTTTGAATTAATTTTTAATCTGCGGAGAAAAAATCGCTCGCGCATCTACTTGGTACTTGGAAAGTTTTATTTTTTCATTATTAAAACTCGCTGTACGTCTCTCGTAGATCGAATTGACAATAGCGGTGTTCTAAGTAGAATAGATAGAGACCGTGAGTTGTTATCAACAATCAAATGCAGAAAAGTAACTTATCTGGGTCGCATGATGCGAAATTATAAATACTTTGTTCTACAAATGATTGTGAAAGGTAAAATTGAAGGCAGAAGACGTGTTGGCAGAAAATAAATGTCATGTCATGAATAAAAAACATCAGACAATGGACAGGTTTTATTGTCTATTGTAAACAAATGCGACAGAAGAAATGGCATACCGTTGAATCGGGCATACTCTGAGGAAACCTGAAAGCAACATCGCGAAACAATATTTCGAATGGAATGCTCAGGTTACACGTCGCATGGGAAGGCCGAGAAAAACATGTAGAACAACAGTCTCAGACAAAGCTGGTACCCAGCAAAGAACGTGGCCACAATTGATGAAATAAGTCGCAGATAGGACAGATTTTTTTTCCCACCCTATGCTCCACAGGACAATTATGATGATACATTTAATAACTTTGTTTAGTGTATACCTAATTTTTAGTGCGTCTCATTTTATATATGTAATCTCGATAAAATGAATTTCAACGCAAACTTATAATTTATGTAAAATTGTCATTTTTAAGCTTTGAATTATTGGTTTGATGTTTATTTGATCCACACATAATCTGTATTGGACATCTATAATAATTATGTGAAAAAAATTAAAAAAATTAGAGTAATTCAATTACGTTAATGCCTACTGGAATCTTGTTTCCTTTTTTTCATTTTCTAATTTTTTTTGTTTTACATACTCTTTGTGGGTAAGAAATAACGATTTTTCGACATAATTTTATTGAATAAAATGCATATTAAAAAATACACAATTTTAAAATGCTTATAAAATCTTCATTTCTAAGGTACCCAGTTTATTAAAAAAAATGTTTGGGTTTATTTACTTTAGTGAACATATTGTTATTGAGCTCTAGCTTTAAAAAAAACGGCCATTTTTGTGGGTTAGGCCACTTTAGTATTACATATAAATGATGAAAATCAAAAAAACTAGTGGCTTAGGCCAAGATATTTTTTAATAAATTTTTTTATTTCATTTTTTAAATAATAAATAATAATGTAATAGATAAATTCATATGTTATAACTTTTTAAATAATATTTGTTGTTTAATAATTATTGTAATTTCATACAAAAACTATACCTTGGCTGGAGTTTAGCTGATACTGGTATTCAAATGACGACACTTCTGGTTAGATTGAAAATAATCAGACTCAAAATTTGAAAAAATATCTAAATTTTAAATTAAATCGATAATAAACGCTTTCAAATAAACAATCTTTTTTGTGTATAAATACCTGGAGAAGTTGAAAAAGTAGGATTCATTTTCTATCACTAAAATTAACTATAATAATTGTTAAGTGTACAAATTGAACTTGAATTTAAAATAAATTATTTACACTCTTAAACTGGAGGAAAAATAACTTTAAAATTACTCAGAGGAATAATATCAGACACAATTAAGAAATAATTGATGACTTACTAAATTAATGAAATTGGTACATCAAATTTACGGGTGCGGGTTGATTTGTTGAAAAGCAAAATGCCAAATTAAAAATTTTGAATAACAAAATGTTGAGAAAAAAAATGTTGAATAAGAAAAAATTAAAAAAAAAATATACTCGTATGTAGATTTAAAATAATGATTGTTTTAATTGTATTTGTCTACTTTAATACGATCATCATTTACTAATACCTATTTATAATAACCTTTTTTTTTTTTTAAATTAAGTGTACATTAGCATTTTTAAATATGTAATATCGAAATTATAGAAATTGAATTATAACAATAACATTCAAGAAGTGATTATTGAGTTAATTTACTTCTACCATAGTTAATTTAAAAAAAAAAATCATTGTTAATTCAATTGTTTGATAAAAATATTATTTGTTTAACCTATAAAAAGACCTTCTGTTAAAAGAATAGTTACCCGGGTACACTAGATATTAATAAGATACGATACATGTAACATTTCAAGTAACACAATATAGGTTTTTCTATTTTCAATTCTAAAATAATGTATTTTTTTATAATATATATTAAAGTAGACAGGTATCTATATGAATTGAGGGTTTTAAATGAACGACTTTCGGAACTACAAACACTCTTACTTTGAAACTTTCAAACAAATATCTTGCTACTAACACAAAGGTTAAAAACTGATGCACATTGATGAAGACTCTTGTACAATTTTAAAACTTTTTGTTTATTTAAATTTGAAATCAATTAAAATTTAATTAGAAGGTCAATTATAGGTTATTCAGGTCCATTTATACGTTAACAGTACCTAAATAAATGTTAAAGTAAAAATCATCAAATTCTGTAATAGCTATTATCATTCCGATTTTCTATTAACTTTTTTTCATTAGTTTAATTTTTTTACAAAATGTTTTAATTTTTTTAAAACCAAAGTGGCCACCCAACAGTGTGGGTTAGGCCACTTTGGTTTTTAAAAAAATTGCAAATTATAAAAAGCCAAAACAAATTTTGTGATAAATAATAAAGAAAAAACTATTTCTGAAACTGGAAATTCAAATCCTTGATTCTAGGAGACAAACATTACGGATTAAAACAGTAAAAAATTTTTTTTTGTATGTGGGTTGGGCCACTATGTTTCTGAGACACTTAATGTTCCAGTATAATTGTAAGTTCAAAGTATGAAGAAAAAAAAATATACCTTCATTAAAATCAAAATTATTTTTTAAGAAATAAACAACGTTAAAAACATAAAACCATTCAAATTTGTGTAATAAATAATTTACATTCATTTTTCAACAAAAAATTAATCATTATTCTAGAAAAATAAATTAAATTCAAATTTCAAATTAAAATCTAAATCTTACAAAATATTTCTTTTTTCTTATTTCAGGTGAGTTATTTTCAATTACAAAAAACAAACAGGATTATCAATATCATAAGGTAAAAAAATCATTACCATGATTCATTCTTTATACCAATAAATTGAGTAAACAAAATTCAATTAAAATCTAGAATTAGCAAATCATATAGCACAAATCCAATTAAGATCAATTAAAAATTTTATTTATCATTATAATTACTTAAGTTTCATTCTCTTTTTGTTTCAATTAATTAAAATTAAATTAAAAAATGTAAATTCCTTCTAAAAATATATATATATATATACATATAAAAACACCTCTAAGTTCAATGCTATATCAATTTCATTACCATTAAAATTCAATTAAAATCTGAAAAACAAACATAATTATAAAACATTCACCTCGATATCCCAATTTTTAATTGAATAAAAAATAAAAAAATTAATTTAATACTTAAATTATTTAATTCCCTTACATAGTAAGTAATTAAAATTAAAATCCATTGATAAAATTTTACTATAGCGCCACACTAAAACATGTACTTACCATAAAAAAAAAAAAGAAAAAAATAACCTCAAATCTTCAAAAAAAAAAAACAAAAGTAAACAACAAAAAATCAATTCAATTTCAAAACTCTTTTACTGATTCGATACAAAATTAGTTAAGCATGAATGATTTACTGACATGACATTCATAGTATACAAAACTCACCTTAGCCAATTCTACTCGTACTACTTGTACACATTATTAAGTAAAGTACATACATCAAGTAACATAACAATGGTGGTGGTAGTGGTGGTAGTGGTGGTGTTATATACAATGTTAGTAAATTATTTGTAGTTTAGTACCTTTTGAAATGTAAATGCGAATTAACATTACCCTATAGCAGCGATGAATTAAAATTAGTACTAATTGACATTCTATAAGACGTGAGCGTGAATTACAATCAATTTGACATTGATAACTCAAGGAAATTTTTATAGACTTTGAATATGCTGTACGAAATCATAACATTATTCACATTTAATTCCAAATTCTTTCAAATTACTAAAATTACAATGGAATATAAATTTTTTTTTAATTTTAAATGACAAAACATATTATTGCAAAAATAAAAATAATAAAATAATTTTAAAAAATATCAGAATACAAGCTGTAAACACAATTGCTGCTGCTGCTGCTGCACCCAAAAATAAATTGATCAAAATCTAGAATTTGTAAATTCTATTTCTATGATGGTTTGAATTTTATCTATATATATGCAAATAGAGTGTACAATTATAGCAATTATGTACACATTCTGTTGTTAGTAAGTTAATTTTAATGATATTTGAAATTATTCAAATTAACACTTAATAATTATTATTGACATTGTATCTAGTATCAAGTAAAATTATAGACTGTTTGAAATCCTGTATACAATTTAAAATGATTTTCATGTTTTAATTAACAATATATCACGCACATATTCGGAATATAATTGTTTCAGTTATTTTATATAACTAAAAAATATTCTAAAATATTTATAATTCTTATGACAAATTAAAATGATTAGATTGAATATAAGACAACGTTGGTATCATTGAAACCTTAAATAAAATGAAATGCTAAAGCTCTTTTAGAAATATAAAAAATGTTTCGATATCTCAGTCTTCTTATTTGATAGTTGAATTTTTTTCACCGGTACAGGATCAAGGTTTGAAATTATGAAGAAGGTTTAAATGTCGTATAAATGTCGTTTGACATTTTAGATTAAAATATGATTAAAATTTGAAGGTCATATAAATGTCGTTGAAGGTCATAATCATTTGTTTTAATCATTTTACCCTTTCTTTTATTTAATTTATATCAATTTTTAAATTTAACTGTATTAAACAAAATTAAAGTAAAATAAAACAGTTTCAAATAAAATAAAAAATAATTCATTGTTATTAAATAATATTATAAAAATTAATTTAAAAAAAAAATAATAATATTTGGCACTACTGGCACAATTTGAACTGCAGTTTGTAAAACAATTTTAATTTTTTAATTTAGATTTTTTTTTCAAAGTAACAAAAACTCGTTTATCCCACAAACTACATCAATGTGGAAGTATGGCAAAAAATAACCCTTACAAGCCGTTGCTGCTTCGATTTGTCAAAACATCTCGGGTCAAAGCTCCTTTCACGAAACACCAAAGTACAAATCCACAAAACACTCATACTCCCGGTTTTGTTCTACGAATCAGAACCATGGACACTGCCAAAGGCAAGTGGGCATATGAAATTGGTGTCTTCGAGAAAAAAATTCTTCACCGGATATATGGTTTTGAAAACGACGATGGGGTTTGTAGGAGAAGATATAATGTCGAATTCCATGAGCTGTATAATTAGGTGGACGTAGTCGGAAAATTAAAGTCAAAAGACTACAGTGGCTCGGACACCGAAAAAGCGGCTGAACGAAAATACTCAAACCAAAAGAATCTTCGAATGGTATAAGACGTCAGGGCAAATTAAACCTTCGTTGGAGAGACAAAGTATCGGCAGATCCAAAACAATTTCGTATTTTCAACTGGACAGAATCCGCTCATGATCGACAAAAATGGAGCACATTGATGATTTAGACCCAGGACATATATGATCTGTTGCCACCTAAGTAAGTAGGTAGTCAAAAATCAAAGACTGAATTGTGAGTTTCATTTGTTGTTCCCACTCAACCAGTTTTCTTAATTATATTTTGATTACATATATGGTTAAAAACAATCAATTACCAATATAAATTATTTTATATGACTACGTAAATCTGAACTAAGATGAAATCTAAAAAACATATTCTCAACAATTTCAATACTATGATGAGAATCTGACTCCGCTTTCTTGATGGTTATAGACACATAATATAGCTAACTGATACACGATAACTGTT
This sequence comes from Argyra leucocephala, assembly GCA_963942445.1. NCBI lineage: Eukaryota > Metazoa > Arthropoda > Insecta > Diptera > Dolichopodidae > Argyra > Argyra leucocephala. The sequence goes on from OZ012678.1 coordinate 92,379,691, forward strand.
ACATCATCTGATTATTAATTAGAAAGTCCCGGGTTAAAATCCCACACATAGATTAATTCATTTTTTTTTCTTTTGAATAAGTTGCAGTACGGTATAGTTAATGTACGAATCATCGGTAATTAAATCTAAGTAACAATATGCAAGTAACAGTATGCCGAACTTAGACCGGTAAGGTGTAATGGTCTTAAAAAATTATTAAATCGATTAAAATGAAACTAGCTAGAATCTATACCATAAATGGATATTGCCTATTAGTAAAAATTCTCAGAGAAATATTTTCAGGTTTACCTGAATTAAACTAGTTGGGACTGGGACTAAGTCTGGTAATGCTTTTGCAAATGCATATTGTATTTTGTATACTATATATACATAAATATACTGATATATATTTCATTTATTCGCAAAATTTGCTTACACTCAAGCCTTGATGAGTGAGAAAAAGAAATAATGTGCGGAAGCAAAAAAGAAGTTGAAAAATAATTTATTTCCTAAGTATAGACTTTTTCATTAATTTACTCTAGCCACACTATCATCACAGACACTAAAGGTCTTAATGTAAGAGCCGATACTGTATTAATGCAATTATTCATCTCAGTTCTGAAGTATATATGATTTAGTGATTACAATAACGATATTTTTCAGTACTATGCTGGACACCTTCAATTGTTCGAAATATGTCGTTCCCGAATGACCTGGTATACTACCAGTGAGACCTTCGAACTCACAGAGCAGATGTTCAATACATTTTTCTTTAGTTCACATATTCTACAGAAGTTGTTTTCGGTTAGGTCGATTTTATAAATATGTTTCTTTACTAGAAAGTGGTCCGTTATTATAACTGTCTGTTTCCTGTTTAAAAAAAAAACAAACTGCACAGAAGAACTTCAGTTTTCTTGAGAACGTATTGGCATGATAATTTTTGTTTGACGATTGATAATCCAGAAATCTTCAACGAGGGCCAAATTTTTGAAACATTTAGAGTTTTTCAAAACCGACTTGGCCCTATCAAAGACCTAACTGGTGCTTTTCTGGCTAAGTAAACTGCCGCATCATTACTTGTGATGCCAGAATGCTCTGGTATCCAAATTATTCTGACTCTGTTTATTTTCCCCAGAGTTTTTAGCAGCTATAAACAATACCATACTAGCTTTGATTTTGATGTGATGGCACACGAATTGAGAGCTAATATGGCTGCTTTGCTACCTAAGAGAATATAGATTTATCATTTTCTTTTTTGTAATATCACAATAATGAGTAAAGTCTATTCTCAGGATTAAGCATCATTAGAAGGATCAGATATTCAGTTTGGCTAATAAGGATTATTCCAACTACTTAATTGAAAGAACTAGATTATCGTGTTCAAATCCATAATTATGGAATGCATCTGTATAATAATTTGGATTCTGTCAAAGTAAGGATTCAATTTTATTTAATCTTTGCGTAATATGAAATTTAAAATTATTTGTAAAAATAAAATACGAAAATATTTGAGTGAGTAATTTTTATTAATAACTACAAACAAAAAAAAAAACAAAAAAAAATTCTTGCACTGAAATCCATAATCCATAATCATATTACAAAGGTTAGATTTTAAAATTTAATTTGAGTTGAATATTAATTAATATTCACCTTATTCAATAAATTAATTTAATATAATTTTTTTTTTTATTATTAAAAAATATTTTCACGATTTTTGAAGTATAAATGAGGCGTTTTAAGAATCCAATAAACAAAAACAAAAACAAATAATTTTACTTTTAATAAAATGGCAATTCTCTTAATGCAATCGTTTGCATGACATTCTGACATCCATGCATATATGGGATATGCTTGACATATAAAACTCAAAGTTTGTTAAAAAAAAATAGTTTATCTTTATCCTCAAAATTTATATGAATTGTGACTGACATTGGAAACAAAATGGGTGGTCTGCATATTATTAACAGAATAACGACAGCTCTAGAAAACATTTATATTAAAACGAAAATTTGTTCTGATCGGAGAGCTTATGATCAAATCGTAAAGTTTAGTAATCTAAGAAAATTAATGGAATTTAAAGCAGCACTAGAAGGACTGTCGTTCAAAGTCGGTCAAAGTGACCTTATAGAGTTGAAAAAAAAATTAAAGAATGAAAATTTTTTTCCCCAATTTTCGCAAATAAAAAATAAAATATAATAAAAATTAATAAGAATTAAATAATAAAATTATAAAAACAAAATAAGATATAAAAAACAAATATGAAGATAAAATGGTTAAAAAAAAACTACTACTATTGTGTAGCGTATAGCTCCATTTTACTTTTTTGGAAAATTATCTTAACACAATTTTAAAAAATTTCCTGATGTTATGAATAATAAACGAAGATTTCAATGGGTTGGGTATGAAATCTCCAATCCCTAAGATAAAATATTCAAAGACAAAGTCCTTAAGGGCCATATCCCCAAAAGAAAAATCATGAAGGACAAAATCACAGTGACGGCACGACAGTGAAAGCATTTCCTTTTTGATCACACAAAAGCTGCTCGAAACAAATATTTTTCAGCACTGGAAAAGAGAGATATTTTCTTTCCTGTATCCAACAGAGACTATACAAAACAAAACTTCGAGGATTTAGTTTTGAATTTTTGTTTTTGGCAATTTTATTTTTGCCGATTTTGTTTTGTAAAATTGTCTTTACAAAAATTAATAATATTGATTAAGTTTATTAATTGATTATTAAACTTTTTCCTTACTGTAACTAATAGTGTTAGAAATGTTGTGGTTTCTGGTCCGATTGCGGTGCCAGATATTTCGGATCATGATCTAATATATATTGCTATGAAATTACCTTTGAAGCTCTCCGATGAGAAAATTCGTACTTTCCGTGATTATAAAAATTGTAATATCAGTAGTCTCTTGGAACATGCTTTTCAACCCCCTTGGTACAATATTTTTACTTTGTATGATATTGACAATAGAGTAGCTACATTCATCAAAATGGTCCTGTTTCGGGTTGATCAATATGTTCGTTTACGTAAGATGAAAACAAGTGAAAACTATATATCTTATTTCAATCCAGCTAATAAGAAGTTAAGTTTATTAAGGAATCAAACATTTGAAGAGTGAATGATCAATAGGACTCCTAAATTTTGTAAAACATTCACCATTGTTAGAAATAAAATGTATCTCCTTACTTGGCAGGCTCGCTGGAAATATGCTGCTGAATCTTTCCTTTAATAAATTCTGGAGTAATGCCTCGAAACTAGGCTTGAATAAACCAAGAATTACTCATGAAGTATGCAATGCAATTCATCACATTAAATTTAATGCCATATGTCCATACTGCCTGTTGACCTGCCATACATAACCCATATCTTCAATTCTGTTTTAGCTTAATCTCTTTGTTCAAAAGTTTGATTAAAATTTGTAATTAAAATTAAGTAATTAAGGAAAACAAAATATTGATTGGTGTTACATAATGGTAAATTTTTTACTAAATAAATAAATCTCTGATTTCAGCCCTACACCCTGGGGTAACCCCGCAGTAGTTAAAACGCCTGCCTTTCAACCGAAAGGTCCCAGGTTCGATTCCCAAAGAAGCAAAAAGATGCGTTATGTTCGCCCTGGTCCAACACCCTTTCTCATTGTGATAACATAAATGGCAAAAATAATTGAGAGTATAATATGGTAACCACTTAAATAAAATGAAGCTATTCTATTTAAGAAGACTTAGTTCCTGACAATAGAAGTAGTTTTCCACGTTTAATAAGTTGATAAGCCAGTAAATTGATAAATAAATGCTCCAAAAATATTGACGATATTGTAGTATACACTTGCAGTACCGTACTTAATTAAGCACTAAAAGGTGATTCTATCAAACTTAATGTCAAGTACATATGAAAAAAAAAAATTATTTTTATTGGTCTGTCTAAGGCATTTCGGTATATATTAAAGATCATGATCTATACTTTGAATTTCAATCTGGATGCAGGAGGAACCACAGCACAAAAACTACTCTACTTGAAGTTGCTGACACTATTTCCTGCGCAGTTGACTCTGTCAATTATCATCTATTATGTAGCAAGCTGTCACTGTATTTTGCATGTTCATTCATCTGCTGTTAACTTAATTAAAAACTATTTTCTCAATCGCTCTCAATTTGTGTATCTCAATGAATCTACTTCGGATCAGATTGAAGTAGCATGTGGCTCCATATTATAGGGCCCCTGCTATTCAGTTTATTATATTAATAAAATCGACCATGCGGAAATCGTAACGCAACATATGTTATTTTAATTAACCGTAATGCTACAAAAGTTATTTTCATCAACATAACTTTTGTTTTGGAGAAAATCTATAATTTTTCTTTCCATTACTACATACTCAATTTTGTATTCGCTATAAATTTGATTCTTTTTAAATTTTAATGAAACTTTTTTAGATTCACATACAAATAGCATTCCATAAATTGATTGTAATATCTATCAATGTCAAAATTTCACAATAGGTACAATTTTATTTCGAAATATTTGAATAATTACAAATATATATATATATACACACATATTATGTGTATGTATATATGTTCATAAATATTTCCAAATAACACATCTGAAATATTCTGCATACTGCATTTACGTAGGTACTATAAATATTCATCGATTTCAATATTATTAAAAATTTAAATTTTTTTTTTATTTTAATTTTTAAGAATCTCACCTCAACCTAAAGTAAAACAAAAATTCAAAGTTCATTTCAGTACAAAAAATTTTTTAAAATAAAAATTTCACTTTGTAAAGATACATTTTGTTGTGTGTATGCATGTATGCATATACTCAAATCAACTTTTCGTCGAAATAAAAAAACAAACAGAACAAAATCAAATAATGAAAATTTTCACATCATCATAAATTCCAGTTCAATAAAGCCGGTTCTTTTACCAATTTCAACTTATGGTACATATGTAACTATTTTTATAAAAATTAATTATATTCAGTTCCACATTCATATTTATGCATTTTTTTATTATTATTTTTTTTTTATTATATTTTTTTAACTATCATTTTGACTTTACAATTAAGTAAAAGTGAACTTTATAATATTTGAAGTCTCATTTAAAAAGTTAAAATTTTATTTGAAAATTCAAAAAAAAAAAAAAAAAAAAAATTTATGAAAACAAAAACAAACCAACAAAAACAAAAGTAAATCTTAAGTCTTCTATTTCACATTTAACAGTCGGTTCAACAGAGTATTAAACGTTCGTATTTACCGTTAAAAATATTTCAATACCGTATCACAAATAAAGCTAAATTAATATACATAATTTTTTATATGTACGATCCAAATTCAAAATAGTTTTCTTCCCATGTTTCCATGTTTTCCATCATTTCTGGTTAACCTAATTTTTAAGAAAAAAATGTTTACAAATTTTTCATAATTTATTCTAATTTTAAATTTCTATTATTATTTTAAATTTGTTTTCCACAAAACAAATATCTTCATTCAGAACTTAATTATATACAAAATAAAAAACTAAATAATTTTCAAAATAGTTGGTCTATTTAAATTTTGTTTCAAAATAGTTGACCCAATTAATTTTACCATTGTGTTATGATTAACCTCATCACCTTTATTATTTATTGTAGCTGTTAAATGTTCGGAGAGAGTTGTTTTCGGCATTGACTAAATTTTGGCACAAAATTTTGACACATGTCAGCGGAAAATCTAGCCCATACAGCCCTCAAATCTTATTTTCAAGTATCATTTTAGGATAATTTTCGAAGGGTTTCAAATGACTCAGCAGTGTAACCTAATACGCAACACGCTAAAATCATTTAACTTTTTATTGCAGACAGATGGCGACTGCTTTTGTCTCCTAACCGAAATTGAAAAAAAAACAATAATCATCTGACAGAAAATGTCATTTGCAAATCATAACTTCAGAAAAAAAGGATTTGTGCAGTTTTTAAAAATAGATGCAGAATTTCCGAAAATTAAAATAAAAATTTATTTGTTAATTAGTAAATAAAAAATTTCTTTAGTGAGGAATTATTACAAAAAAACGGTGTAAAAGAAAAAATTGAAATAAATTTGACTGAAGATTAACAGGTACGTTAAAAAAATGACATATTGGTTCATGAAATTGCATTTGGTTTTTTTTATTTTGATATTTTGCATCAATAACTCGATTTTTAAAATTTTGTTTTCCTAATAAATTTTTTTTTTATTTTAATTGTCTGCATGTTCAATATTTCTTCTTCATTTTAAAATTTTTTCAACAAAGTACTTAATCACCAAAATGTCAAAAGCGCTGTAAGAAAAGTAAAAAAAGTTTGCTTGCTTTAGTCGTCGGATGCTTTCGCATCTGCAGCAATAGTAAGAATAAAATTTTGCAAGCAATCGTCAGATGCTTAAATTTTGTAAATGAAAATTTTTGACGTCAGGTGCTTTTGCATTTGATGTGCAGATGACATTTCCGATTACACCTTCTAATTTAGAAACTTATGGCTTGAAATAATACTCTAAAATGTTTTCATATTTTTCAGCATTTATAATTCCTTTAGCAAAATAAATTTCACCAACATCACGAGAGGACATGCATTCCCAAATCATAACACAATACGCGAATTTGCTTTTTCTTTTTAAGTAGTGGGGTGAAATTTATCTGTTTTTGTCTAATAACTCGTAAATGAGAATCCTGGGGTAATGATAGTTCAAGGTTTGACTCATCGCTCCATATTATGGAGTTTCGTTGCCGTTTGCTCCAATTCATATGTTATTTTAGCTATTTTAAACGTTTTTATTTTTGCAAAGACGTTAAAAGTGACTTTTCTTTTGTCTGTTGGAAATTGTTTGATTAATAAATATATAAAATATATTAAAATTATTTACACTAAATAATACATCTCCTGTTTCCTTCAATTGTTGAATAATATTTCTTACAGAAGATCGAGACAAATCGTGATTCTTAAATCAAGAGAAATGCTTACACCTCGTGGCATGAGTAACTTAATTCAAGACTAATTAACAACTAATGAACTCAAATTTTAGTTCAATTAATTATTTTCAATAACACATGTTGTTTTGATAATATTTAAGTAACAGTTAACTTTATTTTTGCAGTGTAGACCAATTAAAGTAGAATAAATTAGGAAAACATTTTAGAAACAATTTTTTTGATTTAAAATTAGATTAACCAGAAAAAAGAAACATGGGAAGCAAAAGTAGCTTATAATTACAAAGGTAGGTCAACTATTTTGAATTTGGGTAGTATGTACATACATAGAACGATTACTGAATTTTTTATGGATGACTGTTAGGAAACCAAAAAAAAAAAACCAAATTTTTTTATATCGAAATTAAACGAGATTTTCTTAGTTACGGCGAGACGAACTTGAATATTTCTCATTAATAAGAGTAGAAAAGTAGAGAAAAAAAAAAAAGAATAATGATAAAAAAAAATATACAAAACATGGTTATTATTTGGATGGAGGTGATCATTGACAGTGAAACAACGATGAACGTGAAAGTGAATTAAATTAAAAATGAGAAATGATTTGATATTTGGAATTTGGATTAAAGTTTTTTTTTTGTTATTCAGTTTTAAATGATGACAACAACAATTTAAATTTTTAAAATTGATTTTTATTTTTAATATAAAGTTTAAAAGTCGTTAAGTTGATGATGGTGATGATTTTTGACAGTTCATCTTAGATTAAGATTAATTTGAATAATTCATACATATTATGTAGGTATATTAATAGACACATACTTCGATATACAAATGTGCATATATACTTACATTGATAGGCATAATTTGTATATTTGAGTACACTTTATTTTTTTTTCTCTTTGAAGGTGTAAATATTTAAAAAGACCCTAAGAGGTTGTAACACGAATATCATGTTTTTTTTTTATTATGTTTCCACTGCTTCTGTTTGTTGAATTATTACTTATAATTGATTTTTTCTAAAGATAATATAATTTAACTTTATATGTTTTGCATTTAATAATTAATATTTCACTGGCTTGTTTTGGTTTACTCATAGTCTTGTCAATATTTAGTCAATAGAGCTGTAAAAATCAGTAAATGTAAAGTAAGACTTCATTTGAGTTAGGTTTGCGTTTTGGAATGCCAATTATAAAAAATAAATGTAAGATATGATCTAGTACACCACGTTGCGGATCATCCGCTCTCTTCATTTCTAAGAGAAAAAACTACTGATTTTCTTATTTTATTTCAAATAACGATCTAAATATGGCAATATATACGATGTCAGTAATTCTATTTACTGATATAAGGCGTTTTCGTTTTTTCGTTCAGAGCATAGATCTGAGAGCGCTCTGACTCAAATGAGCACGCTCTGAGCAGAGCATGAACAGATAAGCTCCGAGCACTCAGATTTAATACAAAAACACGATTTGAGTAAACTCTAATTTTTATTTTATTGTTGTTTCAAGTTGTCATTTGTCAATAATCGAATTCGAACTTTAGATTTTGAAATTTACAAAAGCTAAGATTTACAAAAAGTCTAAACTAAAAAATATTTATTTTTGATTAAATATCAATTATTTACCATCACAGCTTATATCGTCGTCCATTATTTCTTAATTATAGAAATCATTGTTAATATTTATTTTAAATTTTAAAATGTTTACTTTTTTACTATCTTATAGTAGCGTCATCTTTTTCGTTTCAAAATAAAAATCACTTTTTGACATTTAATATTCAAACGCTCTACGTGCTCTGTTAACTTGAATCGAGTACATAGAGTACGCTGTGAGCGCACTCTGAACGCATAAAAAAATATTGATTTCAAGCTCTAAACGCTCTGAGCAAAAAAAAACACGAATCTGTTTTTGACAGTTCGTGCTCTGCTCTGAACTAAAAAACGAAAACGCCTATATTATCAGGTATGTTTTTTATTATAGTCAATTAAGCCAAATTTTTATTAAAAGCTTGAGTTACATACATTTAGAAAAAATGTTGAGTTTATGTTATTGAATAGTTCTTCTAATAGATCAGTTATTTGGTCGATTTAATTTATTATCAATTCAGAAGAATGAACCCTAATTCATAAATAGTTAAAAAGCTAATAAAACTAAATAAAATAATATGAAATGAGTTTTGTTTTTCGATGAGAGATTTAAGTTTTTATAATAATATCCTTACAAAAAAGTTTTCAAATTATGAGCAAGAGAGACTTGACTTGTACGATTTTATTTCATTACAGCTGCTGTGGATATACTGTTTAGATATGCTGTCTAAAATGTTTAAATAAAAAAAATCACACCATTTAAGTCTATCTTAAAAACTTGTTTTGAGTACTTGATTTGCAATCCAATTATAACTCAGGCTTCCCTTTAAATCTATTTTAAAAAAACTGATTTAATTTCTTCATTTTAGAGAATTGATAAAATTTTTCTATTTTCTATTTTTCTATCATATCATTCAGCATAAAAATTTCAGTTCATCCTAAAATATAGAAATTTAAAATAACATACTTTAATTGAGTCAGTATTTAAAATTTCTAAAATGTATCCAACTCTAAGACAAATACATATAATAAAAAAAAATATTTTACTTTAGAACAGTTAGATAAAATTAGTTTTATCTTTTACGATAATATTTCCCTATCCCATAATTTAACCGCTATACGTCACTATCAAAGGTGTAATTTTAACGCGCCACTATTTTGCAACAGTAATTTATGTATTTCATAAATTGTTCTATTTTAAATGTTCTAAAATCACTAAATGTCCTACAGAAATACAGATCATCTGCACGAGCTTTATTTTGTTGTGGAATTGGGATATGTTTAGTTATCTGAGATGAGTGTCAACAGTAAATTGTGCAGTTGGTTTTATTTATAAAAAACTGTTATTTTTATTTTTTTATTTTTTTTATTCTCAGAAGATAATTAAGTCCTTCTAGCATTGTTTAAAGCAATTTCCATGCAGATAATCACTTAAATCTTATTGCGAAAACAGATAAAAACGTGATCACAATTAGATTGTTTCAATTTCAATTTCAACTTCTTGACCTTTCCGAAATTTCAAAATAATAATAATTAGAAATTTTATTTCTATTGTTGACATTTTCTCATAATTTTATCATTTAATAACTTATTTCAACAATATATAAATAGTTTGCTAGTTATTTCTACAAAATTATATCTCTCGCAAATACCTCAGCTTCATTCATAATTTATATATAATATTTACACTGAATACAAAATAAGTCACTATGATTTTAAACTCATCAATCAAAACAACTCATAAAAAAATATTTAAATTATTAAATCAACCTTCAATCAGCAGTAGCTACCATCATTGTTTTAACCATTAAAATATCAATTGAAATTAATTTCTTTAGACTAATGTTAAAAATTTAACATAAAGCAAAATCATTACCAACTGTAAAATTTAGCAGCAAATTTAGTCACATTTCTGATGTTGTAAATCGAAATCATATTAATCAAAAAAATGTGTTTTTCACTCAATAAATAGAAATTTGTAGAAAAAAGTGATTTAAAATTCTGATAAGATTTAATTAAACAAAACACGGTTGGTGCAAATGAGTCACATATGATATCCGAAAAAAAAATGTCCTTTTATCACAATCCAGAGCTTTTTATCATATTTTATATATTAAATACTTTATATTTTTCTATTTTTTTTTTTTACTATATAAGAAATATCTAAGAAAAAGCAGAAGCATTCGCAGCACACCTTAAAGAAGTAATTAACCCATTTCCTTCGGAAAACACAAACGTAGATACGTAAATTAATAACATCATCAACACTCAACTTCAAATGGACCTACCAATTAAGAGTTTTACAATGGAATAAATAACCAAAATGATAGAAATAACATCAAAACAAAATAAAGGGTATAGGTAAAGGTTTAGGAAGAAAGCTAAAAAAATATTAATGTACATTATGGATGATGATCTAAGATATAGTTACTTTCGAGTCCAGTAGAAAATTAATGAAATAATCGTAACACCAATTCCAGGAAAGTATAGTAAAGCAAGTACATCCTTCAAACCGATTACGCTACTACCGTGCATATCTAAACTATTTGAAAGACTATTCTTGGAAAAACTAACGTCGCTTTTGAAAAAAAACCAAAATAATTCCAGAACATCAACCAAGCAAAAAAACAAAACAAAAACTAATTATAATTTTTATCAATCAATTAAAATAAACTGTGTGTGTGTGTATGTATCAACTGGGCTTCAGAAATGAGTATGCAATATTGAATAAATACACAGAATAGCAGATGTAATCAAATTAAGCCTAGAGTAAAATAAATATTGTTCAGCGGTTTTTCGGATATTAGCCAACAAGCATTTAATATATTACGGCATGAAGGACTACTGTACAAACTTAAAAGATTTTTTATTCAATTCCACAACTATTATTTATTGCTGCGCTTCAACCTTATCAAAAGGTAATTTTTAAGTGAAGCATATCGAGCTGTCTAGGACAGCGTGCCAGGTCCGTTTTATACCTCATCTATATTGCGGACTTACCAATAACAAATGAGACAACTACCATTACTTTCGCTAATGATACGGCCATGTTGGCATCGCATACCCAGTACATACTAAAAAGATTCTGGAACACAGCATAAATAAAATTCAGAGTGAATGGAGCAAAATCAACACATGTCCCATTCACTCTAAAGAGAAAAATTTGTTCGACTGTATAGTGGTAAACAAAGAAGTAGCCCCACAGTGAAGTACCTGGACTTACATTTGGATAGAAGGCTTACATCGAAAATCAATATCCGAATGAAAACCAAACAATTGGGGTTGAAATTACATAAAATGTATAATTAACAACAACTCACCAATGTCGCTGAAGAACAAGGTTCTGATATCTAAAGCTATTTTAAAACCGATATGGACATACGGAACCGAACTGTGTGGAGTAGACACCAATTCAAATATTGAAATATTACAATGATTTTAATCAAAAGTATTAAAACTAATAGCATGCGCATCGATGATTCGTAAGTAACGATATTTTACATTCAGACCTACAGATGAAAACCATAAAAAAGGAAATCAGAAGTGCAAGCTGCAAATACCAAACAAGATTAGCTTCTCATTCAAATATTCTAGCAAACCTATTGTAGCTTTCAAATGATACTATTCGACTTAAGTGTCACAACATTCTGTAACTACCCAACAGATACTAACAGAGTAAAACTAGATTGTCATGGAAGTCATTCTATGTTGCTACATATAAAAATAAACATATTATACAAACTACTGAATGTCTCTATTAGATAGAGATTGTAAAATATAAAACTGCAATTTTAACTGGTAGGATTTTTAAAGTCGAGATTTTGAAATGTCAGGATCTTAATAAATGGAATTTTTTATCAAGATATTGTGACGCACCCACTGAAAATTATAAGAATTAAAAATATAACAAAGACAGAACGGAGAAAAACACTAAAATAATTTTTTAAAGCTAATAGAAAATAATTTTCATGAACTTCTGTCAAAGAACTTCTGTCTGAACTTCATTAACTGATTATTACCCAAGCTTATTTTTATATATATTTAATACATTCTATTAAGGTTAATTGGTACGCTTTTGTGCCTCCCTGTATTTTAATGCTTCTAAAGTAGAATATTTTTTGCCCGAAATAACATTTCTAGCCTCGTCTGATGTTCAATTTTAGCTAAACTTAAATTTACTCCTCTGCTGTTGATTTGAGTTGATATGCCTTTACATATAAATTTGGTGTACATAGTCTATAGCACTCACTACTTAAATCTATTTTAAAAAGGAATGTTAATTCTTTCCAGTTACAGATTCCAAAATATTTGCATGCCTGTATATTACCAAAGTAAAAGCTAATTAATGAAGCTTAACCAGCTTTTATTTCTTAAATGAATTTTCACTTCAATTGTTTTTACTTTCGAACGTTAGAGCAGATGCAGGATCTAAGCTAATCTAGCTTTGTGATGAAAAGATAGTTCTTAACATGCTATATATAAAAGTCTAAATAACTAAAAAAATAATCTTCGATTTGAGTACTATCGACTAATGAAAAACTCATTTCACTTATCACCAGAGATTCATCAATTCAAAATAAAATTTACTTTTTTTATACTTACATTTTTTTATGATTTTTTTATCGTTATTTTATGCGACCATCTTTGTTTGCAATTTTCATTGTTTTAATTTAGAAAAATAAAAAATAAAAAATTTAAAATAATCGTAATTTAAAAGTTCATCAACATTGTCTGACAAACACAACACAGAATGCATTAAAAAAAAAATCGACCGCCATATTTTTCTGATTCTTGTTATTTATTTGTTCGTGCTTTGAGTGTAAAATGATTGAATAAATGATTTATTATTATTCCGTTAGGGTGTATGCATTTATCACACGTGCCATAGTCTGATTTTAAATTTTTCAACTGTTATTTTTTTCTTCTTTTTGTATTACACCAAGTTTAACCTTGGCCTCAAAAACGTAACTCTACATTAAATAATTTCAATATTGGCGGTTTTATTTTCTTTATTTAGATTTGTTATATTTTTTTTCTTCTTATTTTTATTAATTAATTCAACCTATCTGAATCAAGATAATCAGAGTACTACTAACTAACTGTTAATATTTAAATTTTTTTCTTTATTTTTTTTTTTTTGGTTATGATCTCCATTTTGTATGCGTGTAGGTAGATAATTATAAAAAACTGATGATTACTTCATAATTTTTTTAATGAGTTTTTTCTTCAAAAATTCATTAATTAAAAAAAGGCAAAAATTGGTTTATTAGGAAACTCTGGTTTTAAATTTGTTAATATTGAAAAAAACGAGAATTTTTAAATGTGTACATGGATGGAGTTTTTAATATTCCAATGCTGTAAACTAAAAATATAAATTGTTAAAATGTCAAAAAAAAAATACATAGTAAAAATCAAAATTTAAGGAAGAGTTCTAGACAGAAGTGAGATGAAAGAAAATCAAAATTATGATTACGAAATATTAGGTAATTTATGAAATTAATTATAGTAGTCTCAAATATAGATTTAGATAAAGAAACATGTACACATAATGTAAAGATACTAGGTATGAACTACCAGGCTGTTCAAGCCGCTAATCGATGCTAAATTCGCTAGCAACTAAGTTCGAAATTCCTCAGCTGACAAAAAATATAACATTATGCAACACGCTCATCGTTCAAAATAATTGGTAATATCAATGAAAAATGCACACCACAAATTTGTTTGGTACAATAAAAGTAAAGGAAGTTTGAATACAGGCGTTCTCTTAGAATACATTTGGGTCATTAGTTAGACGAATAGCCCATTTTCGAACTTTATCCAAATGTTTTAACGCAATACTAGAAGCGGCAGGCCATATGTGAAAAAATCCATTTTGGATCATCTGAAAGCTTTATAGATTTTCAAGAGGTCACAGGGGGAGAAGTAAGCCTTGCAGCGGCTAAGAAAACCTAAACATTTGGCTGCGTTTTTTGCAACATCAAATATATGATCATTCCAGACCATTTTTCGGTTTAGATGCAAACTTAATATACTTAAACTTTCAAACCGCTGAAGTTTATCTTCCTGAAACAAAAGAATAGGATCAAAAACGAATTTTTTTCTGAAGATTGCACAGCTCTGGATTTTAGAAGTGTTAAACTCGACTCTGTTTTTTAAGCCCCAATTAGCTATTGCGACCAAATCATGGCTGAGGGAGCTGGCCATAATGTATCTCTTGGTTGACACAGCGATAGGTGTAGCTTAATCGTAGGAGGCTACTGGAGTGTTGTCGTCTGCAAAGCTGTGAATTGGATTGAAAAAGGTTTAGAGCAAATCATTTATAAATATCAGGAATAGGGTAAGCGAGAGAGCAACTTTGGGGAGCACCAGCGTTTATTTGGAATTGATCGGAGTTAAATCCATCAACTAGGACTTGATCAATCCATTTGAGAGAAAAGAGACCCTGTATATGAAAGGGACTGTATGACTGTATATGAAAAGGAACCAGCTTAAATTGAGTTTTTAAACTATTTCCAATTCACGAAAATGGATGGACAGTGATGCCAGTGTTTTTTTCTTTTTTACTTATTTGTGACTAATCCAGGTTTTTCATTATCGAGGTCCAAAAAGTTATGAATATCAGTATACATGCCGTTTAATAGTCTTTCGATGTTCTGACAATCATCACAAATACAGAATGACTCCAGAGATGGATAATACCAGTCTTTACTGAGGACCATGCACACTCCAAGTAATTTTCTTTTACAAAAAACTTTGCATATGACAAATTTACTTTTATTGTCAAACCCGTTATAGATAGTCGGCATATAGTAGCAGAGCCAATTCACTCAAGACTATTCGTCAACTATGGACCAATTGGAAAAATCGGGAAGGGAATATGCAAGATCACTTGTAACCATTTCAACTTTATATAGGACAAACTGTGAGAAACATGAAAACACGACTAAAGAAACACCTGGAAGAAAGAGAACTTTGTTAAGATGATTTTAACTGAATTCAGATTTAAAGTAGCAGAAAATATTATTTAAGAGAGTCATAGTATTTTCAAAGGAGAATAGTAAATAACTTAAACGATTCAAGGAAACTATACTCAGCATTGAAATATAAGACTAGGACTGATTCACTCCTGAATAAAGATCAAGTCAATAGATATATACTTCGTTGTTTAAATTTATAGCAAAATGTGATGGAACGAATTTCTATACATAATTTTTCATATAATTGGGAAATTAATTACAAAAATTTAAGTGAGATAATTTGAAAGTCAATTGCAATTTATTTTTTGACAGACTAACGTGAACTAACAAAAGTATGTTCTACACAGACAATCCAAAAAATAGTCTTATACTTACAATATTTTTTCCAATTCTAGATTAGTAATTTAATTTTATTCTTTATGTATTTAAGTTCGAAGCGTACTGGCTTTTATTTTTACTTTTCAAAGGAATTCAAAACAATAATAATTATACCATGAGTGGCTTTAAATAAATGACGTAGTGCTCAAGATTATGAAATTAATATTTTATTCCCACGAGGTTTAAGCAAAACAAAAACAACAAATCCCAATCAAGTATCAGTCACTCATTTGTTTACCACTGCACAATAGTTTTTTTCAAAATAGTACAGACACATATAAATTAATTTAGTTGAATTGAAAAAAATCATATACCCTTAAACTATTTTGCTAAAAATATTTGACAATATGTAATTAATTTAAAGAAGTAAGCTGTAGCTGTACCATCACACTACTAAAGTATTGCCTTGATAATAACGTAAAATTTATTATATTGCTTACACAGGTATAACGCCTAACAATATTTTTTTGAATGGGCTGTGATTAATATAGTAGTAATCAATATCATTTGTAATCATACAGGTAGCACTAGTATAAAGTAAATATAATAATTATTAACTTAAAAAGATTAATTTTCACACACAACACCTCAAAACCCAGAATTAAAATTCTTAAAGAGAAAAAAATACATTTTATTCAAGATAGAGCTGAGATTTTTTACAACGCTTGCGTTTTATATAAAATTTATATTGTGCTCTGAAATTAAACTAACTAAGGATTTTCTAGAAACCTTCTAACAACCTACACCTACGTTCCATCATATTCTTAAGCTCCTCTTTATATCCACGTTGTAAGCAAGCTGCGTTTTTATTATTGACATATCGTAGAAATTGTCAATTCAAATTCTATACAACACGATTTAATTAGTCCTCATATAAGCCGATAGTCCTGGCAGCTAGTACTTGTAAATTACTATTTTGTATAATTGAAATTATATTCAATAAAAATAATAATAATGGTCCTCATTCACGGTTCTCGTAAAATTATCACCATTTCATCTCTTTATAATAATTTATTTACCATCATGGATAATATTTGACTCATAACAAAATTAACCTTTGGTGCAATTGAGATAAAAAAGATTAACGAAAAAAGGTCGTTTTATAAATGCCAACCCATTGACATAAGTATATTTTATATTTCAAGATATATTCCAACCGATTTCATAAAAGCGAAGATCGTTATAGTAAATTAATAACTTTAGAATTATAAAATTAAATTATAAATTAAATTAAATTAAAATTTTATATCCATTAATAAAAATAAAGCAGTGTAAAACAAATGTTTTAAATTTAAATACTTTCACCGGACATAAAATAATTTTTTTCTATTTTCTTTTTTTTTATTTAATTACGAACTAACAAAAATATCTGAATTTATATATAAAATTATATTATAGCATAATTATCGACTTATAACGAAATCAGACTAACTACAAATAACAATGATTTCAGTGTGTCTCGATGGTTAGTTATTTTTAAAAGGTTGGGAAAGTCACAGCCACGATACTAGATGATGTCTGGGTCCATATGGATCTTCTTCACCACACCACAACTTCGAACCATTCTTTGCACCTGTTCCAGTGGCAGTGTCAATTTTGCAATGAAATTCCTTAAGTTGGATTTTCATATTTAAAATCTTAAAAATTTTATCGGCTTTAAAAAGGGAGATAACATGAAATAACATTATTTTATATGAGAACTGAGAATGTGTACAACAAGAACAATAAATATTATTTACTGGTGATATTATCCCCTACATTGGGATATTTTTTTACACCATTTTGGGATATTATACTTCGATGAAGTATATTTTTAAAATATCGGGGATAGTTTCTTTATGTCGGCAACACTGTTTTTAGCAAATTTTTGAGTAATGTATAAAAAAAAAAAATAATTTTTTTTAACAGTTGTTTTGACGGTAGAATTGTTGTTTTTTTGTCTATAAAATAAATTTCCCAAATAGAAATTTAGAGAATTCTTTGCAGCGGTCTATTTTTTTCTTACATAAAAATTCAGTAAGCTATCTCACTTTTTAGAGCCAATAAAATTAAGATTTTAAATATTGCTCAATGAAAATCCACCATTATTGGTATATGGAAATGGACGTTTGAATCCCATGAGCTGAGATCGATTTCGACTACGTCTAGCGGATCCATCCGCTGCTTCATTAGCCTCTACATTAAAGTAGCCAGGAATTCCACACAGAGCTTGAATCTGTACATTTTTGTAATATCGAAGAATTTTAGTGTCTCAAATAATCTCCAGGACTTTAAAGAACAAAAACAATGAATGCGAATAAAACCGTATTGTCATCTCTTTAAGATCAATTAAAGCTGATGTACATAGTTTTTTTTTATAAAAATGTTGAATTCGCTTTCTGATATTAAACATGAATTAAGTTTAGACTACGTTAAACTTATTTTGCAAGTACATTTTAGAACTTGAATTAATAGGATCAGAATTTTTTATTTAATTAAAGCTTTACAGATTCTCTTATTCGTAGCTCCTAACACTGTTACTAGAAACGTTGTTTTCAAATGTAACTACCAAAGCATTTGAATATAGCATTTTGTTCCCAGTACATTACAATTTTTTTCGCTTTACACTGTACCCCAGTAAGTGGTAAAGGATCCAAAGGAAGTAAATTTGAAAAATAATTGATGAGACTAAACTTATCATGAAAAATTAAAAACATTAATATATATCGGGTGTTCCAGAAGACAGGAAGGTATATTAAAATTTAAAAAAAAAATTATTTACTAAATCAAGGGTGGTCTATCAGTTGATGAAATTTTCAATTTCTGCAAAAGACCGGAAATAGGTTTTGCAAACCGTAAATTCGCCGAAATTGACCGAAATCGAGATTTTCAAATGGGAAGAGGTAGTTTTTTTTGATAGAGCACCCTCGATTTAGTTAATGATTTGTTTTAATGTTATAAAATAACGAGTACTTCCCCTCTTCTGGACACCAACACATTTTTTTTTAATTTTAAAATAACGTCTTCTTCGCCTCTTAAAAAACCTCTTGATACGCATGCTCTTGTACACCCAATATATTTATAATATATTCATGTATATATTACATTAAATACCATGAATTGTATTTTGATATTTTTACTTAAAAAAATTTATAATTAATAAATTAATTAAACTAATTATTTAATTTGAAAATTTCCAAATTTTTTTCCTTTTTGTTTTTTGTTTTTTTTATATTTTAATTTTCATTTAGTGAAGTGAATTTCGTTGGTAATTGGTCAGAATTGTCTTAAAATTGTAATTTTTGGAAAAGCGGATACCTCTCTCTGACACTGATTTAGATTTTTGATAAAATTCCATTTTAAAAAAACGTGGTTTTCAGAAAATAGTTTAAAAAACAAGATTTTGAACAGCATTCCTAGTGCTCCTGTTTTATTTATGAGAAATCAATATTTTTATAATAAAAATTTATTTTTGTGTCATCATTTTACCATAACTAAAATATTTTTTAGGGCTAGAAATTAACATAGATAAAACGGCCATGCTGATAAATAACACCAATACAAACACAAAAGAAGGTCAAACCGTCGAATATGTGAAAAGTTTTTCCAACCTAAGTAACAGATGTCAACAACAGATTTCGCAAGGCCAGACCTGCGTTTGGTGAATTAAGTCTGATGTGGAAGAATTGTCAAATATCTAGCAAAGATAAGAATATTCAAAAGCATGTGTAGTGTCAACGTTTATGTCTGGAAGCGAAACTTGGATGACAACAAATAACTTTAAGACAAAAACTTCAAGTATTTGCGATAAATGTTAAAGAAGAATATACAAAATATTCTGGCCCAATACCATCAGCTATAAGGTCTTATGGCAGCTAACAGGTGAAGAACCGATTATATTAAATTAAGCGTAGAAAATGAAGATGGATCGGTCACACTCTAAGAAAACAATCAAATAATATAACCAGAATGGCCCTAGAGTAGAACCCCCAAGAACACAAAGGGCGAGAAAGGCTCAACAACATCTGGCGTCGAATTATGGCTTCTGAACTAACGAGATGTGGACGAAGTTATTTAGTTATTTATTTATTTCAAGTTTTAATCAAGCAGTTACAAATATATTTACTTAAATGTACGTTACAAATTTACAAATTTAAAAAAGTTACATAATTCTAAATAAATTTTATTTTTAAATTTTTAACATATTAAGTTCTTAATACTAAATGACGGTTTAAAAAGTAGGAAAGGTGTGAGAGTTGTTTAGGTTGTGTATTGGTGCAGTTGATTTTTTGGTACAGCCTTCGAATGAAAGAGACCAATTATGGCCTTGTATTTATTCCCCTTTATTAAGATTCTATTAATGGGCTCAAATCAACCATAATTAGTTCTAAGATGAACCAGGGTGACAATTATTGTGACAAAAGACAATTATTGTGAATAAAATTTTTATTAAAAATAGGTGGAGAAATAATGTTACCTTTAACAATTTAAACAACAAAGGTTACATCAGCAATTTCTGCAGGGTGGCCAGATGAATTAAATTTAGACGATGTTCGTAAGGTGGCAATCGAATCGGATCTTCCCAATGAAGATTACGTAGTGCAAATCTTAAAAACTTCTTTTGAATGATTTCGATTCTTCGTATATGCACATCATAGAATGGAGACCATACTCCAAGTTAGGTCGAATCAATGTTGTGTACAGACCTTTTAAAATATAGGAATCAGAGAATTTTTTAGACCAACGCTTTATAAACCCTAGCAAGGAATTTGATTTATTTATAATGCAGTTGAAGTGTGATTTAAAAGTTAACTTATCGTCGAAGTACACTCCTAAATCTTTAATTGAATTAACTCTGAACAAAAAAAGATTGGTTGGGAATGACGTGTATATAGCACATTAAAGCATACTTTTTAATATTAAATAGTAAATTATTACTGTTAGACCAAAGATAGAAATTGTTTAGATCAGTTTGGAGTAGGATTGGGAGGAAATAAAGATCATTGCGTACAACAGAGAACAATGGACGAGGCAAGTTTATACCCTATGCTCCCACGAGGAAAAGAAAATTTACCATAAAAAAGTACCGTTCCATGCATTTTTTTTTAATTTAGAAAGTGTAATTTATAAACAATCTGGACCTATTATACATATATCGGTTTTACCATTACTGAGCTTCAGGGTAATGGTATCTTAAGCTATCCTTAAGCTATCTTTAAGGACTTTAACGGTCAATTTACATGAAGGTCAAATTTTAAATTGCCGTTTTCACCCCTTAAAACCAAAAATAAGCTTCTATTGAGTATAATATTACCCTATATGTAATCGGACACACACTTATTTTCGTAGTACATACTTGAAATTAACTTTACATATTTTAATTTGTTTCATTCATTAGAAATCACATATCTATATATTTTTCTTCAAAATGCATTCATCACTTTAATGTCAATTGATTCAGCAAAATTAGAATTGATTAATTTTTAATTTAATAGAGAAAAACATTTGATTCGGAGAAAGTTTGATTTAATCCAAAACTGGTATAATTTTATAAAGTAATAAAATCTTTAATGTGTATTTCTGAAAAAGTTGTATTTTTGTAGATGGTTAATTTACCATTTAAGTCGATCATACAAACTAAGTATATAATATATATACATAAGTATGTACATGCATGCAATCATCACAAAATACTATATTGAAACGTCAACACCGTCAATTCATTTTAACAAAAAAAAAAAAATTGTTTGTTGTTGCAATTCACAACATGGATCGTCTCCATCGTAAATATTCCATAGCAAATGGAACGATGAAGAGTTTGGATATTGAAACTCCCATATAACATGATGTGTAGAGTTTTTTTTTTTTTTTTTTAAGTAATAAAAATTAAACAAGAAATAAATAATGTTGTTTTGTGTAAGGAAATTTTAAATAATATTTTTGTTGTTTTGTTATTGTTACTTTTGTATTTACAAAAATCTATCAAAAACAGAAAATATTGTCAAACTGGATTCACCACAACGGTCAGTGATCTTTTAACGTTTTTGCTTTTTTATTACCAATATTAAATTTAATTTTTGAAATTTATTTTAAAGGAAAAAAGTACTTTCCTTAATTTTGTTGTTAAATCTTAATGCATATTATGCGAAAGTGAAAATTATTAGCAAAATGTTATGAAGCTGCTAAGTAATTGAAAGGAAAAGACAACTTTGATCTTTTTGTGAAGAAAGAAAAACAACATGCATGCATGTATGTATGTACAAAGAAGATTAGTTAGTGGATATTATAAATGGAAAATAATTTGAAGATTTTTTTTTATTTACTTTAATATAAAAACTATTATTTATACTGTCTCCTGATTTTCCGCACACAAGTTTGTCATTTTCAATTAATTACATTGTAATATTTACAATCAAACAACAAAATTTTTTACTTAATCATTACAATAAATATTCACGAACTTTGTGTGCATGAAATAAAATATATATTAGAAAACCGCTTGAGACAGGGAAGTTCTGTATCGCTTATAATATTTAATGTTGCAGTACAGGAGTAACTGGCGGGTCAAAATTAAATGTAAAAAATAACAATAATTCTAATTTATGCATTAAAAACCGAATTTTCTTTCACTAGTCATTTATTTTTATTGTGCAAATATCGATATTTCGGAAGCAATTTACTTAATTTATCAGTGCTTGCGACTAATATTGCAATTATTGTCTAATTATCAAAAATAATAATTCTATATAAAAAGAATGGAATACAGTGTAGAAAGAATAGAATACAAAATTTAAATTTTTTTTAAATCAGTGGAAAGTCGTGAAAGTACTTTTAAATCTAATAGTAGTGTAAAAAGTGTTTTCCTATTTTATATATTAATGAAATTAAAACAGAATTAACAGTAATGTAAGGAAATCAAATAGTAATGCAATGAATTATATACCTTTAATGACTCCAAATTATATTAGGTACGTTAAATTCTTGACCAAACTCGATGATTACTTTTTTTGTATTAATGGTAAATTCCCTATGAATTTTTAACATGGCTAAGCCACAAAGTCTTTCATTACTCATTCTGTTTCTTAACTATGTTTTTAATCGTTTTAGTGTAGAGGAACTTCTTTCCGGGGCTGATATACACTTATTGGTAATGTAAGATACATACTAAGTATTTTATAAAAAGTAAGATATATTATATCTTTATTTATATTAAAAGAAGTTTATAATTGCACTAGATATGTTGTTTGAATTTTGTAAAAAAAATTTTAATTGAAGGATTTCAGAATAAAGTTTGTACTCTAGAATATCTTTACTTATATCCAAAAGTTTCTTAAATGATATTCTTTTTGATTTCAGATGTATTTGTGGTAGTATTTTTAGGAATTAAAAAAATTATTTTAAACAAATCTAAAAGTACTTCAGAAAAGCGATAATTTAAATCAGTTAATATAAAATGTTTAATATGATCAAACAAAGCAATATACATATTGCTGATACATTTTGATAAATTGAATTAAATTCAAATAAATCTTCAGCGTCTTTGCTTAAATGCTTGATTGATTGAATTAATAAATCAATAACCGACCTAGCGACCTAGACATATTAATCTAATGACTGTTTCTGATCTAATGACCTAGGCCCTACCGTGTATGAAATTCAAATTCGAACGATAATCCGAATTTGCAATTCGAATGTAAAATTAATTGGTACCGCGTATCAAATTCGAAGGGAAATAAACGTCATTTAAGTTGGTAACGCAAGTTTCCGAATTTATAATTGTCAGTAATGTTTTGTATACTTTATTACTTTAAATTTATTTGAAAATGTGTGATTATTATTTTGAAAAGTATTATTTTGTATTTTTTAAATTATATCAATTTTATTGTATTTGTATTTAGATTTGAAACTCTATAATTAATTTAAATTGAGATGGTGTTGTTTTTTGTTTAAGTCTAATCCATAAAACATACAAATATGAATATACAATTTTTTAAATACTAAATTAAATATAAATGTAGTTTTTTTTTACATTATTAGTTATTATTGTATTATTTAGTATAATCATATTTTTCCATTCCATAACAAAAAACCATTCGAATAAAATATGTTAAAAAATATTCGAAAGTAGTATTACATGGTACCAATAGATTGTACCAATAGAATTTCTTTTGCTTGAAACATTAGAAGATTTTGAAATTTATAGATTTATGGAATGATTAAAACATGGACATCCTAAGCTTTTCTGAAGTCATTGCAGAACATCCATGTGTTCGTATACCAATACATTAAGTTACAAAATGTTTCTGCAGCTGAAACTGATGCTTTATGGTAATTTGTTTTTCATGAAGTAATAAATTTTCCTCTAATAATATCTTTTAAGTTTGGCAAATGAAATTACTGGGTTTTTCATAAATTTATTAACACTTATATTTGTACTTAAAACAAGGCAATTTTTATTGTTTGCAAAAACAACGCAATATTTACAATACAATCCTTTAACCTAAATGTATTAATAGCCATTCGTGCTCAAATAAAATACTATGATTTATATAGACCTACGTGCATCTTTATTTTGTTTTTCATCACCAAGCCTTAGAAACTTAAATGTTGGAAGCGATTTCCAAGAATTTTTAATAATATTAAAATTTGACCTATAATCATTAGTTTTTTTTAACAATATTACCAATATCATTTGGTATATGTGACAAATTTAAAAGAGTATTTGAACAACAGCTAGAAGATTTTGTAGATTCATCAAGATCAACCTCAATTTAATTTACATAATTCACTACTTGAGTTTCAAAAAGTGGATGAGCATTTTGAGCAATATTTGAAGAGGTGGCAATCGTTAGATTTACATCAAATGCAGGATTTATATCACTTGTTGGTGGATTTGCCTCTTTTTAATATTTACTAATGGCTATTATAAGAATTCAACACAATATAAAGAAGCACAAGTATTACTTGTTACTAACATAATTCATCTCGCGAATGCGACATCTAAATTTGAAAGTTTTACTGGGGGGAGGTAAAAAATAAACTACTAGGTAACAACTAAAACGGAAAAAATAATTTCATACGGTTTTTATCATACAATCTAAGTTCGATAAAGCTGTAGAAAGTTTACGTCAATTTCGGAAAATCTTATATTAAATATTTGAACTAATTCTAATAGCAGTGACTTTGAGTAAATTTCTGTTGTATAAACAGAAATTTGTGGAATCAAAACTCGAATCTAAGAATCCAATTCTACGGGGTTCGATCGCCCCCCTCTGGATCCATCGTTGTCTCAGGTTCTTTTTTCTGTTTATTTTCAAACCAATTTTCTACATTTATTGCAATTCATTAGATTCGTTCTGGTTTTATCGTTATCATGGGCACATAATATAATTAACATGTATTGCTCGTGTTGACCACTTAACTTTTTGTATTATTTAACATGTCTCTTTGTGGTGCCTATCCGCTACTATATTTGGGCTGTCATTATCCATGAATTTTGTGTAGTACATTCAAATTTGTCAAAATTATACATAACCGATATTTTATAAATTTATTTAAACTCTCATACTCCCATGTAATTTGTTTTCTACCAATTTCTTTTCTGTCGACTTTTCCTAACGCGATAAATTGATTTTCATTCAGTATCACACGTTCAACAATTGTTCTACGCTTAATATTTGCAAGAAGGTCAAGGTTTCTATCTACTCATACGAAATAGTAGTAATAATATGCATGCGAAGCTATACAATTCTTCTTCCATTCCTTTGGCATTCAAATACCTAATTTCTATGGGTTGTTTTAAGGTAAAAACTTCACACCATATAATAGACCATGCATAACATTTCATGAAAAGTGAACGAAAATCAATTTGTATTGTTTATAACAACATTTAATAACAATTTAACAAAAATTAATTATTTTTTAAATATATTTCTTTATACATATTTACTTATTTCATATACAGAAATAGCTCCTCATCTTAAGTATCTTTTATTAGAGCCTGTATACTAAATTCTAAATGTGCCAAAATCCTTATAGTTTTATTTTTAATAGGATAAAGTTCTTTTATTTTATTTTATTTATTTACAAACCAAAACAATTATTTTAATTAAATATAATTGAATTTGTATGACTGTACTAATTATTGTTTTCAAAATGAAGAATAGCTTATATCCTGAATACCTGTGCAATAGATTGGTGTATAATGGGGACATTCATCATTATAATTTAAGAAATATATTTAATTTTAAACTTAATTACTTTAGAAATGAAAAAACCAAGAATATGTTACTATATAAAGGATTAAATTTGTATAATAATTTACCAAATGAATTAAAATTTGAAAACAATTTGAATATCTTTAAAAAAACTGTTATTAATTATGTTAAAAATAATTTTTAAAAAAACAATATAAAATTTTATAAACTAGTTGCTAAGAATAGTAAAACTATACTAAATAAAGAATCAATAACAATAATAATAATAATAAATTTGGAAACAAAAGATTTTTATCTACATTTAAAATATTTTTTATACACAATTAAAATAAAGAAAGAGAAGAAAACAAAAAA
This sequence comes from Argyra leucocephala, assembly GCA_963942445.1. NCBI lineage: Eukaryota > Metazoa > Arthropoda > Insecta > Diptera > Dolichopodidae > Argyra > Argyra leucocephala. The sequence continues at coordinate 92,406,112 of OZ012678.1, forward strand.
AAAAATACATTAAATAACAAATTTCTGAAATTATTATTTAGGAACTATAATTCATACACAATATTAAGAATGTTTAGTGGCCCGTTCATTAAATTTATTGAAAGGGATACGTGACATGGAAGGTGAAAAAAGATGCAAGATATTGCTAAAAGTAATAAAACATCTGTTTATAGGATCCGTAAACTGTTCTACGAGTGGTTTCTACTAAATATTTATTGTTTCGTGTAGGCCTAGGCACTTCATTAACTTTAAAATTCTTAATAAAATATTGCACATCAGACTGGTTACTAAACACGTCAAAGGTAAAACAAGATGAGATTATTTTCCTACGCGATGATAAGGTGTGCATATTCAGTAAATTAAGTCTAGTGGAGTAGCTTGGAATATTAGAAAAATCTGATGGATTTAATTGATGTCTTAAGACGAATAAAAGAAATAGCTTTTGGATGGACTCTATTCTACAGGATTGTATATGGAAAGCTTGATCCCAGACAATGCAGAATAATATTCTAGAATAAATCGAACTAATGGACAAAAAAGGGCTCTAGTTACTGCTATGTTCCTGAATTATTTTAATTTTTTTTGCATAAATCCTAATATTTTCAGTCTTGGACATCAAATGATCTTAATGTAGGCGAAAGTTAAGTTTTTCATCTAAGAGTATATGCCGAGATCGATATGTTATGCATCAATTGTGGAATTTTTGAGAAGATTAAATTAATTGTATTATTTCTTTCTTATTTTTCGTAGCCAAGATTCAATACAAAACAGGAAATATCAGCTTCTTCCAGAAAGTTATCTATTCAAAATTTAAAAAACTTTCTTCATTATTACTTGGTTTCGGAATCGTGGATTTGAATAATTTTTTTTTTATATTTAGATTTTGGGTTGAAGATATCGAACCATCCCTAAATACTTTCGTTCTTCTTTAATGCAATGTTGATGTATTTAAGAAATTGTCCACTGATTAACGAATTCTTTTCATTCGTTAAGTATCATTTTTATAATTTTTTTCCCTATTTGCTTTTTTTCACTTCAAACCCTATTCAAAATTTCAATTTATATTAACCCTTAAATGAATGATTTTTTCTTTTCCATTGAAAAAAATATTTTTAAAAAATCAAATTGGACCTTTGGAAAGTCCATGAAGCTATGAAGTCTATGAAGCTAAAAAAAAGGCATGATGGACATCTGCTACACCATGTTATAAGAATGGGTAATAGATTTTAGAAAATTTTGTTTAATAATAGGACAATTTTAATTTTCAGAAGCTATTCAAAATAAATTTGATATACAAAAAAAAAGATATTCAAGCATTTGTAATGTAAGGATTTTTTTTAATTTACAAGCTCAGACTAACATCGGTAACCATACAAATCTATTGTGTATTCTATATTATCACTGAATTTTGAATTATATCAGTTATTTGATAAACATTATCATCTTCTCTATAGCTGAATATAATGTGATAGAACCAGTTAAATGATTCCCGATAATATAGGATTAATAATAATATTAAAAATAACATTTCATACTAATGAAGAAAACAAATGTTAATTGCAGAATAGGTGTTTCATTGTTTGAATTTTCGATTTAAAAGACCGACAGAAATCGTCACTTATTATTTTAATAATTTTTAGATGATATTATATAGATCCATATCCTATTACGAGTCATGTAGAAAAAATTAAAAACAAAGAAAAATTCTGTTAAGTGTAATTAGAGTTATGTAATATTATTATTTCAACCCATTACAACTACTTCCCAAACTACTTCTTTGACTACTTTTCTGCATTCTTATTTATCAAATGGTACCTGTTTCATACTGCTTTTTGAATGTTCAATATACAAAATTTTGATCTGATGAGTTACATTTTCAAATCTTTTTCTAGCTAGAATTATTGATTTTCAGGAATATCAACCTGGCCTGGCATCAATTTAGAAAATTTTAATGACATAATAATCAAGGATAATTTTTTTTAAATAAGCCTTAATGGGTTGGCACACGTTTGCATCAAAGTATCATTTAAGTGCAAAGGTACAATGGTATTATCACTTCAAATATAGTTATTTTTTCATCTAGTTTTGATCAAGTGCTTACACCCAACTGGCCAGTAAACATCCATTAGCTCTCCATTAAATTTTCTGTATTTTGCTGTACTTATGTAAATTTATTAGTATCTAATGGTGACATTCTGAAAAAACAATTAGGTACATTAAAATCGTATAACTAAACTTTTAATGCGCTTCAACAAAATAAAATATTTAATTTAAGAAAATAAAAAATGCAACAATAAATATCTAAAAAATGCGCGTATTTTCTTCAGTCAGGAAATATTTTGAAAATAATTTTTTTGTTGTTTTTTTATTTAATGTCTAATAATTTTTGAATTATTACGATAAAAATTACAATCACGCAAAATCAATTTTTAAATAATTCGAATTCAACCAAATCAATAGTTCTGTATGTGTAATTTTATGTTTTTGTTTTTTTTTTTGTTTTGTTTTTTTTTTGTTTTTTGTATTCTATGCGATGACGACGTCGATGATGATTTACAACCAACCTCCTCTAAAGAAAATACCACACAACAAGGTAAAATACAAAAAAAAAACTATAATCGCAAAGTTAGACTCACCAAAACAACTCTTAAACTCTATTCAAGCTGCGCTATAACAAAAACAAACTAAATAAAAATAAAATACAAGAACAAAAACTTGACTAACTTGCTAAATTATAAAATGAACATATTATTATGATGATGGTGGTAGTCGACTAGACTTGAAACTTGACTAGACCAATTGTCTTGCTGTCAATTGTTTTTGTATTTTGTTATTGTTTTTTTTTTCTCCTATTCCATATCCAAAAAGCTACTCAAACTGGTCAGTAATAATTTTAATTTGCCATATGAATTTGGACATGAGAGAAAATTTATTGTTTTTATGTTTTTTTTTTATTTATTTTGTAACATTTAAATTTTACATTTGAAATGGAGTTGTGATGGGTCAAAAGATTGAAAAGAAAAGCATGCAAGTCCAAGTGTTTTTTGTTTTCTTTATTTTTTTTTTTTTTTGTATTCGTTTTGCACATTTTAGTTTTCTTTATAAAAATCGTGAAAATTTACTGATTTATCTTTAAATTATTTATTCGGAAAATGATATATGCTTAAATTATTATATTATTAATCTATGTTGAGATTTCCACCTCTAGATTACTGAAAATGCGCTAATGATTATGTAAAAAAAAAAAAAAAAAAAAAATGAAAATAATTAAAGAAAACTATTCATTACGTCACTTGTAAATTTTTCTTTTACATTGTTGATGTAATAATTTGTAATTAAATAATTTGTCGTCTCGTAATTATCATTTTAAAAAATAAATGTAAAAAAAAAATGTTCACATAAGTACAAATAATAGAGAAATCACCATGATGTCTCACGACTAATTTTGAAAGTCTTAATTTTTTATTTTATCATTTTACTACTTGGTTTAACATAAGGTCATCATAGGTTAACAAGTTATAATAAAAAAAAAATTTACTTTTCTTAGAAAATATGAAATTGTAGAGTTTAAGCTATCTTTGCGTTAGATTTGTCACTCATTAATAACATAGACACTCTGGGTGACACAGTAGTTGGAACTTCGTCTATCAAGCAATTCGATTTCCTATGAAGGGTAAATCTTTTCTGGATTTTTCGACCTGGTCTAGTACTCTTTGCCATTGAAACAAAATAAATGACAAAAATGATAATAATATTTCGAGTATATTTTTTTAACAAATTACTGGCGGATCTACTCTTTAAATGTGGAAAACTACTGATATTGTCAGGAACCAAGCCTTCTTTAAATCTTCCATTTTATTTAAGTCGTTACCAGATTATACTCTCAGTTATTTATCATTTATTTTATCCCAATCACAAAAGGTACTAGACCAGGTCAAAAAAACCAATAAAACATTTTTTTTTACTTCATCGGGAATCGAACCTGGGACTTTTAAGTTGAAAGACAGGCGCTCAACTTACTGTGCCACCCAGCGTGTAAATATAATAACAATAATAATAATAATAATAGGGCTACATATCCCAAAGAGAAAGAGATCCTAAGCCTATAAGGTAGCTATAAGTAGTGTATAAGTAAGCTTATAATTTTCTATTTGAAATACAGACACATTTTATTATTATAAATCGGGCCTGGCCAACCCGTGGCTCATGAGCCGCATGCGGATCATTGGGAGTTAATTTGGGACTCACAAAATAATTTATGAATATTTGTACGATATACCAAATTTAAAAAAAGGCTTTAAATATTGATCTATATTGATAGTATGAATAAAACATGATTATGTATTCATTTTTCTTTCCTCTTAAAATTATGCAAAATCAAAAAACTTTTTTTATGGCTAATCGCAACATTTTTTTAAATTTAAAATTAATTTTACTATTTGACGTTAATAAACACTTTTTTGCAATTTTACGAACATTTGGTTTTTGAATATCATCATAAGACAAAAAAAAATGAATAATAATGCAAACATATTAATTAATATTATATTTGATGATTGTTTTGCATTTAAAAAAGAAAATTTAAGCATGAATTTAGAGAGCATTGATTCTATCAAACGAAAGAAAAAGATTTATTTCGTGTGTTTATTTCTTTGCCCTATTAAAAAATGTCAGTTAGTTACGAAAACAAATAAAAACACCCACTCAATTGATTATTTCCTGCCACATTTAAATTTTTCAAATTATTACGTCAAAAAAATGTCTTCCAGAAATTCTCGATACGTTTTTTGCACATTCGAAGCGTCGCGACATAATTTAGGCATTTATAAACTCAACATTGTGTTACAATTTTGATTTGACGAATATAAACACAAGACATTGTGGTTTGACTTTTTTTTAGATGTTTCGAAAGTCAAGGGTTTTCTTTTAGACGTGACTGGTCACCTCAGTAGCTTAAATTTTAAAGTTCAGGGTGAAAATAAGCTAGTTGTCGTTAAATTAAATCTTTTATGCTCAAATTACATTTGTGGGAAAATCAATTAAGGAATGGTTATACATCTCGTTTTTCTGAATTAAATAATATTAGTTTATCTACAAAAGGATTTTGTTAAATATGCTGATTGTTTGAAAAATTGAAAAAAATGTTCGGCTCAAGATTCAATGAAATTGCTTCATATGATAAACATTTTGAAATATTTCAATCACCATTCCATGTTAATCGCACCACAGCACCATCTGCTTTGCAAATTAAATTAATTGATTTCCAATGCCATCCCGAATTAAAAGTCATCTTTCTTGAAACATATTATGATAAAGTACAGTTTTATGTAAAATTTATTAAAAATTCCAAATATAAGAATGTTCAGAAAATGTTTTTGGTAGTAGCGTACTATGCGTTAAATCTTAATAATCTTAAAAATCTATTTCGTAATTTATTTTTTGGCTCATGCAATTATAGCTTTTTTTTATTTTGGCTCATTGTTCAGTTCGGGTTGGCCAGGCCATAAATAATACAATAAATAAATGAAGAATCTAGAAACATATTGTAACCGTCCTCTCCTAAAATGAATTCTAGTAAAACAAGATTTAAAAAACTAATCATCATTATAATATGTTCGGCAAATAATTAGAAAAATATAGTTTCAAAACTATCAGCTACTTATGAACAATTATCTCCTTTGTCATGGGATAAAATTAATTACAAAAAACGATAACCATAATTGGCCTATATTCCGAACGAGAAAAGGACTTTAACTGATATAATAAATAATTAAAGAATCTAAAGATATATTGTAACCATCCTCCTAGAACGATTTCTGGTTTGGAAACAAGATTTAAAAAAGTTAACCATCAACAAAAATATTTGGTAACTAACTGTACTCGGTCCGCGTTGCAGCTCCTTTTCCAAAAATAGTGGTTTTAACAGCTTTATCCGTTGCAAATTTTTCTTCTTTATCCTTATTTATCTGGTGGCTTTGCTTTTATATCCCGGTTCGGATAGCTGCCATATGAAACTAATAATAATAACATTCAATTTACATTGTATAATTTTTATATAAACTTATTAATTTTAATATGATAAGCATTTCAAAGTGTGGTTTTCATTATATTTTTTTTCGATCAATCGATTTCCGTTTGGGGGGGTATAACTGTCTACGATGCTCGCAAATAAATTATTAATTGGTTTTTTTCGATATATTTAATTTTAAAAGATAATTTGATGAAGAAAAAAGAACGTATAAATTTGAGGAAGGACCAATGTACCAATTTTTAGGTCTTTAAAACCACTGGTTTTTGATATAATATTGACAAGAGCTAGGATTTGTATGACAACTAACCGAATCAACCCGAATTTTAAAAAACGGTAAAGGACAATTTTATTTATTTTAAACAAAGTACCTATGTACCAATTTTTAGGTCTGCAAGATTATTGTTTTTTGATATAATTCTGATTAGTGTTAGGAGTTGTATAGCAGCTACCAGAACCTACCAGATATTGAAAAAAACAAATAATGCCAGAAGTCTTCGCGGGAGTCAACTCAATAACTTCTCAAAGTCTCATGGCGATCGGATGAATGATGTGGTAATGCATAAAGCACAAAGCCACATACATTGACTTTTATATATATAGATTGATTAAAAGATGTAAACCGAAAGAAAAATAATCTTATTTTAGACCAGTTTACATTTATTTAATATTTATTTATTTATTATGTTTAAATAAAACATGATACAAAACCTTAGATAAATAATTAAACCAAATAAAAACAAATAAAATTTTTAAATTAAAATTAAAATTACTAGTTATTACAAGTACATCAAAAAAATCTTGTATATTATAATATCTTAGTCTAAACGAAAAAATAGAAAATTGTATTGGTTTTGTTAAGGTAACTATAAATATAAAGATTCCTCTAACTTGAATTTTTTAAAGCAAAAATCAATTTCAATTCATTAACTCTGCCATAAACATTCTATTGGTTCATATTTCACGTAATTAGTTCGGTGAAATACCAAATTAAAGACATTTTTCGATCGAAAACGAGTGCTTGTATTCAAATAGAAGCAAATTAATCAGTCTGTTTAATAGAATCAATTAATCCATTGAAAAATTTAACTGTATTCCAATACAATATCAGCAATATACAGTTCTTCGGGACCCCAACGAATTCAAATCAGTTTTAATCGATTAATATACGGAGGGAAAATAGTAGGATTAAACCAGGTTAAGCTACGGAGGGCAAAAAGAGGAAAAATCTTTTGGATTGCTTGAAGTCTATCGATATATGATTGCGATAAAATGGAGACGAAACAGTGCTTGCATAGTCCAAATTTGGATGAACAAGATAGTAAAACATTAAAATTGTGTTTGAATGAAATTTTTTTATTAAAAAATACACCTTTATAAATACACTAAATACACTAATACGCCTTTGGCTTCGAATGTGTACTTAAAAAACTGGACCCAAGATTTTGTATTAATATACCTTTTTTTTTATAATTTGAATAGATTTTATTCTTTAAATTTAAATCGTTCATAATTAGTGCGTTATTCATAGTTATTCTAAACTATAAATTAAAGAAATATAATATAAAAAAATTTTAAAAAACAATATGCACTTTGATGATTTCGTTTTTGTATATCAAAATAAATTGGTTACATCTTAAAATTAATTATCACATTTTGAGTGAAAATTTGTTAGCTTTTATTATCATCTTTGTGTAATTTAATTAATTTAACTTCATATAAAAATTTCTCCAACCTTTTCCAATCTGTGTGTCTATCATACATTTTTCGTTTTTTTTTTTTTGTTTATTTCCAAAATTATTATTATATTGACAGCATTTATTACATACACTTTTAATTCCACTTTCTCTTGTGTAATTTTTCTCAATAATATCGGTAAATATAATTTTTCAAAATATCATAATTTATCAGCTTAAACCGAAAATTAAAAGGCTTTTTGCAACCTTTTAGTTACGCTATTTAAAAACCAAAAAAAAAAATCAAGTTCTCAGCCTATATAAAAATTATATTTAAAAAACTAAAAACACCATCCAGAAATAAATAAGAGAATTAAATAAAAAAAAAAATTATGCAACACAACACATACAATCCTCAATTAAATTGTTGATTCCTACAATACCCATAAACATTATGATTATCGATATTTATCCAATTAAAATACCTCAAATGTTTCTTATCTGAATTGTAAATATTTCAAGAAAATACTTCCTAAATAACAAAAGACTAACAAAACAAAACAAAAAACATGAAAGATTTATGATGAGATTTGGTGATGACCCCCGGGGGTGTTCAAAATTTTGTTTGCTGTTAACGGCTACCTACCAAAATGTACATATGTTTGTTAAAACATCATCAATTTAATCCAAGTGCATCACAACAGTTTTTCTTTTTTTTTTTTGTTATTAAATGTTTCCACATCAAGATAATCATGTTCTCAGCAGTAGTCCTCCTCTTTAAATTTATATATTTAATAGTCAGTTTTCTTTTCAATACACAGTAATTCCGATTGTATGATCAAATCTCATAAAAGTAACTTAAGTATTTACAGATCAACCAATATTAATGCATTAAATACTACATCACAATATTTGAATTAAAATTAAAGTAAAAATTTTGAATGGAGTAACATCATTAAATAAGAAATAAGAATAAAAAAAACTAAAAATCTTTAAAATTGAATGAAGGGACTCTGAATTAAAAGTTTTAATTTCTTTACCTTTTTTCAATTCCGAAATTTTTTATATGGTTTTAAAAATGTGTTTATGTTTTTATGGTTTAAAAATTTTTCTCGAACTCTACAGTTGTGAACTTTAACACTGTCGTGTTTAAATTTAAATATTCAGAAAATTGGAAAATACTATAATTCCCTTAAAACTTTAATTACAGCCAAATTTGAATATACTTGTGTTATTAAGTTTTAAAGCTGGATTTTAGATATGAAGATGTGTCAATCACAAATGGAAAACGAAATGAAGTGAAAATAAAAGAAAATTTATTTAAAAGTTTATATTTCCGAAGTCATGATTTATTATTTAGTTAAAAATGTCGTGTGTTGTGCCTATGAAGGCATTCAAATATTTTGGAAAAAATTTCCCTAATTTGAATTTTTAAAGAAAATTATTTCCTATATTTTGATAAAAGCTAAAGAAGAGTTTCACATTTGCTATAAAAACTACCATTTCTGTTTTCTTATATAGGCGTTAAGACCCATCACCCACGTTGATGGATAATATTATATAGATAACTTAGGACAGTCACCCGACGTTGCCCGGATTGAACACAAAGTGTTCAGAATTGCAAAAAATGTTCTGGTAAGAGTTCCAAAAGTATATAACAATATATAAGGAAAACAAAATATATAACAAAATTGAAATGAAACTGAATTTAAAATAAAAATACATTTTTCTCACTACGATAACAAACACTTTCCTTGGTGTTCCTAACCTTGAATATCCCAAATAAAGTTGTCCATGAGAGAAATAATTTTCTGCAGATCAAAAAATGTTAAGGTTTGTCCCTGGGATTCGTTAATGGGTATGGCAAAACTTAGTCGCCCCGAAAACTGCAAGCTTTAAAACGCAAACGGCACTTCTGATGGTATTAGCGGTAGTCTGGGAATAAAGATATGTTTGTCTTTTCTACAACCACTTTGACTTTATGCTTCAATGACATTAGGATGTTAAGTTTTTATTATTGATATAGTACATAGTTTTGACTGCTTCAAATTTTGTAGAACCATTATTTTTTTTTATGTTCTTGACAGTAGCTTAAGTAGAATTACCGTTACGTGCTTAAATTAAGGACGGTAGGTACTGCAATTTTTTATTAAATATTTTGTTACAATGTTTTTCTAGTATTTTATTTATCAAATATCTGGCTTATCAACTCATTAAATGTGGAAAACTACTACTATTGCCTTCTTAAATAGCGTAGTTTCATTTTATTCAAATTGTTATCAGATTGTACTCTCAATCATCCCAATGGCAAAGGATACTAGACCAGGACCTGTTTACTTCATCGGAAATCGAACCTGGGATCTTCCGGTTGAAAGACTGGCGCTCTATCTACTGCGCCACCCAGCATGTAACAGGTTCTGGAACTCTGAACTAGGTATTGAAACTCCGTTTAGTAGTTAACAACTTCATTTTCATTAGCAACTGTATCTATCGATTTGTACATACATGGACCCCCTGGAATATACTGCAGAAATTTTTGATTAATAAAACGAAAGGTCACAGTTTTTAGAGCTCATTCACATAGCCATTTCAGCCATGTAAAAGTTTTATATTGATTTATAAAAATGTTTATACTGTCCCTTGCTATTTCAATTTTGCTATTTAAGCCTAAAATATTCTTCATATATGTTTTAGGAGTTGTATGTTACTTACTCGAACCAGCCAGGGTTGGAATTCTGTATTGTGATAATCACGCTGCGACTGTCGCATATCTATAATTGGTATTCTATGTTGTGGTGATTGTCACAGTGATAGTCGCTCTTTTTTTGTGATTTTAAGGTGACAGCTAATTTGATGTCACTCATGATAAAAATAAATAAAAGTTTGGTTGTTTTTTAAGATTTAAATCTTTTAGATTTTTTATGTTTTGGTTATGTATTAGTTTTTAAGTTTACGAATAAGAAATAAGTTTATTGATAGGATTTTCAGTTCAAAATGTAGAAGTCGTTAAAATTGCAAATAATTTAAAAAGAATGGAACTGAATAAAAAATGCTGTGATTATGTGTTAATATTTTAATAAGTTTGAATTTTATTTTTGTTTTCAATTACATGTATAGACATTTATATTAATTAGTTATAAGTTGCAAATGAATTTTAATCAAATTTGAACACAATTTTTTTTTTTCATTTTCTTAAACTAGTTGTAATGAATTTCACTTTAAGTTTTTTTTCGTATTTGAAAATTTAGTTTATGAAATTTACTTTTAAGCTATTTTTTTTAATATGTTTTTTTATTTTTATAATTTTACTTTATGATAACACTTGTTGCACTAATAAAATTTAAAACTTTAGTTTTGTTTTCTATAGTTTTGACACTTTGACATTTAATAAATCACTTGTGCTGCCATTTCCTAATTGTATTTTTTAAAATGCTGCCGTTTTCTTAAATTATTCAAGTGATCGCAATACAGAATACCAAAAAATTTTAGTGTCATCTTTGACTGTCACAAGGGTGACTATCGTTTATCACAATACAGAATGCCACTCCAGAATCTTGGAAAACTGTAAAACAAGTTTTTATTTATTTTAGATAGAATATCTATGCACACATTTTTATATCTGTAACACAATGGTGTTTTGAGATATTCCTGAATAATTTAGGAGATTCATTTTATTGTATTATTCACTTAAGTTATGACAATACCGTACAGTTCTTGAGGCATACAAAGTAAATTTAAATGAAATATCCTGAATTATTTTTCTACATAATTAGAAAATATTCGAGTCCACAAATTAAAACAAGACCACATTATTATGAGCGAATTTAACACAAATACAAAATCTAGGACTACTAATACATATTCAAACTTGAATTAAAAGGTTTAAATAGAAAATTAAGAGAATTTATGATCATTTTGAAAGTACACCACCTTCAAGTTTAGTTAAAATAAAAATAATTACGCAATAATTAAGAGTGTTCCTAAATTAAAGTGTTTGTGTTGAGACAATTATTAAGTTTTTTAAAGCAAAATAAATAAATAATGAAAAAGCATGTCTCTCTCTCTCTCTTTTCGATGCCTAATATTTAATTTTTAATTGTACCTATGTAAGTTATTTACAAGATAAATTAAATGTTGGCTTCCGCTATAAATTCTTCAGAATATCTCTTTACAAACAAACTAACTAAGTGTATCGGAAACTAATTCAATTCGTTCATTAAATTTCTGTCACATGCAGTATTTTATTTAACATTTCTCTATATATACAAAACCAAATACGAAATATTCAGAAGAAAGCTTTTTCCATTGCACTTTTCTATCTACAAATCGTAAAAATAAAACAAACAACACACAAAAATATAGGAATTGGTTTAAAAATAAACAACAAAAAGTCAAGCGATAATTTTTAACTTGAGGTGATATTCACATAGAGTAACCGTCACACATATAATCGAAGATTACATCTCAAAGGAAAGTGAAATGGTAAAAAAACATTTTTTTTCTTACTTTTTTGTGAAAAACACGAACTTTTAAAAACAGTATAAAAACCGTGGAAAAAAAAATGAACAGACAAAATAACCCCGAAAATTGCATCCTAAAAATTTTTAAGTCAATTTTACTAAATAATTTCACACGAACACAAATTTTATAATTGTATTAGGACCAAATCAAAATGGTATTTTAAAATACATTGTCAAAATCAAAAAATTTTAAAACAAGGATTCATTCTATTTATGATCGCCCAATAACGTACACTTAGGAATTCAAATGCAATAAGAAAACGACGATTACACTTAAGATAATCGATTAAGATATATCTAATTGATCAACTCACTCGTAGCAGAGTTTACCACTTGGGAACAGCATTCCCCAAATAATGGGAGCTATCCGGCATACCATTGAAGAATATCCTGAGTGTCATCATGTCATCACAAAAGCAGGTTTTTTTAAGGACTCAGAGGACCAACTAGCACAAACAAACACGGATAATCACAATATGCCCCTTTGCGGCTGCGTTGATATAGGGGACATATTCCCGAAATTACATAATCTAATCTCATCTAAATCTACCAAACTGAATTCTAAATTCAAGAAGAAAAGGAAAGGCTAAAAATTTAAGGATTCAAATATAAAGAAAATCATACGTATAATTGTAAGGATTCTAAAAAATTATCAAGTTACAGAATCGTCTAAAATTGAAAATGATATCTTCTATATTTGCTCAAGATATAATTCTAAAAAATCGATATTAAATGCCTGATTCCATAATAAATTTTTATACTGAAAATTAATAAAAATTAAATTTTAATTTTACCAAAATATCAAGCCAAGCAATGATCATAACTTCAATGGAACAGCTTTTAAATGTCAATCAAATTCGATTTGATTTTGTTATAAGCAATCTGTTCATTGTCCATTCGAAATCTATTCAGCATTCCAAAGTATTGTTTTATATCAAGCCTATTGTCTTAATGTCTTATGATTTTTTTCTTTATTTTCTTGACTCATTGCGAAACATCAAAATTTAAATTCTTCAAACAATTGACAACATTTATTATATTTTTTTTCCTCTCCTTCTCTCTCCCAGACATAATTGTTTATTTGAATAAAACAAAAAAATTAAATATTCTGAATGACTTCGAAAAATTTTCAGATATTACAATAAGAAATTTTACATGATCTTTTCTTGCGGCGATACTTAAAAAACAAAAAACATTTACATCAAGTATGAATGAAATGAATTTGAAGGTTAAATATACATTTTTTTTTTAACTTCAATTTTATCTTACGGGTTTCAAGAATATTTTCAGTTAAAGTTATTGTTGAATCGCGGAATATCACAAGTGAATTCCATAAGAATTTTTGCATAAATTTCTGCTCCTACTGCTTTTAGTGAAAATAACAAAACTGCTCTACCCAAAAATGTTTTCGTTCAAAACTAATAAATCATCATTTAAAAAATAATTATTTTTCTGTCATGTTCGCAATTTATTGATAGGATGACACGCAACAACAAATTCAGTAGTCTAAAATTTATTTCATATGTACATAATACATTCAATTATATAATAAAATACAGGGTGTTCTTTCATGATAGTACTATTTAAAGGTTGTTTGAGTTGAAATCAGCAAAAAATTGTTCTAATCGTAAAGGTACTTTATTCGCCATGAACTTGCACCATATACCATACACCATGCACCATGCACCTTGCACCATGCACCATGCACCATGCGCCATGAACTATGCACCTTGCACAAAACGGTGGTTTTGGTGGGAGCTACTATAATGAATATATTGTAATATAAGTAAAATAAATGCTACTTTTTCATTTTATTCATATGTATGTAATTTTAGGTTTTATTAAGTCCATTTCACGTTTTATTACCCATCAGAAGGGAATTTTCTATTTTTATTTGTATTTATTAATCTTTATATTAATAAAATAATATATTCAAGCTAAACTAAAACTTTTGAATAAGCCCCATAACTCTGTAAAAATAATACCATGGCGAAGGAAAATACCCTGTATATTTTATGTATATATTTTTAAAAAATATTTATTGTAACAGATCGTTATTACAGAACATCCCCATTATTATTTGACAGTGTTGTGTAGGGAAAGCGATGTGCATTAGTATTTACGATCTTTATGACACGTTTTCACGGTACATAAAAATAAATTGTTTTTGTCATTTTTTTTTATATTTAATAACAGTAATTGGTCATAATAATTTGTAGATTATATCAAATCGATTACATATACACATTATATTAAAATTATTAAAAAATTTCATCCTGGGTGTAACATTATATTAATTAAATTGAATAAAATGAAATGAAAAAACAAATTATCAAAAATTATATTCGAAAGTTGAAAATTATTCAATTATTTTGTTCAAATTATTTTTTTATTAAAATTTAGGTTATAACTTAACTATATTATATGACTCTCACAATATTCGATTAAATTCGCATATTGATTATTAAACTGTCATTTAAAAAATAATCGATTTATAATAAATTGACACATTTATTATTATGGGTATTGTATAAAATACAGACATGGCCAATTTATTGTTATTATTATACATGCACAAACATATTTGTTTTATAAAACAAATATTTTAGTTTTAAAGTTAAGATTTGATCATTTAAGGTGTATTTCATGTTGATTAATTAATTTGATTTAAGTTAAAAAGAAATTTATTAACAGATTAAAAATAGGTTTTGGAGAAATTTTCGAAATAAATTGGAATATCTTCTTGTGAATATATTTGTATTGTCGTGCACCTTATGCTTGACTGCTATGGTATTTCAATGATGGTAATCATGAAATATATTTGCAATTTAAAGTAAAAAAGATTGGATGATTATAACATCATCATCATTGTCCTGTAACGTCATCCGTGGGACATTGGGATCTTATGGGTGATGATGCGTTTTATGGGCGCTGTGGTTAGCTTACGCCACTTAGTCTCTCCCACCTTATTTTCATACTCTCTTAGGAAGGTAACTTACTCTATTTACTTTCACGTTGTGACTCTTGTTAACCCTAGCAACGCTTACGAATGATCGAGTTCCAATCCCGGTGTAGTAGGATAAGTAGGGAACAGAAAATAGAGAAAACGTGGAGTGTATCAGACAACGGTGGAAGTAACAACAAAAGGCGGAAAATCCATGTCCGGAACTGAGCCACTTTCATATTTTGAATCTAAGGGCCTTTTCGTAACAATGTGTGCGGCTGCAAAAGGCGTTTGTACTCGCAATAACTGACCTTTAAGAAGTCATCTTGATCATCTAATGGGGGACGTGCCTGTCAGGATTGAGTTTATGGTTTTTTCACCCATATCTCCGAAAATTTCTAAGGGTCAACCAATTGATAACATTTCGTGAAACATGACAAGAAACGGTAGGTCCCCAAGAGGTATTCATGAACAAATCATGGTGAATCCTCCTACAGCCTCGGTTGTTATAAGCCCCACATCGGCTTTGGAGGTGCGACATATTTCATGTGGTGGTGTCGAGCGGAACACAGAGATAACAGAATCGGGATTGGAAGACAAAACTGTAAATATATTATAGACTTACGGTTGTACCAAACTGAATAATTAACTAGAAATCCCATTTCAAAAACCTAAGAAATGTATGTATGTGAAATAAAAACTTAAATGAAAATCATCTTATAACAAATTTGTATAACCTTAGCCGATCGATATAACGTTGTGATAGTATCATCTGAATACTAATAAGAAAGTCCTGAGTTCGAATGCCACTCTTGACACGGATGTTGGAAAAAAAAATTTCAATTGTTCTTTGTTATCAATTTGAAATATAATTTGGTTATAACTAAAATAAAGTGAAACTATGAAAAAAAGTGCTAAAGTGTTATTATGAAAGCGAAGTTAATCTACAATAGACATAGTTTTCCACATTTAAATGAGTAGATATGTATATCATAAATTCTAAATAAAAAATCTTGTATGTAATTCTGTATGCCAAATCTCTGTATAGAAGTAGTTAGAACAGTAGGGTGTTCATCGGCTAGACTTGGAATTATATAAATTTTTTTAGTAAATCATCGAAAGAGGCTTCAGGGACTACCTATTATCGGGGAAGGCAGTTTGAAGGACTGTGGGACTTTAACCCACTAAAAACTCCTATCATTATTGCAACATTAAAACTAGTCTTATAGACTAACCATTAATTTACATTTAACTCAAAGAAACTAAGATACCTTTGATCTACCAAAATCCAATAAGGTTTTAATAGATAAAAGGTTTTAACCTAACTCAAGTGGTCTTGTTCGTTTTAGTCGCTTCACAAAATTTTTAATGGTCAATTGAGCTAGAAGCTTCGGTATTGACATGTTGGATCAGACGAGTTTTATGCCGTGCAGCGCATTTCATTATTTCGTCTTTTATAGATGAGATCTTCAGATCTCGATGAATATAGGCATTGCGAACATACCATGGAGCATTGACTATGTTGCGCAGTACCTTATTTTGGAACGTTTGGATAGTTTGAATATGGATTTGTTTAGCATATCCCCATATTTGAATACCGTATGCCCAGGCTGGCTTCAATATTTGATTATGCATCAAAACTTTGTTATAGGTCGAGACCGTAGAATTCCGCCCAATCAGCCAGTATAGTTCTCTATATTTGAACTGGAGTTCTTGTTTTTTGATTTTCACATGCTCTTTCCATTTCAGTTTTGCATCCAAGGTCATGCCAAGATTTTTTTAGCTTTATTCTCGTATGGAATCACGACATCATTAATTTTAACTGAGAGAGGAGTTACTATGTTTTTATAGGTGAAGTTTACATGACTAGATTTGGCTTCATTTAATTTAATTTTCCATTTTTTGCACCAGTTGGAAATTTCGTCATTAGCTTTTTGCAGTTTGTTTGTAGCTTCTTCTATAGTAGAACCAACTGCCATCAACTCTGTGTCATCTGCAAAGGTTGCTATTTTTATATTTTCTACATCGGGTATATCACAGGTGTATAACAAATATAAAATTGGACCCAGTATACTACCTTGCGGTACTCCAGCTTTTATATCTCTTAGAGAGGAGTATTCATTCTCATTTTTAACTCGAAAAACTCTATTTGAGAGATATGATGAAAATAATTGAACATAATTTTTAGGGAGCAAACAACTTAGCTTTTTGATGAGTCCTTCATGCCAAACTTTATCAAAAGCTTGGGCTACATCTAGAAATACTGAAGAACAAATTTGTTTATTTTCCAGTGCCCTTTCTATAATGTCTGTTATTCGATGTACTTGATCTATTGTTGAGTGTTTTTGCCTAAACCCAAATTGGTGATTAGGTATTATATTCCGGTTTTCTATGAGGGGTTGAATCCTTCTCAATAGTAATTTTTCAAACAACTTCGATATTGTAGGGAGCAAAGATATCGGCCTGTAGGATTTGGTGACGTTAGCAGGCTTTCCTGGTTTTTGGATCATTATTATCTCGGCAACTTTCCATATACTAGGTTTATATAAAAACATTTTTAGAATTATATAAAAACAAAACACAAAAACACAAATTAACTTAAAATAAAAATCAAGTAAAAGGTGAAATAATGTAGCGTAATAATGTAAAAAGAAAAATCAATTACAAAAATCAAGAAGATTTCACCATTACACTTCGAAATAAAAAAAGTAAGACTTTGCATAACAAAACGAATCGAAGGTGATCAACTGCCCCCTAAATTAGCTAAATGATTTTCTTAAATAAACATTTGCATATTATAAAATCAATTCAAAAAAATAGACAACCATATTTCCGATTTAAATTAACTTTAAATAAATAATTTTCAATAGTATATTACACTGTATAAGTAAGTGTGTATGCATTCAATTACAATAAACTTAAATTTACTTCCTTCCTAATGTAATTCATTTAAAAAATTTCAAAAGAAAAATTTTAAATTTAATTTTTTTATTTTGTTTTTTTTTCGTTTCTTTTTGAAAAAAAAAATTTTTTTTTCTTTTAACCCTGGTCTAAAAAATCATTGCTAAAACAATTGCATTTAAGATAATAGCCTATATGTTAACTTATTATATAATATTACTTAAAATAAATGTCAAAAAATACAATACAATTTTAACCTTGACTGTGTGTGTTAAACATTCAAAAATAATTATTTTTGAATTTTTTAATATGAACACACATATTATGTACTTTGGTGCTGATTCATGACATTTTAACTTATAAGAACATCATTACTAATATTCAAAATAAATTAAAAAAAAAAAAAAAATGTTTTAAATTTCAAAACGTCAAATTTCCTAATTCAAATATAACCTTCATTATTCTGTATGAATAACACATTTAAAAGGTATACAAAAATAAACAATCTACCTGTTCAAATCTGTATTTACCTTTTAAACCTAACGTTTTTAGAACAGCTAATAGAGTTATTTTTAATTACACATTTTTCATATATAATTAATCAAAAAATATCTACATTTAACCGATATTTGGCACCAAAAATTAGACTTAGTATAATAGTACATTTTTTTTTTATTTTTAGCTTTCATTTTTTTTTAGATAAAAATCTACAATTGAAAAATAAAAAAAAACAAAAAATTTCCGTAAGAATGAATTCACCTTGTAAAATTATGTCTAAACGAACATGTATCATGTATGTACTTCACTTACTAGAAAAAATTTTGATATGCTTTGAAACCTTAAAAATATTATTAAAAAATAATCCATCAGAAATTACCACAAGAATACAAATTACAAACATCAATAATATTTAAAAAGAAATAAATCTTTAAATTATAAAATAAAAAAAAAATAATAACAATAACACTAAGTATGAGAATCTTAACTAATAAACTTTAAATAAAGTATATAATGTTCATAATATGTATATATATAATATATATATATGTATCACAACTTTATAATTAAAAGAGGGCGATGTTATTTAATTTTATAACTTACTCTCGACTACATTATTAAATTTTCTTGTTTCCATTTATTTACATGGATGTAAAACGTCATATTATTATGTTACCATATCAAATTTCCTGAAGGTGCAAACAAACTAAAGTAAAAAAAAAAATTAAAAAGAAACTATTTAAATCAACAACAAAAAAAGAAATAAAAAATAAATTCAAAAGTTGTCTTTGGCCTACAATAATTTTCAGAAAAGCAAAAAAAAGAAAAACCTTGAACTTTCAAATGCAAGACAACAACAACAAAATAATATTTCAGTTTAATATCTTTAATATAATATGTACTGTCAAAAACGCCATATAGTATGCACAGCCCTCATGCATGAAGATTCGCATTAATATTCACACATAATAACATAAACATTTATGCTTTGCCTATTAATTCATCAGAATGAACTTTACCTTTTTTGTTTTTGTTTTGTGCCACGCCGCAAATTTTATTATGTAGCGATGTAGTGCAAATTTTTCAGAATGTAATTTAATAAAGACATAATGATGAACAATTAGTATAAAAATTCATTTTAGTAAATTATTAATTTTAGTTAAATTATCTTTATTAATAATAAACAAAAACAAAAAAAAAAAATAAACAAGTTAGTTCTTAATTCAAAAACTGTTAATAAATGTTACTAATTATGTACACACGAAAACAAATAGAATAGTTTAGTTAAAAATTAAGCAAATAAGAACTTCACAAGCAAAAATCGACATTAAATTAGCAAATTTAAAAATAAAACAATTGGTTCAAATTGATTAATTTTACAAAAATTAAACAGTATATTTTATTACAAATTAAATGCATACAAACTTCTGACTGGCGAACGAAGTTTGCCGAGTTGGTTAGTAATAAGTAAATTAACAGAAATTGAAAGTTCGGATAGTTTAGATAATATGCAATGGATCCAGGATCACTTCATACCATTTATACAAAATTAGAATGAATTTCAAAACAATACGTAAGCGTTAATTAGGTTTTTTACTCTTAATTGTTATTATATACACTTGCGGTTTTTAACTGTTATTATATATTTATAGTTGTTCTCCATTCGGCCTAAATTTTGAAAATATCTTCTGGGTTATTTTGAAATGCTACTTAATTCTGCTTTAATTAGTGTCCACTAACGCTCAACTGGCCGAATATCAGGACAATTTGGTGGTTTGCAATCTCTTGGTATTAAATCAATGTTTTTTCTTCAACATTCTTCCACAATGGGACTTTGTTAAAGTGAGCCAAAAGAAGCACGATACATCATGATAGACTATAAATGGTTCTTAACAGTTATTCAAGCATTCTTCTTCTCCTTGTGTTTCTGTTACCGCAATAAAAAAAAAAACATATTTTTTTGGGAATTTTAACCTTAACCTCATATGTTTTATGTTTAAGTTTCTCAGGAACACTTTTGCTTTTCTCGGTTACACAAAATGTTTGTCCAAGTAGCTGTGCGAAGTCATCTAAAATGTATATTTCATCGCTCATTATACAGCTTTTATATTTCAAAACAAAAATTTTTACTTCTTTCTTTTGATTCAGCATTCTTTCCTGGAGTTCCGTCAGGTATGCTTGAATCATTTTTAAAGATCTACATTTGGTGCAAATGTGGCAACTTTTTATTTTGACTGCAATTAATAGATTGGAATTAAACAACCTTTTTCATCAACATTTACTTTGAGCAGGTAAAATATTTCTATACATTTTAGGTCCTGAAAATTAACAAAAAAACTTCATTCTACAAATTCCTGCTAAGTCTATCCATAACTATTTTCTTTCTTTCTATCCTGTACTATCCAAACAAACGATACGTAAATAGACTAAACGTTTCATTCTAGCGCTTGGGTGTTTACAAAACAAAAAAAAAATCGAAAAACATTCGTCAATAAACTGGTGCAGCTTTTTTTTACATCGAAAAGATAAAATCCATAAAAATTAATACCGTCAATAGAAAAAATTTTCATTTTAACAACAAAACCTTAGAATATGTAAGCGAATTTTAAAATGTGGGAGGCAGATTAGCGAAGGAAGGTGGTGCGGCAATAGATGTAAACCAAGAATGCTAATTAGTAATTTGGAAAAACTCAACCTTCCACACATAACACAAATATTTAATAACTATGTTAAGACAACTCTTCTTTATGGTATTGAAACCTAGGTAATTTATAAGAATTCCCACAGAAAATATAGATATTTTTAGGCCAATAATGAAATAAAAGCCATTATGATTTCAAAAACTTATTGACGAACTATGCTTCGCTGAGCAGTAACATATAGGAAAACCAATCAAATGTAAGGAGATAATTTTTTAGTAACAAACGCAAAAAAAAAAAAATTTCCCAATTCATAAATTCCCATTATTGGCCATATTAAATGTACATAATAACGTACTATAGAAAGTAATCGTGTAAACCTAAATTTAATCAACTCAAAGTAATAGTAGATACTGAACGCTGCCTAATTCTGTATTACAATGCAGCTATTATATTTTTCAATGCAGCTAGTAATTTATACTATTTAATAGATCGCAAGCTACGTTTTTACAATCAAATATAACTTAAAGCTCACCACAAAATTTTGGATCTTGCAACTTGAAAATAGCATATTGACCGGCGCAGAGTAGTGACAAACAAATAAACACTACCATTCTTATATATATATAATGCATTACGACGCATATCAAATATTACCTGAGGAGATAAATTCTGCGTTCAATCGCTGAAGTCTATTGCGTAGAAAATTTCTCTGTTTAAGAGACTTTTAAAGTCGACGACATTTTTTTGATAGACTTTGGTGGGACATTTTTTAAATGGAGAATAATTAATTTTAAATTTATTTTTATTCTATATTTTTAATTTTAAGAAAAAGTTTTAGTAATAAGTTTTAGTAAATCGGCATCATTATACACACCTTACTACCTATCTATAGTCAAAATCATTCGAAAGAGTTCATCGCTATAGCATAGGTTCTACGATCACTCAAATCCCACTAAAATTTATGATAAATGGACGAAAGCAAGTAGTTATTCTACTTTCAAAATATTCCAAACTGAAACATTTATATTTTCAATTACATGTACCAACCTTTTTGACAAGTCTATTAGTTTAACTAGACTTCCGCGATACCAAAAAAGTTGTTGATAAACTTTTATAAAGTAGATTCTATTGAATATCAAGAGACTTCCGCGATTGACCCCTCTATTTTAACCATAATAAGTGTGGCTAAAACTTTCTGCAGCAACCAGTTAGTGTTTTTATTCCTTTGTGTTAGACTGTTAGAAATTAAAAATATTAAAAAGGTTTGAAAAAGTAACGAGAAGCTATAGTTACCAATTTTATGTGAGTGTCGTTGTCAAATGATATTCACATTATATCTCTACTCTACATATTTTTAAATGCCAAAAATAGAGCCACGCTGCTCAGTACATGATTAATTTAGAACTTTAGAGCTATTCTAATAAAAAAAAAATAAACGTCAATATTTTTATATTTTTTTATTTCATTAACTTTCCTATTTCACAATTGAAATAGAAAATACGAAATTCGTAAACAGTGAAAATTTATAACAACTTATTAATAACCAAAATATTAAAGACTATACACATATACTATCCGTAATTATACTAAATTAATCATTTTAAAATTTTATAGTTTTAAATCAGTAATCATGAATATTTAATAAAAAATCTGAAATGACCCTAATAAATTTCAAATGAAATTTGACTCCATTATCTATCATCAACATACTAACATAAATATTTTTTCTTTATTAGATTTTTATTTATAATTTCTAATGCATTAACATATTTTATTAATTAACTTAATTTATTAAGAGGTGAATAGCTTTTATTATATACCTACCACACGAACTAATGACGTAGTTTTAATTATTTTTTGTTTAAATATTTGTGTGAAATCCACAAAAAAAACTATTTATTATGTTTATTGATTTATTTGGAAGTTTATATTTTATAATTTGTTATTTATCAATGTTACAACAAACTAACGTTTATATAAAATAATTAGGTACATATTAAGATGTTAAGTAGTTTAATTGTCTGATCATAGAAATAATTAAACGCACAGTAGAAAATTAAAAACACAGCAAATAAAATATAGTTAAAAAAAAATTATGCACAGTTAATAATTTAAATTCACAGTAAAATAATATATTTTTGCTCAGTAAAAAATTAAATGCAATACAAAAAATTTACCCTCTCACCAAATAAATTAATTTCACAGTGAAAGAATTAAAATACAAAAATTTCTTTCTAAAAAAAATTAATTTAGGGCTAGAATTTAACGAGGTAGCAAAAAATAGCAAAATGCTAAGTTAAAAATATAAATGCTTAGCAAAAAAATTAAATGCTAAGCAAAATACCTTCAGTAAAATTTATTGAACGCGCAGCAGAAAATGACTATTTGCAAAAAAATACAGCAATACACAAACAAAAATTCTGTTCAGTTAAAATGTGCACAGTAAAAAATTCATTTTTGCATTATGAATAAAATAAATGCACAGCAAATGTTTGAAAATTTTATTTCTGAAAATCTGATTTTTTAAAATCTTATTTGTTCAAAATCTTTATTTTTTTCATTCAGTTTTATTTTTTAAATTTGAATTACTGTTTTTTTTTTTTTTAATTTGCCGCAATTTTAAAAATTTAACTGAATGAAACAAAGGAGATTTCGATCTTAAGCAGAACTGGCAAAATTCAAGACTATGTTGAAATGTACCTTCACATAAAAGTGATTAAGGTAAATATTCTGTATTAGGCAGACATCCCCCTTTTTTATTCAAAACAGCGGTTTCGCATTAAAATAGTACACATCATTCTTTTCATCAATATTCTTGTTCAAATATTGACAATATATTGATGAAAAAAAGATAAGCTATTACACATCAATAATGCCCTCATCAATATTTTTATTCATATTTTGACAGATTGCGGAAGTGTTCTGAATATATTGATAACTTCGAAACATATATGAATATTGAATATATAATTTCTGCAGTAATATTTTTGACTTCAATTTAAATTGAACGTTTAAAGTTAATGTCGTGTATAAAAAACAACAAATTATTGTTTTTACACATTTTAATAATATATCATTTGTTTTATTATAATAATTGCTATGACTATTAAAATTAATATTAAAATTGTTCTTTTTTAAATTAACATTCCCCAAAAACCAATTTTTTTTACCTTAGCCGATTTTGACAAAAATATTGATGCGAATTTTTGACAAAAATATTGATGCGAATTTTTGACAAAAATATTGATGAGAATAGAACCACCATCAATCATTTCTCTGTATCTGTAACATCAATCTGTAGATTCTTTGTTTTTTTCTCATTAGCAAACGTCACCATTATATTGCAGCAAAATCACAAAGCGAGCACTAGGTGCAGTATCGTACCAAGTACACTTCCTTGAGGAACTCCGGCATTGATTTCTTTAAGATCGGAATATGCTCCTTCTTGTTTTATGTAGAAGAACCTCTCTATACCTTACTTGCTATAATTTTCGAATGTTCTTTTGGAAGGATTGTTTCCATTTCACAATTCAATCCCTTACGCCACACTTTATCGAATGCCTGAGCCACATTCAAAAAGATTTCTGAAAAGACCTGTTTCTCCTCTAAATTTTTCAATAGTGTTTGTTATTCTGCGTACCTAGTCTATTGTAGAATGTTTTTCTCTAACCGAATTGGTGATCCGAAATTATATTCTTTCTTTCAATAATAGATTTTAGTCTTCTTAAATACATTTTTTCAAAATTTTTAGACAGCAATGAGCTTGGGCTATAGAATGATACTTTATTCGGCGGTTTTCGTGCTTTCGGAATCATCATGATTTCGGCAAGTTTCGGCACATATTTCAGCCTGAATGCAGCATTTAAAAAATTCTGAACCTACCCCGTTATCAAATCATATGCCGCAGCTTTTTAGAATTAATATTGTTTTCTATTCTTTTTTCTCTTCAGCTGGGGTTGTTAATGCAATCTTCCTCCTGAACTGATTCTATATTTAGATCTTCGCTTTCTTCTCCGTCGTTTGTTTGAAATATGTTTTCTAACAAATACTTTAACTTCTTCGTCATTATTTCTCGCCCACTTTCCGTTCAATTTGTTAATTGAAAGAATTTGTTCAATTCATTCTTTTGACCTGTTAATACAACTTTCGCCTACACATTGTTGAAGCACCAAACAGTAAACATATCTTCTATCTTCCGTTATTAATATTTCAAAAACATTTTTTTTATTCCAATTTGTTTTTATTCTATCTTAACTAACATATTATGTACATTTACGTACTGGTATATACTACTGGTGGGACCTAGGTACTCATTTACAATCATATATTTATATCATATTATAGATTTTAGTATGCGCATATAATAATTTTATTTAAATTTGTTTTGCAATTATTTTAATATTCAAACGATAATTAAATTATTCTTAATCAATATTCTCATCTTAAATTAAATTTAAATTGAATTAAGTACAATTTATTTACTTATTTAGGTTGACTTCTTAATATAAATTTAAGTTGATTAAATTCACAAACTTAATGAAAATTAATTATTAACAAATGCGTTATCATTGATTTTTTCGAATTCATGACGCCAAGCATTATAAAATTTTTAATATGTAATTTT
This sequence comes from Argyra leucocephala, assembly GCA_963942445.1. Classification (NCBI taxonomy): domain Eukaryota; kingdom Metazoa; phylum Arthropoda; class Insecta; order Diptera; family Dolichopodidae; genus Argyra; species Argyra leucocephala. The sequence continues at coordinate 92,431,945 of OZ012678.1, forward strand.
AATTAAACAAGCGTAACTTAGACATTTTAGTAAAGTTTCTAACTCTTTTAAGTAACATTAATTAATATAATTTATTACCTACTTATTATATTTCATTTATTTTATTATTATTATTATTATTATTATTATTTTTTTTTAACTTTCATTCATATAAATTCTAATCAATTTTTTTTTTCTTACAGGTACAACAAACATAATAATGTTAATAACAGTGGCTAAAAATTTCAACAATCATAAAATTTAATATGACGTATTTAAAAAATTTTAGAATACAAAATTCTTAATTGAATATTATTAATTCGTAAATTGTTAATTTAATAAATTGATATCTCTTTATAATTTATGTCATAAAAAATTTTCAAATATTTATTACCAAAAATTTATCAATATTAATTGCCAATTTATGACAACTTGATTTCCTTGCAGCAATAGTAGTAATAAAATAGCAGTAAATGGTAGTTGTTAGTTTTAATATTAATCATAATTCATTTAATATCAAATGCATTTTAAAAATTTCAATTTATTTTATTTGTTGAATCAGTCTGATACCAACTTCTAAAAATAATATTTCCAAATATTTTAATCTTGTTATAATAATTTTTCAAATTCAAAAATAAAATTTTTAAATCATTTAAAAATTAAATCAATTTGGTTCAACTGTCAATTATGTCAAAATAATATACTATTAGTTAATTTGAGGTCGAAATAATTTATGAAAAATGCACAAGTACTTATAGGATGTATGTATGTATATATATATATATTTTGTTTTAATAGTACCTATTTGAAAGAAATTATTTCAAAATCTTAAATTTTTCCATAGGTAATATTTTATAGGTTTTTAAATGTATTTTGTAGAACTTATGAAAAAAAAAAAAAATGCCACAATTTTTGATAAAATTTTTTTTAAAATTCATAGAAAATAAATTGTTAAGAGTTTGAAAATAACAGAAATATAAGTTAAAATTATTGATTTGAATGTCAAGTTAATAAGATTGATTAAAAATAAGTTGAAAATTATTAATAAAATATATTCAAGGAAAACATTTCATTGATTTCATTTCAATCTTGAAAATAATAATTATTATTTAGCTCAAATGAGATTAAACAAAAAAAAATAATTATTTTGTAAATGAAACAAATTTTTATTATGGCAGTCAATATATTTAACAAAATATGAAAAAACTTATTAGCAGTAGTTACTTACAAAATATAAAAATTAGAGCATACAAATTATTAAATTAAGAGGATGACAATTAAATTGCGAGAAAAAAACAATAAAATTTAAGTAATTTTTATTTTTAAATAAAATGTACGCAAACGGGTTTGTTACAAAAATTTTAAATGTTGAAAAATTTATGTTAGACTAGGGTCCCCTGTTGGTTAGTTATGATTCAAGTTAAAGTAAAATTTGAAGTTTTAAATGAAGGATTTGCATTGACTTCTTATCTTACTACAAAGCAGAAAGCACTCTATTTTAATGAAAAGTATCGAATTTAGAATGATTTAAGAACATATATATATGCTCCTGATATTTAAATTCTTTTTCGTTTTTTGGTACTTTTGGTGTTTTAAATTTCTAGCAAAAGAGGTAGTTAGAAATTTGCTGAAATGATGAAATACTAATATAAATTTTAAGATCGTTGTCTATTATATAAAGACAATAACTATATACATACCAGACATCCAATCTCAAGTCTAAAATTTTGTTATGAAAGCAAAAAACTATGGTGATCTTGAATACCGACCGAGTCACTGATAAAGATGTTAAAATCGTACAATATGATATTGTCAGCCCTATATTATGTACATACATATAATCATTAATTTTTTGTTGTTGTTTTCATTGTTTTCTTTTTTTTATTTATTAAGAACTTATATAAACATCTACATCTGGAATAATAAATATATAATATATATATATATATACAAAATCTATTTTAGAAATATGATGGGAAGTGTATTGAGTAAATAACTTTTAAAGGAGTATTCGACGGAATAGCCTTCTCTCTAACTTGTTTTTATAGGAAATGAGATATATTTTAATTATATGTAAAAATAATAATAACGTAGCATGACGCAAAATTTTTTTAATTTGTTTTTAAAGGTTGGTGAATTAATGAAACTTTGTACTAGGGGTCCCTGTTGAGTAATTATAATTCAAGTTAAAGTAAAATTTAAAGTTTTTAAAAGAACAGGAATTTGAATAGACTGATATAGACTTCTTACTACAAAGCAACAAACACTCATATTTTAATAAAAAAGTTTTAAATTAGAATAACTTAAAAAAATAACCAAAATAACTCCTTATATACATTTTCATTTCTATGATTTTTTTTAAAACTATTTTTTAACTTTTGCTAATTAATTTATAATATTTTTAAATAAATCTTTGGTTCGTACACACCTATTTTACATTTCAGCAAAGGAGATTTTAAATTCCTGTTGCTGATGATATCCTAAAGTAATCTTAAATTTATTGTCTATATATAGATGACGTTAAATATTATATTGTCTCTTATTAAAATTTAGTACGCTTTAAAAAAAATGTCGAATCGATTACAATCGGCTGTCATAATCTCATTTTATTTTTATAAACGTGATAGAAATTTTTACTCAATTCGTTCTATTGGATATGTACTCACAGAATCCTACTACTATACATTCAGATATCCATATGTAAGTGGAATGCGTAAGTTTATGGACGAAAATAAAAAAAAAAGAAAATACCCATCCAGCAGTACATAACCCTCTGAATTTTCTTATATATTTTTATTTTAGATATTATTTATAACGATTTTTATATGACTAGGTGTTATGATACTCCGTGTAGATTATAATTTTTTTTTTTTTTGTGAATAAAATTTGTATTACTATAATATTAAGCAATGGTGAATAGATATAACAAAAAACAATAATAATTTTGTTTACAACTTACTACAATACGATACACATTAAATTGTCTATCTATACCTATGTACCTACCTAAATTTAATGATGAAAATAAAACTCATAAGCTAATTCTACCTATGCTATGCACTCTCTTGAAATGTGTCTTTGTTTTTTATTTTCTCTCATTTTTGGTGAATAGATTGAAGAATTTTGAGGTGAAATGTTGACAACTAACTCTATTATAATATATGATTATTAACAATCTTTTGAGTTGCTTGAAACGCTTTTAGACGATTGCTTCAAAATTAAAAAAAAAAAAAAAGTTTCAGTCGGCTCATAAATGAAAATGCGTTTTATGTAGACTTTATGATAGACATTAAGTAAATCTAGTGTATAGAAAAATACATCTTTCAACGGTTTAGGAAAACCACAATATTAGCGACTTTTTTGACATTATTTATTTATTTATTTATGCTTAATACAAACATATTACAACATACATAAGTGTACAAAATTAAACAAACAAAATTCTGTTGTTGTTGTTCGGTTTCTGTTGTTAATATGTAAATGGATCATATCTCTAACATAAGGAGAATCAATTTCATTATTTAAAACTTTAATAACGAATATGATATCAGCAACCTCCCTTCTGGATTCTAATGATTTAAAATTCAATAACTTTAACCGGTTCCTATAAGGTGGCAGAATAACTGGATTTGACCAGTGTAAATTACGCAGTGCGAATCTCAAAAAAATTTTTGTGTAGCTACAATTCTTTGGCAATGATTGAGGTAATGAGGCGACCACACTTGACTGGCATATTCAAGATTTGGTCGAACAAGAGACGTAAAAAGTGTTTTAAGGACGTATGGATCGCTGAATTCTTTAGAAAATCTTAAATTTACTCACATTACAAGAACTTTTCTGCCTCCTTTAACGAATAATTCCAAAATAAATACCAAAAATCAAAACTTTAACTATGTTTCACTAAAAAATACACTAATGCAGATTTAGCAACCAAAATCGACCAAGATATTAATTAAATTTAGTGAAACGTACATATAGTTATTATAGTTTTATTAACTTCTACGTCAATAATGAGAGTTTTTGCATCGTAACTAGACAAATTTGGCGTTTAAATCAGATTGAAAATTGCTTAAAGAAAAGAAAACCAAAATAAAAGTATAGAAACAATTCCTAACAGTTGTATTTCCCTTGTATTAATTATATGTAGTGAACAAAACTATTATTTTATTAAATAATAAGTCTTACACGAGCATATTTATTAAAACACCTTCCTATGTATTAAAATCAATTAAATTATTCCTGAAATTCGTAAATAACATTTTTTTTAAATAACATGCACAAATATCGACCTCATAACTATACCATATTGAATTAAAATAATAATTAATTAATATTTTATTTTTGTTCTACACATACAATCAAATTGTTCACAACTTTTTTAACAAGTAAAAAGTAAAATTAATTTATTTGGAAATTCTAAGTGAAAAACAAATTAGGTACAATAAATTGTAACATATGTAAATAAAATCTAAAATAATTTTTCTAATAATTAATTAAATTATTTTTATTAAAAATTACTTTTAAAATATATTCATTGAAAATCAAATAAATTTCTAGTATAATTATTAATACATTCACAATAATGAAAAAAAATATATAAATACTTTAATACTTCACAGTATGCTATTTATCATTCCAATATCTCAAAATAATTAATTTTTAAATAAAAAATCTAAAATTTAGAAAATTGAACCGCCGCCATCACTTTCATTTTACATAAATATTCCAACTCAAATTAACTGATAAATCATGCTGTGTTGTTGAAGGTTGAATTTGAAAATTTTTGGCAAGAACTTTTATTTTTATTTTTGAAATCATTTTTTTAAATTATTTTGGTACAAATAGGAATGTAATGTATGTATATATATATATATAATACAAAATCGATTTTTAAAAAAGTTCAATTAAAATTTATTACAAGTATTTATTAGACAAATAACATAAAAAATTATTTCAGTGATAATTTTTCAAAACGATTAACAAAAAACTAAATTATAACAGAAATGTATAATATTTATTGTGTAAAATAAATATACACAAACCCACCAACACAATTTATAATTCCCTCTAATTTGAACATAAAATAATTTTTTTAATATTCTGTAAGAAAAATCGAAAACAAGCAGAATACAACATCTAATAACTTTAAAGAATTTGATAAGATCTGTAATTTTATAGTCACATATCAATCATGTACTATGTGCTGGCAACGGGATTAAAAATGAAAGTGATATTTAAATTAAACTTTTCTTATTTTATATTTTTATTTATAGATCAAAACTCAAGGATAATCTACATTATCGAGTATAATTTTTCTAAAATGAAATATTGTAATTTTTTGAACTTTTATTGTTACCTATAGTTAAAATTAGACCTTGGATGCTGGTATTATGTTTTTTTTTTGGGAGACCCAACCTCTTCAGATTAAATTTACTTCCCCCAAGTTTGTTATCTTAGAACTGCAGGTATATGTCCTTGATTAAAAGTATTTTTGCTTTGATGTCAACAATTAGATTCCTGTATATTATGCCTTCAATCTAGTTAGTTTAAACACCGCATTTTTCAATTCGCAAATTTTATGCCTTGCTGCTATGCCTATTGATCACGACAAGAACATAAAAATTGGTATTCACTCTACAAAGTTATTTTTTAAGTCGATGCTTTATTGACAGATGGAAAAAATAGAGGCTGAGAGAAATTTGTGTTTTGCTTGTTATTGTAAATTATTGTACAATTTGTGATTTTATTAATATTATTTATATTTATTATTTTATTTAGTTTTTTATAGCATAATTATTATTTTACATATTTTTTATTATTTATTAAAAATTAAATAATTACAATGGTCATTTTGAAAATGTAACTTTTTTTGACCTCTAAAAAAAATTTAATTCTCAAAAAAAAAACCGTGTAAATTTTTTTGGCACAGCCCTTAAAAATAAGTAGATCTTTCAAAAATCTAGTCTTGTCCGAAACTTTATGTAAAGAATCTATAAAGGAACCATTTTTTTTTTTTAAATACAATATTTTTAGTGGATATTAGCGTGTAGTGTGGATCTTAAAAGGCGGTCAGCAACTTTTTAACTTGTTTTTACGAAAGTTCAAACTTCGAATTGATAATAAAATATTGGTCTAAATATACTTATTTAAAGATGCATCTCAAGAAAATATTCGATTATATACCGCAATTGTAAGCATGTGAAATTCTACCACAAATTCGACAATCAAGCTCAACTTGTTAATTAGAAAAACTTTAAACTAAATGTACTGAAATTACTAAAATTATTTAAATGCGGCATTTTAAAGTATTTCAATTAGATGTTGTATCCCATTATATTTTTAGACTTAAAAATAAAATTCGAAATCAAAAAAATTTTAAAGATCTTATTCCGAGATTCAAATCCAAAATATGTAAAAACGACTCGTACAATAAAGTATAGTACTAATGAACAACATTTACAATACTAACTAACCTTAAGACTAAACTAAGACTATTTTCACGTTCGAATCATTTTAATTTAGAATTTAAATTTTTTTTTTTTTTACTTCCTTTATTATTTACAATCTGTATTTTCAATTCTATACAATAAGCAAATATTTATGATGAAAATATGACTTGAAGTGAGAATTTATATGAATGTATAAAAATACATAATAATAATTTAATTGAATTTCCCCAAATATATAAAAAAGATATCTTATTGTATAAATTTATTTTTAACCACATGTTAATTTTTTTGTTTTTTTTTAAATTTTATGTTTAAAATAATTTATCATAATTTGGTGCCCCAACATGCACTCCCAAAAAAAAAATTGTACCTATGTACATTTTACTGCATGATTACATTTTTAAAAAAAATACATCGGCCCAAAAATACTAGACTTACAACTTAACAACTTCTTTTCCTTTTTTTGTGTATTTATAATAAACTCCTCGTCATCATAGTCTATTGTAAGCCAAAATCTGATAAAAATAATAAAAATGTCAAAACTTGTTACGCCTTAAGACATTTTTTGTTTTAATTTTCATTCTCTAATATTATTTAAATTTTTATGTTGTTTTTTTACTGTTGGGAACAAACATTTTTGTTCACAACAATGAAATCGCCTACAAATCTTTTTTATTTTAAAACTTTGATTTTTTAAGAGTGAAAAATTTTTGTAGAAATAATTTGATGCTTTTTTGATTTTCAAAATCTCAAAAAAATACGATAGTTTAGTTTGGTAACACTATTTGTTTTTTTTAAACAGAGAATACAAAAAACGGTGTTTTTATAAAACTTTACGATTTTCCTGACACTTTCTAAATAGAAGAATTTTTATATCTCAAGTAACAAATTTTATCACGTTACATTGAGTGGCAAGTGAATTTTCAGAAAATGTTCCAACAGAACAAAGCAAAAATGTTATTTTTTTTGAGTCACACAAATATGTATGACGTGGCTTACCACGGAATTTTTGCGTACATTTTTCTTATCAGTACCACAGCGTTAATTTATGAATGACACTTTTTTGCCTTCTTATTTTAATACAAAATTCAGTTAAAACTTTCAAAAGCTCATCGTTACAGTATAAAGCTATTCAAATCATAAAGTGATGTATGGTTTTCAAAATTGCATTCCAGAAAATCAGATACTGGTAAATCTGAGATGGGATTGGCCAAGCCTGTATATCTCACACTTAGTAAAGGACTTTTAAATGAAGGAAGAGCAATGCAAATTACTTTTACACAAACTACAACTTAACAAAACACATTTTGGACAAAAACACTCAGACCCTCAGTCTAATAGAAAATTTATAACCCAAAAAAGTTATCTTTGATCATCTCAAACGTATAGAGAAACAACTTCGAGAGAAAATGAAGAGGGGATAGTGATACTGAAATGGAAAAATACCCATGATGTATGACTTTTATAAAATAAACACGTACCTCACTTTGCAGATAAAGAAACAGGTCAGCTAACCATGATACCACAACCTTCGACAAATGCTGAGACTGAGCAGCAGAAATCCTGAAAATGCAAACATAGATGTACAAGAAAACCATTAGCAATACTAGCATGCAAAAAAAAGAAAGCCAGAATTGACTTGTCGGGTCAAATAACCTAATATGCTACATTCTTGCGAAAGGTAATCAAGTTGTACCGTCAGCCTGCAATTGAACTTTTGTTAGGAACAGCAGTAGTAAGCGCCTGGATTTCTTATTATTTTAACCACCGCAACTTATTTATTGAAACCCTGTTTTAGCAGACGGCAGGAAAACGCTTTAAGTGAAATATAACATATTTTTGAAATATTTAAGTCTTTGGTCTATAAAAAAAAAAATTTTTAAGGCCTTTGTCTCGATTTCCGGACCGTTGGACCTATTCAAAAAAAATTTAAAAATCAATTATAATATTTATTACATTTACTTAAGATGAGTGGGAATTAATAATAATTACCGGTTTATGTGATAAATTAAATAAATTTTGTCCAAATTAATCACATTAACCTTTCTATTTGGTTACTATTAATAATAATCGGTTATTATTAATAATAACCAATTTATTACTTTAACCGCAACATATATACAAATAATTGTTAATGCATGGAATTGTAATGTACCTTATGATATTTATTAAAAAAAAAATAAAAGCTAAAAATGAAAATGTAATGCAAGAAGACTGAGTTCGGTATTGGAGAAATTTTCTACTAGAATACGACCGATATATATTGGTATATAAATATATCCCTTAATAGCGTACTTCGTCATTACATCTTAATGACTAACGTCATTACATCTTAATGACTAAAATACATTGACTAACACTTTTATTTTAATGCATTACATTTCGCTTTATATGTTGAATTTTCCATTTCTTGTCTTTTGACATTTCTTCAAAGCGAATTGACTTTAAAGCGAAATGAATTTAATTTTTTTTTTATGAAAGTTTTGGGTGAGTTTAATGCTTTGTTTTTCGTCCAGAGTAGACATTTATTGGCTATCAATAAAAATAATTTCAATGGAAAAGTTAACACGTGACGCCCACCATAATTTAAGTTGCAAAAAGTGAAAAGAAGCAAAGTGAAAAATAAAATATAAGTAGCAACAAAAAATATTGGCTATTATAATTTAGTGTTAAAAAAACAAAACAAAAACAAAACAAAAAAAATTCATTCTTTACAATCTTTACATTATTTACGAAATTTATTGATAAATTAAAAATTGAGCAATATTTTGCAAAAATATTTATTTTTTTTATAAATTTATGGATTTTTAAATTTCTATAAAATGGGCATTTTGTTTATTTTATTTTTTCATTAATTTACGATGCGATGCAATTTTGGAGAGGACAAACAAAAAAAAATAGGTTGAAGCATTTTATTTATAAATATATTTTAAGAGAAAATTTCAACAACGGTAGCTGAAGACCACAAATTTAATAATTAATTTAATTTTTATATTGGATCAGGAGGTGTAAACCAGTAAATTTATATTGTATTATTATTATATGATGCTATAATGCAGCACCATACCTAATAAAAAAAATAAATTACGTACCGAATTTTGAAATTAAAAGTTTTAGCTAAATGCATTTAACAAGGACGAAAATCGGTTAAAATTTTCTTAACCGATTCAGAACAAAAATGTTTTAGCTATACTCATGAATGATAACCATTTTAACTGCATTTTTTTCTTTCCTAAATTCAACAAGTTATATTAAATCCAATATATTACAGAAATAGATCCTGAACTTGTATCCTGAGTATGAATCAAAATTTAGGGTTTACTTGCTAATGGTAATGTAAAATTAAGAATTTATGTATACCCGAATCTTGTGTAGCTGCTAAAATTTTAATATGTTGATATTTTAAGTATCAGCATATTATCAAGTCAAAACAAAGTAATCCGAAGATGTCCGGGTCCAACACAAAATATAAACATTTACTTCAATAAAATTGTATTTATACTTAAACCAAATTTAAAAACACTATTTATGAAAAATATTCTAATGTTCAGATATTTAAACACATGGGTCCAATTCAAAATTTGTAGTGGGTTTGAATTTATGCCCCACCTGTAAAACTGTGAAGGTGTATAACGAACAAATAAACTTTCCCTGTTATAAATATAGAAGAATATTATATGTAGTACACCAGGGCATTCAAAATTCCAAATTATAAACTGTGAAGCCCGTTTTTGATTCGTTCAAAAGAATAAAACACAAAGAAAAGGTAAAAATTATGATATTTATCGAGTTATATGATTCTAATAACAGAAAAAGGAATTGAAAATTGAGACTGTCCTGATAATTACGTTGACAAAGTCACCTAAAATCAAAGGACACCGTTAGCAGAAAGCCTAATCTGGAATTAAAGTAATATATGTTACATCATAAGAGCAACAAAAAACATTTTAACCCACCTATTGTTTGGTTCATTTTGTGGAATAATCCTTAATTAGATATAGAATAGCAAACGCCCCTGCACGTGAAACTTTCAAAAAATCTTATACAACCTTTTTTCCCAAAACAGCACAAACTCTAATGATTTCAATTAAATTTGTATCCAATTATTGCCAATTTCAAATCAATATTTTATTACAGTAATATTAAATATCACAGAATATTTCAGCACTGCACTTACTTGGAATGGTCAAAACTATTTCGTGCTTAAATTTTAATATTTCAAAATTACTCATTAGAAATAATTTAAAGTTCATCTTGAAAAAAAAAACAACTTAAAATTTAATTAAATTGTAACAAAAATAGATTTCATACAGGACACAGTTTGCATTCGACAAAAATATTTACATTCAAACAAAATTCGTATTTGCAATATTTAATTACGATCATCATGACAACTCAATGATTTTACGAGTTAATTTTATATAGCATACCTATCTACCTATAATAAAATTGTGACAAAAAATTTAATTCACATCGTAAATATTTTTAAATTAAATTAAAATATAAATTATAATTTTCAACTTTTTATTTTTGTATTTTTTTTTATTTTGAAAATAAATGTTACAGTTTTGTAATAAAATTGCAAATTAATGTATAAACTAACTTCCAAACACAAATTGTGTGTATGTGTGTGCTTGAATGGTTATTCGTTCAATTAATTTGAAAAATTAAAAGTCTTCTCATTAGGTACATAATATTAGCAAACCTAAGATAAAAACTGATTATATGTTTGAACCATGAAAATAGTAAATATGTATACATGTCAGTAGCAAACAAATCCGTTACACTTTCGTCAAACTATATATCTATGTATTTTGACAGAATTAGCAACAATAATCTACAATTAAGCATAAAAAATTTCACAAGAGCTCTTTTGTAACTGTTCAAGTATTTAACGCACTTTATCCAAAAGTGATATGTATTTCAATAATACCGAAAAAAATTAACTATTGGCTTAATGTATTTATTTCCATACATAAAAAAGGGGACTTAATATGAAATGCAAAAATTATCAACGACTCACACAGGCTTAATAGTGCTTCTAAAATGTTATCTAATGTAATATATGATTTGATAAAACCTATGATCAAATAAATAATAGAAAAATATCAATTTGGAATTCACAAGTCAAAGATCGAATATGTACAGATAAAAAAAATGAGACAAAGCATAAAGAAATGTTATGAATAATGTTCGAACTTATACCATTATATTTATAGATTTGAAGTGTTAACAGCATAAAAAGTAACAACTTCTATCAACAATAATAAATTTTAAAATATCAAAAAAACCTGCTACAATAGCTAAGATAACGATGAATTGTTTTATTCAAAAAATATATTACAAAAAAATACATCAGGTGGATTCAATGTTGAATGAAAATCGGTTCAATATTTTTTAATTGCAAAAATAATTTCTAAATTGAACACTAACTATATAGCGGAAACATGTTAACAAAATCATTTCAAACAGTAATTTTTTTTTAAATTACATTACAAATTAATATTATAACCTTATCTAAACATTCCCAAAAAATAATATCTGAACATTCCCCATAAAAAGCCATTTTTTTACCTCCGCTGATTTTGACAGCAAGATTGATGAGAATTTTGACAGCATGATTGATGAGAATAGAACCACCTTCAATCATTTCTCATCACTCAAAGGTCAATCAACGGTCAAGATATTGACAATATATTGACCATTGATTGACCATTGATTGATGTGTGATAGGGGCCTAATAGAACAAAGGCTGAAAACATTGGTATTGTTTTCCAAAGTAAAAATCAAAATGGGTCTTCAAGTCTACATAATTTTGATTGCACGAGCATTAAAGGTTCTTTGAGTGACGGATTGAATAAATAATAAAAAAAGATTTACAAATGAGAAGAGTAGAAGAAAGAGAAACCACAAGCCATAACAACAGCAGAGCATAATATTGAAGGTATTACTGAATTCAATTATGTACTTTTCATTCATGAAGTAATTCGAAGTGATAACAGTTTATTTGCTAACGGTATATGATGAGAACACGTATATTTGTTAGAATAATATTTCGAAAATCTTCAAGACAAAAAAATTAAAAAAAGATGAATGTGGAAGAAAACTCAACGATAAGTTAAACCTACCTCAATGGTCAAGATATAGTTCGGCCAATACTTACTAGAATTGTATAGGTTATTATTTCAACATTAAATTATTATTGTTGGTAAAAAAAAATTCTCAATAAATAAAAATTACAAAAATATATAGCTATTTTGTTTGTTTTTTTTTTTTGTATTTTTATTTGTGTTTAAAAAACTACCACAAAAATTCATAACATGAGCCGGAGAGGCTCTCATATAAGATTTCATAATAATTTCTACATAATGCAAGTTTTGAGATGAAAGTATTTTCAAGATATATGTCTATATTTTCTGCAAGTGTAAAGGAAAATGTTATACCGGGTGCTCCAGACCATGCGTATCAGCTTTTTAAGAGGAAAAAGAACCGTTATTTTAAAATTTAAAAAAAAAAATGTTTACTTTACAAAAGTTTCTTATTTTTTGTCGTAGCATCCAAAATTGCATAAAAAAGTGCCCCTTTCCCGTTTGAAAATCTCGATTTCGACCAATTTCGGCGATTTTTGGTTTTAAAAAAAGTGCCTCTTCCCATTTGAAAATCTCGATCACGGCCAATTTCGGCGATTTTTGGTCTTAAAAAACCCTTTTCAGATAATATTTTAACTTAATTTAACAATCTAAAATTTTTTATTTATTTTTCTTCCTTTTTGAATATTTAGGACCCTCGATTTAGTTAATAATTTTTTTTTTTTAAATTTTGAAATCACGCGGATATCCTCAGAAAATCTTACCGTAGACGAACAATTAATGCCTTGTCGTTGCCGTTATTCTTTTGTACAATATATGCCATCAAAGCCTGACAAGGGTATTAAATATGTTTTGATAAAATTGAGGAAAAAATTCTAATAACTCAATGCTGGAACATTATTTTTAGATTCCACAGGATGTAAATTCACATTCCTATTCACGTTCCAAATGCTGGAATATGGGCGATTAAAAATTCTTTTTTTCTATTACATTATAAGATGAGCCTGCCAGGCGTACATCTCGATAATTAATATCGCGTAGTGGCACAGTAGAAAAAGTACCTGCCCTTCAATCGGTTCCAATAGGTCCCAGGTTCGATTTCCGATGAATCAAACAAATTTCTTCGAGGGTTGTTGGGATAAAATACTTATATTTCGTTTTTTTTTTTGAGTTACCATTCGTTGACCCTTTAAATATTTTCATTCATACTATTTTGTAGTTCAGTAAAGTTGCCTGATTCAATAAGATTAAGCATATATCGTCTGCAAATAAATAAAAATTTGATTTAAGGTTTATGTTGTATATATGCTATCAATGTATATCAAAACAGTACTCCAAAAATGCTCTCTGTGGTATACCAAACTTAGTATTTTCTTTTTTACGTGTTTTAATAATATAATGCAATGGTATCTACTAAACATATTCTAAAAATATTATTGAAATATATACATACTAGTGAATCCCCAGTGCAATTGCACAGAAGTAGTTCTTTCAGACACAATTTTATATAAAAAAAAAATATGTGTTTTGGTATAATTGTAGTTGTTTCCTGAATCGCTTGATTATTGAATATATATATAATGAAATTTAAGTATAATACCTAACAGTTTATGACGAAATTAATAATAATTTCGATATAGCTTAACACAATAAAATCCCATTACTCTCAACGTAGTGAATCGATGTATTTTAATTCGGTTATAGTGTCACAGTTCTGTTATAGCCAACAATTTGTTTGAAAGAAAGTAAAAAACTTGAAAAGTTCATACAATCGATGTTGTTTATAAGTCACATTAAAATATAACGCCAACTTTTTCAACAAAACAAAAAAATAAGTCAAAAGCGGAAATGATTGGCAATAAGCGCGGTCTCAGGCAACAATGGAAAAACACAAGAATCCCAGAACAAAAATGGAACATCAAAAGACAGTTAAATCGTATAACTAAGGAACTAAAATATGAGCTAAAAAAGAAAACAATGAAACAGTTCAACAATATCTATCTAAATTGACAGCAACCAAAACAACTGACTATGATCTGTGGAAGACAACAAAAAAAGTCAAACAGTCTCATAAGTCAAACCCACCAATTCGACAGCCAAATGGCAAATGGGCAAGAAATGATGAAGAAAAAGCCAATGCATTCGCAGAACACCTTGCAAGCGTATTCATACTTTGGCTTCTACCAACAAACTCGGAAGTCGAAAAGGAGATACAAGAAAATATGGAAGCTGCTTATCAGATGGAGTTATCAATCAAAAAAATTAATAAAAAAGAGACAAACCAAGTAATAATGAAGGAAATCAATGGGAAAAAGTCACCAGGATATGACGTCGTTCATCTTGTGTATTATATATAAAATACAAGTATAAATTTTCAAATATTAATACGTTCTTAAAAAATTACAATTCAACATACATACATAATAGGTGCACTTAACCATATTAAACATATATTTTTGACAACACTGTTATTTAAATTTCGAAACTTTTAAAAAAATATTTTTATTCACACATTTTTTTATTATACGAAAAGATAAAGAAGAAGAAGGTACCAAACGTTTCGTTTTTTCATTGCGTTTTCAAGCATAGCCCCATTGCTGTTTTTTTTCTTCTATTTTTGTTTTAAGGTTAGATATCAGTAGCAATTTTATCGATCATTAACTAATCCTAACTACGTCTACAACATAACAACTTCTGAAAAACTCGTATATTTTTTTTTATAAATTATCATTGTCCTGCTAACCCAGAGGGCAAACCCACGGAGCATAGGGCAGATTTTTTCGTTTTGTTTATAGATATATGTATAAGAATTTGATAGATAAACACATATACAGTGCACTTAAACATTTTCTAAAATTTCTCGTTTGAAAAAACCTCTATCCCAAAAATTTTAAATGTTCTTTTATTATTCCGGATTATAATTAAATGACCAAATTAAGCTTTAAAAGTATTTGAAATTGTTTTAAAAGCATCAATCATTTAATCACATTCTACACGGAAGTTTTTTTTAAATATTTAACCTCATCTCAAAGTAATTTGACATTAAAACCACTTACATAATATCTCATCTATAAAGTTTATTTTTTTTTATTTTTGAATTAAAGTAGAAGTTGGAAATTGATTTTATTATAATATCATCTTTTTTGCACACAGTTAATATTTGCATACATTTAAATCAAATTTCAAAAATATCGTGACAAGAATCAAAACTGAAATTAGTTCCGCCAACATACAAATCTTATAATTTCACATTTTTCTATTTACAATTATTGTTATACACCTTCTTAGAAGTACCAAAAGAAAACCAAAAAAAAAAAATTAATTTGGTTTTTATATGACTGACAACTTCAAGAGCTCACCTCACGACAGAGCAAATTATTACTTATGTACGAAAAGTAACACACAAAAAAAAAATGTAACATGGCTAATTTTCTAAATGATTATCTCCGGTTTTCTGATTTTTTTTTTTTTGATATGCTATCAAAAAGTCAAACCAAAATAAATCGTAAAACAAATAAAAATTATATATTTACATACTTTTATTTACATTTACATACTTATATACACATAATGAATGTACATTATATTTTCATACATTGGTAATTATTTTTAACGAGCGCGTCTTTAATTTTACCTTTTAAATCTTCGATTTAAATTGTTAAATGTTAGCCGCTAGGTATACAAAACCTGATCTCATTTTTTTTTTGTTTTTTGTTTTTTTCTTTTGCTATCAAAATCAAAATATTTGCGGTGTTACCTTTTCTGATGATCTTAACAACTTTTTCACATTAATAAAAATCATCATATTTTTGTTGAATCTCTTATTGTTGTTGAATGAGTTTTGTTGAAATATGGATGTAAACAAAAAATTCAAATTAAATTTTTGAATACTTTTGTCCGAGTATGATGGAACTTTCATTTATTTTTTTTTTTGCATTTAATTAAAAAAAAAAATTTTAAATTAAGTTTAAAATGTCAACGCTGTGCAATTTGCACTTTAGAAAAGATAACAAATATGTAAGCTAACTACTTTGTCTCATGTTAGCAAATTTTAAAAACAGAAATATAAGAAAAATGTATGCAGACATCTTACACTTAAACAACGATGATTAGTTAAACTGTAGTAGGACCTTCATGTGGTAGCTGGACATGTGATTTACAAACCTATTGCATCTTCAGACTAAAAAATTAGCAATTCGAAATAGAAAATTGTTTTCTTTTCTTCTTTCCCTGTGACTTTTACAGAATTGACCTACTCTGTAACCATACCACATCTTGAAATGTAGAGGGCAAACAGTTCCTTCAACGTTTCAATGGTCTTTCTTACTAACGGTTATTTTAAAATCTACCGTCGCATACTATCTTAGCTATTTTCGTATTTGATCCATAATTAATCATTCTATAAGGCTCTTTTTGTACTTCTAATTCATTAACCTGAACAAATCAAAAATGTTGCATGCTTGTCTTATTTGATATTCAATCTCTATTGTTTTATTGGTGCAATATTTCTTAGTATTTCATTTCTGCAATACGTAAAATGGTTTTTATTTTACTGGTATTAGCTCCAAATTTTGTTACGCATGTCATTACTAAATTCAACTTCATGTTTTATATTGACCTAAGATCCCCGATTCATGACTTCAAATGAAAATATTTAAGCAATCAGATACTCTTACTGTTTCGTTGCTGTTCGAAAGATTTACTCAAAAGGATTAAAGGTAATAAACGTTTCGTTTAAATTAAAGCTACGCTCAAAAGACACCAAACAGGAGTTTTCGCAGTGGCCATTTGTGTGTGGATCACATCAGTGGCCATTTGTGTGACATCACATCATCATTACGAATAATCCCTAAACAATCCACTGAATTTAAGGCGTCGCTAAACCTTATGTTTGTAGATATTGCGAAAACCTTTGATTGAGTAAACCGCGAGTATATTTGGGAATTACTTTGTAAGAGAGGCATTCCAGAAAAAATTATATGTGGAAAAAGCTGTATGACACTGGGAAAAGTACAAGTCAATACGCAGCTAAAACCAAAATCATGCGCACAACTGGCAAATCACAACATTCAATCCTCCATGTAAAAACACGAATCGAAAATGTGAGTATGTTCAATTGCCTGGGCAGTATTGTGCCATTAAATGGAGTTGCGATTCCGATATTGAAGCTCAAACAACATATCTCTGAGCACAAAAATAAGAATCTTCAATGCAAGTATGACATCTGTTCTCTCGTACGCATGCGAAACATGGATTTTTTAAGTAAACATCACCAAGAAACTCCAAGCGTACATCAATAGGTGTCTCCGGCGTATCCTAAATATTCGTTGGCCAAAAACCATTTCCAACAGAACGCTGGGGCACAAAACGAAGCAAAAATAAGGCCGAGAGAAACATAGAGAACAACAGTCTTAGCCGAAGCAAATATTCAGCAAAGAAAATGGTCACAATTGAAGAGGCAGATAGGAGCCGATGGAAAGATTTTATTTCCGCCCCGTGTCCCACGGATGGGAATACAGGACAATGATGATGATTATGATCGTTGCCACCATCAGATGAAAATTCATATTTGTGCAGATAGTTTATTTCCAACAAGTATTCTGGTTTTTAACCGTTTGTATTCTACACTTTTATGGTTTTGATGATTTCTTGCTGTTGTTAGTATTCTTATTCAGTCTTCGAGTTGAAAATGATCGAACGTCTTACGAACTCAATAGCCTGGTTTATCGAATTCTATTACTTTTTCCAGTTGTCTTATAAATAAATATTTCGTTGTTGATTTATTTTTACAAAATTTAATATAATCAAATTCACTTTCTTCCTACTTACTAAATTGATATTTTCGTATTATTTTATCTAAAAAAACATAATATATTTTATATATTATATATATTTTATGTATATTTTTTATTCAGATTTATCACCACCATATTTTATACTTCAGTTTTTTTGGCATTTTTAGTTATGTCAACCCATTGTAATATTACCAGTGTATAATCATGACAACTCAATTAAATTGCAATAAAAAAAATTTTGAAAAAAGTGCACTCTCTTAAAATGGAAATTATGAATAAACATAATATTTAAAAAAAAAACATACAATTTATAGTATACAAATATTTATGATAAATAAAATTAAAAATAAATTATTTTCATCTTTTTTATTACAAAACAAAAATAAAAAAATTAATTTTTTTTTCATTTGTTTATGCAAAAAGTAAATATCAGACCGGGAAAATGTCTTTCTTAAAACCAATGATGTTTTTTTTTATTTTTAAATTATTTTTTGAAAATGTGTCAATTAGTTTGTAAAATTTTTTCCTTTCTTTTCTCTCATATTTATGATATTTTCAATGTCAGACTAACAATAAAAATTTGTACAGATTTTGTTTTTTCTTTCATTATTGTCAATCGAATACTAGGTCTTGTATCACTTTGAAAACAAAAAAATAAAGAATTGCAAATAAAATTATGAAATAAGGATGATAATTTATTTTAATTTAATATTATTTTATGGCGTTGATATATATCATAATTCTATTCATTAGTGGACCGGCGGCCCACACACTTGATTTTATAAAATTAGGTAAAAATATTCCGAGTAGCAAGGATATGGTAAAGAAATTCCATTCAATCTTCCTCCTTTCCTAATTTTCCTTACCCACCCTAGTAAAAGTATACCAATCGGTATAAAAGGTCATTCACCTACGGCTACGAATAAAAAAAAATTTGCTTCTATTATTAATTAAAATTCGAATAACGAAAGACATATTGATGAATTGAATGGTGTTAAAGTTATAGTTAGCATTGATTAATGTGAATTTGTTGTCAATTCTATGGAGAAATCGACTTAAAGTGGAGTTGAAGCTGTAAGTCAATCAATATTCGCTCCTTGGGAATAGTTTTCGAAAATACTAATGTATGTGGAATAAATAATGAACTGAATAGGAAATGAAAGAATTGAAAGAGGTGCTCCTTCAGTAGGAAAAAAGAAAAAAATAAATTTTGAAAAAGATGAAGAAATAAGTAAATCCACTAGATTATTGGAAAAAGGGGGAAATTACAAGTATGTATATGTAGTTTTTAAATCGAATGACATTTGTGTAAACATGGAACCTGCGGAAGATATTTTTGATGGCACATCACCTTTACCTGATGAAATGAAAGAGAAGAGGAAATTTTTCAATGTGCAGATTCTGATTTAGGTAAAGGAAATCATGATTGTTCAACTTGCGTTATATGGCATGATCGATCCGAAATATTTTATTATTACCATGCAAACATTTCAAGTGTTGTAATAAATGCATTGTATATTTACAAGCTCAAACTATATCTAAAATTTATTTTAATTTATTTTTTAAGTTACATTTTTCCAGCGTTATTTCATTTTGAAACATAAATAAAATAATAATGTAAAAATACAAATTTTTAAAATATAATTTTATGAAATATTCCTGATAGGTGCTAGGAATTGTATGGAACCGACCCGAACCAGTTCAAATTTTCGAAATCAGTATCAGTCGAATTTCTTAATTTCTGAAAGAGTATATATAAGTGTAAATTTTCATGTCTGTAACACAATTGGTTTTGAAATATTCCTGATAGAAGCTAGAAGTTGTATGGTATTGACCCGAACCATTCCAAGCTTTCAAAATTGGTAACAATATTACTTGTTTATTTTTGAAAGAGTACCCAAGTGTAAATTTTCATATCTGTAACACCTTTGGTTTTTTAAATATTCTTGATGGGCGCTAGGAGTTGCAGCTCCCAAACCTGTCATTTAATAGCTTTGTAAAGTACCACGTCCGATTCCTTTTTTGATCATGAATAACTGTGCAAAATTCCAGAATTCTATCTTTACATTTTTTAAATAAAATTATTTTTTTTCTTTTTGTATTTCGTTTTAATATTTAAAAAAAAAACAAATTCCAACCTACCTACCTACCAAATACCTAAAAATAAATAAATAGACACTGGTGAGTTAATATAAAAGTATATAAAAATAAATAACGCCGCAATCAAATTAAATAATGATAAAAAAAAAAATTTAATTTGAGGAGTTATTCAATTTTTTTACAGCGTTATTTCATGCCGCCAAAAAATGACTTTAAATTATGGGTATTAACATTGACTCAATTTGTGCATGAGAAAATGAAAAGATCCAGGATTTTATTTGTTTTAAAAATTTAGTTTGTCTCTCAGGTCTAAAAGATTCAGGCAACTTATTAAGAAGGTGAGGTACAGCTACAATAAAATAAAATAATAATGTAAAAATAAAAATTTTTAAAATATACTTTTATCGAAACCAAACTAGCCCCCTAAAAAGTAGAAAATTTAGAAATTTTAGAAATTCCAGCAAGATTCATTATATACTTTTGTGTTTTATCTTATAGTAGTTCTAGATGCTCAACATCCACCACTAGTTTTATTTTCTACTTTTTAGGGGGCTAGTTTGGTTTCGATAAAAGTATATTTTAAAAATTTGTATTTTTACATTTTATTTTATTTTATACTTTTTAGTTTTAAGTGAAACCTACAGGTATTATAATTTCAGAAAGAGTATATAAGTGTAAACTCTTCTGCCTATAACACAATTGGTTTTTGAAATATGCCTGAGACGTGCTAGGCGTTGCTCGGCAGCAACCCGAACCAGTCCAAATTTTTGAAATCGGTAACAGTCGTATATCTTTATTTGTGAAAAAGTATCTAAGTGTAAGTTTTCATGCCTGTATTACAATTGGTTTTCAAATATGCCTGAGACATGCTAGGCGTTGCTCGGCAGCAACCTTTTTTTTTTTTTTTTTAACTTTTATTTATTATTATTACTTCTATTTACATTATCCAGTAAAAAGTTTACAAAACTAGATTAAATTCAAATACTTATTAACATATAAAAAATATATAATGTTTTTTTTTTGTTAATTTTGATATCATTTTTGGTTTTATGATGCTTGATTATTTTAACATTTAGGTTTCAATTTCTATTTTCAACTATTGTAAAAAAAAAATTTATAAAAAAAACAATACATTTTCTTTTAGTTTGTGATATAAAAACTTAACTTAAGCCTTAACAACTAACTTAACCTACAATAACCCTAAAGTGTAAAAGTTACTAGGTTCTATTTAATTTTTTAACCACCAATAATCTCTGTAATCAAACATATCTTTAATAGGAATATGAGTATCGAATTTTAAGCTACCGATGTCAATATCACTTGGTTCATAATCTATTTTAGTGCACGTAGCCCGTCTACTATAGTGAAATAGTATTGGGACATGGCTATGGTTTTGGATGAAACCTTCTTTATCTAGATATATAAAATGTTCGGGTGCTATAAACCCTGATTTTAATGTTCTTTTAATATACTCTTCATTATGGTAGAATATATGAGATATTAAACCATTTTCAGGAGTTTTAATTGCTCTATCAAAATGTTTGCGAATCAACTTAATTATAAAATTATCGATTCTTTTTAATTTTGATTTTTTGTATATGTATTTGTTTGAGTAAAAATGTACGTAATTTGTTTCCGGTTTCCTACTTTCATTAATACACACTCTTATACATTTTCTCTCAAATTTCCTAATTTTTTCCATTAGGCTAGCACTTATGTTGTACCAGATAGGTGCTGCATAAGTGAGTATGGGTCTAATAAAAGCTTGGTAGCTAATGGTTTTCACTCTGGTGTTTAGTATTCTATTATAAAATAATTTTTTACAAGCCATAAAGGTCTTAGTGCCTTTAGATAATGTTTCCTTGATTTGTTGGGAATAATTTAAGTTATAATTTAGATGAACTCCTAGGTATTTAACTGATTTTTTGTTTGGTAAAATCTCATTTGTAGGACTTTTAATGTTAAACTTCCTCCAATGTTTTTTCAAATTATAATTAAGGTTCTTGTAGGTATTTCGAAAGAGGATAGTTTCACATTTGTTGTAATTTATTTTTAGCAGCCAGACTTTACAATAATCAATTATAACGTTAAACATTTTTTGAGCAGTTATGTTTATGTTTTCTATTCTACTATCACTAGCGTACATTATTATATCATCAGCAAAGGCTAATGAGAAATTTTCGCCTTTGAATGCATTCAAAAGTTCTAATAATTCATTAATATATAATGAAAATAAGATAGGTGAATTAACCGTGCCTTGCTGTAGACCATTTTCGATGTTGTATATTTTAACACATGCTTTTGTATTATTAGATGAAATGTAGAATTTATTGTCCGATACCATATCGTGAATTATATTAATAAGTTGGTTAGGGAATTTATATTTGTAAAGTTTGTAAACAAGTCCGTCTAACCATATACTATTAAATGCTTTCTCAAGGTCAATGAGACATGCTCCGGTAGCATTTTTCTTATTAACACTCCAGCAAACATCTGAAACTAATTTCGTGATAGCATGAGTTGCACTATGCTTGTGCCTAAATCCAAACTGGTTGTCCACTAATGTATTATTTTCAGCAGCATGTGCGCTTATTTTGTCGTTGATTAGTGTTTCGAAAATTTTGCTTATGTTTGGGAGTAGGCTTATTGGCCTATAATTTCCAGGTATAGCTGGGTCTTTACCAGGTTTTTTAAATAGTAAAACCTTGGCCTTCTTCCAAGCTTTCGGGTAGTAGGAATAGTTTAGACAGTTATTGAAAAGGATCACATATTGTGTGACTAATTTATTACTTAAGTTTTTTAAGACCACATTAGGAATATTATCATAACCATGAGATGTTTTTGGCTTTAAGCATCTAAGTTTTTCGTTAAGCTTATCCAAATTTGTAAAATAACTATTTTCTTCATGCTGACTATCTGATTTGTTTTGGTCATTAAAGTTACATAGTGAAATGTTGTTAATTTGATTTTGTTTATTTCGGTTTCTAATTGAATTTATTCTGTTAGAAATACTAACTTGATGATTATTAAAAAGGTTACAATTTTTTTTCTGCGTGTGTTCTAAATAAGTGCCGAGGACATTATGTATATCAGCGGAGTTAGTTAAAATGTATTTATTATTGACTGTTTTATTTAGGTTAATAAAATCTATGTTGTTTTGAGTTAATATTTCTTGGTCACTAGGGTCTACGTGTAAGCATTTAATATTGAGATTTCCATTATTACTTCTGAAAATTTTGTTGATTTCGGGAAACATATTGTGGTTATTAGGAGAAATATTTTTTAACCTATTATTCCAGTATGTATTAATATCAATTTTAATTTGTTCTTTAATGAGAGTATTTATATTTCTAAGTAAACTTTTGAGTAGATTGATTTCTTGTGTTGAGAAATTTAAGCTTTGTTTATAAATTTTATGAATATCGTTCATTAAACTACTTTTTTTTTTTAAAAGTCTTTTTAGTTTGAACGAATAATATTTATTAAGACTATTGTTGTGCATATGGGACTTCGGAATAACATCATTCATAGTTTGTAAGATTATTTCATTTAATTTAAGGAGATGATAGTTTATTTCTTTTATTTGGATATTTGCATTATTTACAATTTGATTAAAATTATTTTCGTAAGTATCTATGAAGTTAAGATCTAGCTTTTTTCTAAATTTGTTCCAATTCACTTTGTTGAACAGGAAATTAACATGGCCTGACTGCTTTGAATTTAGAAGCATATCGTTATTAATTTCAAACTTTAATAGAATACCACAATGGTCGCTATCAATTGGAATTGTTGTAGGCTTATTGCTTGTACTTGAGCTGGTAATATTTATTCTTATGTCACTAATGATTAAATCTATATAGGAATTTGATCGTGGTAGTGTGGGAGAATCAGTTACATGTAATTTGCATTTGTATAATATTTTATTTTGTTCAAACCATTTATAAAGTTTATTTCCTCTACTATTATTATTTGTGTTCAGCCAATTAAGGTGCTTTGCATTAAGGTCACCAGTTATTATAAAATAATTATTTGGGTTGTCTAAACATAATGTTTCGAATATTTTTGTGAATTCGTTAATGAAGCAATGCGAATTTTTTTGTGGTGCGTAAACTGAAATAATATATAATTTTTTATTGTTTTGAAGTTTAGTTAAGATAATGCATGATTCTAAGCAAATAAAATTATTGAAAGCGGGATTTTCAATTGTTGTATATTTTATTTTGTTTTTGGCAAGTATGGCAACGCCTCCTCCTTGTTCGTCAAGTTTTCTATCAGTTCTAATTATGTTATAATTTGGAATACTCAACTTATGCCTTGGTTTAAGTTTTGTTTCGCACACACACATCAAATCTGGTGAGTAATTTTCGAGAGAATGCATAAGAGAAAGCTTCTTTGAGTGAGAAACAAGTGAATTGACGTTAGCTGATATTAATGTATGTTTATTACTTATTATTGATAGTTTGGTGTGAGATTTAACATTTCGTAAACGAATTCTAATCTATTTGAGTTTTCATTTAATTTGTTTTCTATATGAGTAAATTTTTGTTGGATAATTATTAAGCTACTTTTGATTTCATTTAAAATATTTATATCTATGTTATTTGTGTTAGTAGAATTATTATTATTAAAACTACTTAGATTAGTATTTGTATTATTCTGATTTAAAGTATTTAAATTTAGAGCATTATTTCTTACTGTGTTGGAATATGTCATATTTGGCTGTACATAGTTATTCAGCAAAACGTGTCTATTAGAAATTTTATTTTTCATCAGTTGTTTTACTTCTTCTCGACGTTGTAGTCTTTTTGCTCGCTCTGGGCATCCGCTATATGAAGATGGATGACCTGATTGTTTGCAAATAATGCAGAATAATTCTGATTTTGGATCAGTTATTTTAATTTTACAAATTCCGGGAGTATGGCTTTCTCCACATTTGACACATCTGTAATCCATATTACAATTAGAGGCAGTATGGGCAAATCGTTGGCATCTGGTGCATTGTGTTAAATTTGGTTTTCTGAGATTTTCCCATCTGATGATTTGGTGGTCAAGTGATTTAATTTTATGAAGTTCTTTAATTAAACTATTTGGTGTTATTTGAACAATAAAGAACGGTGATGTTCTATCATTTTTATTTTGTGTTTCTGTTGATATTTCATTATTTTTGTTTTGTGTTTTTGTTGGTAGTTTAAAAACTTTTTCAATTTTGAGGCTATCATTTTCTTTTATTTTCAATAATTCTTTAACTTCTTCACACGTGTATGAATTTAGTAACCCTTTCAATACAAGAGTATGATTTTTTTCTGATTTAGGTGTGTATGTGTAGAAACTAGTGTTTGATTTTTTTAGAAAATCGCAAGTCATTTTATAGTGCGACAAATTATATGTATACAATATAAAATGTGTATCATTCAATTGTTTAATTAAAAAATTTTCTATATTGTATTTAGTTTTTAAATTATTTTTGATAAACGTCATATCAGTTTGAAAAATGCTGATGGGAGGCATTTTCTGTGTGGTAGTCTCTTGTATGTTAATTGAATCCATACCACTATTAATTGCGTGAGTATGGTTTTTATCAGCTATGGTAGAAGTATGCTTTGTAACCTCATTTTTATCAATTGTAGTCGCAGAATTTTTTTTTTTTTTAATTTCCTTATTCTTTTTAGACAAGACTTCAATGAAATCTTCCTCGTTTTTGCACTGATCATCTTCTATATTGGAATCATCGTGATTATCCAAATCCATTAATGGTGCGAATTGGTTATTATCGGACCGTGTTTCGCTAATTATGTTGCTGTTAATCTTTCCAACTAGTTGTTTTATTTTCATTAGTTCTTCTTTCAGCTTTTCATTTTCATTCCTCAAGCTTTCCAATTCTTTTTCATTTTTCTTGGCTGCTTTGCCAAGACTTTTATTTTTTAGATTTCCACCCATTTTGCTCTTATTTTTATTTAAAAAATCGCATATTTTAAAATTGATGTTTGTTCTTAAATCATTTTGCTCGGCAGCAACCCGAACCAGTCCAAATTTTTTAAATTGGTAACAGTCGTATATCTTTATTTGTGAAAAAGTATCTAAGTGTAAGTTTTCATGCCTGTATTACAATTGGTTTTCAAATATGCCTGAGACGTGCTAGGAGTTGTTCGGCAGCAACCCGAACCAGTCCACATTTTCGAAATCGTTAACAGTCGCATTCCTTTATTTGTGAAAAAGTATCTAAGTGTCAATTTCCATGCCTACAATACAATTGGTTCTCAAATATGCCTGAGACGTGCTAGTAGTTGTTCGGCAGCAACCCGAACCTGTCATTTGATAGCTTTGTGAAGTACCGTGTCCAGTTGCTTTTTTCATCATGAGTAACTGTGCAATATTTCAGAACTCTATCTTTAAATTTTTTAAACAAAATTATTCTTTTACTTTTTGCGTTTGGTTTGAATATTAACAAAAAAAAATTCGAACCTACCTACCAAACATATAAACAGACACTGGCAAGTTAATATAAAAGTATATAAAAAGTGACGAAAATTAGATTTGGTAACTTTGGGTTTTGGTAACATTTACAACATTTCTGTTATCTCGAATTATTATAACCCGATTTTTAAAAAAATCATGTAAAAAACTTAAAATAATTTAGTTGTCTTAATGGAAAAACTTTTATATTTTTGAAAAAATAAAAACTGGGAGTTCTACGACTGACTTTGCAATGGATACGTATACATACAATGTTTTTGTTTAATTAACCTTATTATACAAGCCAGGCCATATTGAAGTTTAGACTTAATCAAACCATTGTAAAATAATTTAAAACCAAATAATAAAGGACAATATATGACAAAATATGATACAGTTGCCTAGCTGATTTATTTAGGTATATAGAACGTGTCATCCTTCCAGTTTAGTGTAACATCTGACGAAATACCTAAATATTATGAAGCAAGTATGTTTCTTCCGAAATATTGATATTTCCAATTAAATAAAAAACTATTAGTGAAAGGAAACCCCCTTTTAATATATGATTAAATTCTAACTTAAAAAAAATGAACAGTGATTAAAATTCCGTAATCACAGTACATATTTTTAAAAACAAAACCATACTAAATTTTGAACACTAAACGTGATTTTTGAAATTTTTGGAAAAACTAAAACACGTTGAGTGTGATCAATTTTAATTGTTACCTATATCCAACGATCTATAATAATAAATCAATATTAAACCTAAATCTGAAATTAACTTTCAGAAGTATTAATTCTCTCAGTTATAATGTTGCAAATTTAATTAAAAAAAACTGACTAGAACTTAAAAAACCACGTTTATTAAATTAAAACTGTCACCTAACAGTAAATCTAACCCAAAAATTCTAATGTGGTATTTTCCTTACTTAATAAAAACAAACTGAATTTAAAAAAAGTTTGCATGACAATTTCAAACTTTCTGAATACTCTTAAATTACTTTTTATCTCAATTTAACTTACAATATTTCCAAAATTGTTTACTTTACTTACTTTTCTTATCATAATTAATTTAATTTTTGCATGAAATTTTCTTTTAATTTTTAATTTTTTTTTTTATTAAAATAAATAAAATAACAAACATCTGGGTACATTTTATGTGAATAATAATTTAAAAATCTTATAAACACGCAACAAATTTTGAAATGACAAAGAAAAATAAAAATGTAGTTTTAAGGCATAATTATTAACGTGCCACTGGTACCACCCAAAAAGATATTTTAACTTCGATAGTTTAAATGAATTTTAAATATTTAGAAATGAAATTAAAGAAAAGGAAATAAAAATACATATAATATTTTAACTAAAGAAAGACATTTCATCTCATTTTGTTCTGTAAAAATTGAAAATCAATAATCATTCGACAGAGATGAAAATAAGTTTTGGAAAATTGTTATGTAAAATAATAATAGAAATATTTGTACTATTCATATCATGTTATATTTTGCAATGAAGGTTTGGAATAAGATTTAGATTTAATTTGAGATTTACATTTTGTATGTAATTTTTTCGTGATTATACCTCACTAAACTATAAACACTACACGTCAACTACATCAACTTAAACATAATTTAAACATACCACTTCACATAGAGCACCACCCTTTCAACTGAAAGGTCCTAGGTTCGATTCCCAATGAAACAAAAAATCTGGGATGGAATTCTGTATTGTGATAATCACGCTGCGTCTGTCGCATATCAATAATTAGTCGCCTTTTTTTGTGATTTTAGGGTGACAGCTAATTTGGTGTCACTCATGATAAAAATAAATAAAAGTTTGGTTGTTTTTTAAGATTTAAGCCTTTTAGATTTTTTATGTTTTGGCCTTTTAAGATTTGTTATGATGTAAATATTAAAAAATGCAAGTTTTAGAATTAGAAGTCGCCAAAATCGCAAATGATTTAAAAATAATGGAACTGAATAAAAAATGCAGTGATTATGTGTTAATTTTTTTTTTAATAAGTTTAAATTTTATTTTGTTTTCAATTACATATAATACACATTTATATTAATTAGTTATAAGTTTGCAACTAAATTTTACTCAAATGTGAATATAATTTTCTTTTTCATTTATTAAATTAGTTGTTACATGAAATTTACTTTTAAGTTTTTTCTCTTTTAATATAGGTTTTTCACTTCTTTTTCAAGTTTTTTTTATTTTAAATTCAATATTTGTAAATTTTGTTATTTTTATTTTTAAATTTTTGAAAGAAAACAAACTAAATAACTATACAAACAAAAATAGATTTTTTAAACAAGCAACCTTTAAATTTGAGCAATTCCAGTAGTCTTGTTAATCTAAAAAATAAATAACACTTCATCCATAGAGTCGAGTCCTTTGATCAGCCCCAATGGACGTAATTA
Source organism: Argyra leucocephala (assembly GCA_963942445.1). Taxonomy (NCBI): domain Eukaryota; kingdom Metazoa; phylum Arthropoda; class Insecta; order Diptera; family Dolichopodidae; genus Argyra; species Argyra leucocephala. The sequence continues at coordinate 92,461,233 of OZ012678.1, forward strand.
TCGACTACTAATATCCTCTGATGAAAGAAGTTCAGAAACTACATTTAACATGGTTGTACGTCGTAGTAGAGGATACCATAGGGAACCATACAGTAAAACTAGTTTAGACAAAGCAGATCCTAATAAAATGCTATGAAGAAGGCAAAAGCATAATTTAGTCAATCAATAAAAATACTGCCATGTCTATAATAAATCATTACAAAAAACTGCTATAACTGATAATAAATCGTTACTGCTGCTCATATCATATTACCAACTGTAAAAGGGCGACATGTTTCATTAATAGCAGCTATGAATTCACATGGAATAATATATAGTCAAATAATAGTAAACTTATCTGTTAATTCAAAAAAATTTTATTTATTAAGCTGGCTGAAGCTGACATAACAGGAGCATCGCTGATTTTGCACAATCCACAAAACTCTAGAAGTGTGTGAAAAAGTTAGTTCGACAAGTCATACTTTAATTTTTCTTTCTCCATACCCACCGATGTTTAGTCCAATTGAAAAAGTATTTTAAAAAATAAAATTATCAGCTAGAGATTTTTTGACGGATCGACAAACTAATATAAATTTGGTAAATATAATAGAAAAATCCGTGGCAACTGTTACCTCAGCCGATTGCAACAATTATTACGTGGATATGGCAATGAAATTACCATTGGCTGTGGTTGGGCAACCATTACAATAACTGTTACATTTAATATACTTATTTAAAGTTTGTTTTGTTCAAAAAAATTATTTTTGTTTGTTTAAAAATACTTAGTTTGTTTTCTTTCAAAAATTTAAAAATAAAAAAAACAAAATTCACAATAATTGATACAACAGACTTTTTATTTGGTGATAGGAAGGAATTTTTTTTGAAAATTTGTAAATAAAGTCATAATTAAAACAGATAGGTCGTTTAAGTAATTTTTTTTAATAATTTGGAGCTTGAAAATTTTTAAAAATAAATTCATAAATAAAATAAAAATTTAAAAAATGAATGTAGACTTTGGGATGAGGAAAATTATCAAAGAAATAATATTATACGTACAAGAAGAAGGCGATTTTATGAAATAAAAATTTTATACACTTTTAAAAACTTAAAACTAAACAAATAGTAGTGCTAATAGGTATATCTGTTATTTTTTATTAATATTATCAGTAGTCTTTATTTAATTTTTTTAATTTATTTGTTCGATTTTTAAAAATAGATAGTTATGAAATACTTTTTTCTATGTTATTAATTGTTCAAAACTTTGAAAAATTTAACTAACAACAAAACTATCATTCACAATAAAATGAAAGGTTCATTCATGACATCGATTTGTCTCTATCATTTATTTTGGCTTTCATTCACATTTTAGTGATAATGATGACAGGGACCAATTTGATTATAATCGGATTGTAATCGATAGTACAAAATAGTGCAAACATCGTTTCAAACACGTCCAAAATTCGATAACGCATTTGAAAGTTTAAATCTTCATTAAATATATTTTACAACTGAAATTGAAATTTTAGTAGTATTAAACTGATTTTAAAATTGTGAATTTAAAGTAATGCAAATTCAAGAAGCAAGTGACCTATTTTAATCGTATCAAGTTTAAGTTAAACTTTTTATTTATAATATATGAAATTCGAATTTAAAATTCAAAAAATATTATAATAATACTCACAAATTAATTACAAACAAAATTTGCTAATTTCTAAATTTTATAAAAAAAATTAACATTGGTAGCAAGAACAACATTGATTTTCTTAACTTTAGAAATTTTGAAACAATGTTATTTATTATTTAAGAAAAAATTTCAATTCATCAAAGCTACAGGCTATACATTTTTCGCATATTTAAATATTTCAATTGTCAAAAATACCATAAAATCGAATTTTAAAAATTAACTTTTTAAATAATATTAGCTACTGATTTACCTTACGGTGAAATTTTTATTATTTTTATTACATTATTTTATTATTATGAATATTATATATAGTAAAAAATTATTTTGAAATATTTCACAAAAAAAAAAAAACATTTGTTTTAGAAAAAACATTGTATCTACTTACAGTTGAAACAACTTTATTGTGTCATGAGTAAAAAAAAATTTTTTTTTAATATTTATAATTAACAGAAATATTTAGAATGTATCTACACTGTTGTTATAAAAGTAAAAAAAAAATTACCATATGACAGTAAAAGTTACATAAGTTTATTGTAAAATATCACGAAATTTCTTGTTAATCGTTTGTCTTTAATCATTTAATTTCTAATATTAAAAATTTTTAAATCCTCACAACATTAGGAATAAAATTTGACAAAACATTGTAAAACAGTAACAAACATATTTCAATTTCCCTATACAAGAAAATAGGATACGAATATGACCAAAGAATAGACTTAATAGCAATTTATTTATATACATATACTCAAAAGTTAATACCATGTCAACAAGTTCGATATGAAGTAATCAAAATGTGAAATTCGAAATTCTAAATAAAAAGACACTGCATGGAAATGAATTTCAATAGATAGTAACCATAATCGATCCATAGTGATGTTAATTGAAAATCATATTAACAGATAACTAAACTTCTAACTTAAACAAATATTGTACGTATTCAAAACTTACAAACAAACTTATAAACAAAGAGAATATATTTTTAAATAATTTCCTTTCCATTTTCATTCAATTTAAAAATTACTCTAATCTGATTAGTCAACTTCTTGTGGAGGAGAACCAAACGAATATAACGCCACTTGTTTTTTTTCATTTTGTTTTTCTCTTGGCACACATTATAATATGAATATATATATTTATTGCATTTTTTTATTATTTTTTTTTTTTTTTGTTAAGAAGAAAATCACTTCTGAGTTACGAAAAGAAAAACAAATAACAAGAAAATTAAGCATAAACATTGTCACAGTAGCAAAGAAAAAAAAGCAAAACAAAAAAAAATCAGATTTGAAGCATTAAAAAACGAAAAGAAAAATTGTTTTTTTTATGCCACTAATAAAAATAAGAAGTCATGCTGCTGTCATGCATGTCTGAGAGTAGAGTGTATGAAAAATTGAAAAAAAAAATATGTTTTTATTTTTCTTTATTGTTTATTTACTTTGTTTTTTATTTGTTCCGATCTGAACCATTTCTGTTAAAAAATTTTTAATAAAATTCAATTATAAGAATCTGATAGACTAGGCATTCTTTATCAAAATATGAAAGGAAATACTATACTTGGGAATAATATATCTTTTGAAAAATACAAATTTCTTGAACCTATGTTTTGAATCCTTTAACAAGTGTTTAATTGCAAAGGACAATCGATAGAGGGCAAAATGTTTGTATGTTTTTTTCTAATTGATTTCTAATGTTTGAACCTTTTTTGTTTTATTGTGCCTACTAAGTAATTCGACAACTTCAAGAATTAAATGTAGACGGTAATGTATTTGAGAGGTGTGCGTCATGAATTTTAGTGTTGATAGTAAAATATTTTTTTAAAAATACTAAGGCTTTATGCCTGATGGGATAACTAATTCTAATTGTGACAGATCAGTTAAAATTTGAATTGACTAATTTCAAATTTTCCCAGCGTATTTATTTGATTTACCTAATTAAAAATTTTTCTAATAATTGAATTCGGACCATACACCTATCATAATTGAAATTAAATCCATGACGAACATTGTAAATGAAACATCTACTAACGTAACCAATAAAAACACCAATTGGTTGAAATTTCGTGAATTTATAAGTGCGCACATTCAAACAAAAATCCCATTAAGAAACAACCAGAACATTGAGGTAGCAGTATTGGAGTTTTCCGAATGTTATCATTTCAGTAGCCAAAGCAGCTACGCCTGTTACTAATAACTCTACAAAGAAAATGGTAGTCTGCCCAAATAAAATAGAAAATTTATTAAGAGAAAAGAGGAAAATAAGAAGGGAATAGCAAATTTACAGATCTCCTAGTCTTAAAAATCAGCTAGCTATCTGTTGCAAAAAATTGCGAAAGACACTTAAGGAAATAAACCTAGAGAAATTCCATAAATATTTAGAGTGCTTAACTCCAACGGCAGCATCGGACTACTCATTATGGAAGGCAGCCAAAAACCTGAAACACCCTGTTGTAGCAGAGGTATCCATTCGATTACCGAATGAAATCTGGGCTAGAAGCGACACCGAAAAAGTAACTGCATTCCCAGATCATCTAGCAAAAGTATTCACACCTAATCAATCTCCGACAACTCCTCTTCCAGCGTTCTCTTCAATCTCGTCTCAATTCCTAGTCAACCACCACCTCTAAAATTAAAGCTAAAGGATATCATTGAAATTATTAACAAAAAATTAGATTAAAAAAAAGCACCAGGCTATGACCAAATAACAGGAAGGATGATTGTTGAATTGCCTCGTATTGCAGTATCACACCTGATGCATATATTTAATGCGATTCTTCCCGTAGGATACTTCCCAAAAGATTGGAAGTTGTCACATATCATAATGATTCCGAAACCGGGGAAAAGACAACACCAAAGTGACATCGTACAGGCCAATAAACCTATTACTAATCTTTTCTAAGCCGTTCGAGAAACTATTGCTATTAAAACTCATGCCCATACTTCTGGAAAAACAACTGATACCAGAAAACCAATTTGGATTTAGAGAAAAACATAGTATCACGGAACAAGTTTTTTTTTTTTTTTTTTTATATATTTCCAAGTCTATGGGATGAACACCCTAACTGCTTTTTACACAGAGATTTGGAATACACAATCACATACAATAGCTTTTTTCTGTAGAATTTTTTGTGGTATATCTACTAATTTAAATAATAGCATAGTTCCATTTTATTTTTTGTGATAACCAAAACTCTCAACTATTTATCATTTATTTTATCCCAATGATAAAGGGTACTGGACCAGGTCGAAAAATTCAGAAAGCATTTTTTGCCTTCGTAGGGAATCGAACCTGGGACCTTTCGGTTGAAAGGCAGGCGCTCTACCTACTGCGCCACCCAGCGTGTTAGACTAGATTACTGGAAGATTAAAGTTAACGAATCCAAATGTGTTCAAGTAACATTTGCACTAAGAAAAGAAACGTGCCCAATGTCAAAAATCAACACCCATACTATCGCTCAGAGCAACGAGGTTAAATACCTAGGTATTCACTTAGATCGCAGATTGACATGGAGTAAACACATCGCAACAAAAGTAACTCAAATAAAACTTAAAGCAACCAATATGCACTGGCTACTTAATAAGTACTCAAAACTAAGATTAGAATACAAAGTTCTTCTGTACAAAGCAGTCATTATACTGATATGGACTTATGGAATTCAAATATGGGGCACTACTTCTCCATCCAATGTAGAAAAACTAAAAAAAATTCAATCAAAAGTCCTAAGGAGGATCTCTGGAGCCCCCTCCCCTGGTTTATTGAAAATGCAAACATCCACAGAGATCTAAAAATTCCGATGGTCAGCGAAGAAATCGTCAGATATAGTCGAAACTATCTACGAAAACTGGAAGACCATCCAAACCCTCTAGCAAAAAAACTAACCACAAACAGAGGTCATTAAGACTTAAAAAAAGGACACAAAAGATCCAATCAATCTATAATGTTAATTACTTTTTATCTTTTTATATTTTATTCTTAATTTTTGTTGTTTTTATTTATACTTATCACTGTTATAAATTAATTTACTTTGTTACTCTTATAATTAACTTACTCTTTAGGCTAAGATTGGATCTAATTATTGTGAGTTCTAGATTAGAATGATTCAAAAAAACTATACAAATAAAAAAAAATAATTGATAACAGCTCAATTATAATTGAAAATAATATAAGTTGAAACTAAAATTAATTTATATATACAGGGTGTGCCAGAGCATATACAATTCGCCGAAATCGAGATTTTCAAATGAATGAGGTACTTTTTGATGCAAATTCGGATTCTACGTCAAAAACTAAGAAACTTATCAAAATAAGAAATATCACCAATCGATAGAACACCCTCGATTCAGTTAATAACATTTTTTTATCACTTTATTTAACCTCTTAAAAAGCTGACGCATGCTCTGGAACACCCGGTATAAACACTACATCAATTTTATATCAATTTTATATTTGGGATTCATTTTTCCACTTCGTCACAACTTTTTAATATAAAAATTCTGACATTCAATTTTAAATATAGAAGTACAATAATTTAGAAACTAAAAATTATTGCAACTTGTAGCCCCAAGAAAAACCATCATTAGGTCTTCATTTGTATTAAAAAATTTCTTTTAATTTGAGTCAATTTTTATAATAAGTCCTTAGGGACACGTAAAAAACTGTGACGCTGTGGACTCAAAACGTGACCTAAAAGACATCAAACATATAAAAAGTTTAACTCATAGATAATTTTTTTTTTTTGTTTTTATAATTTTTTATAAGCAAACAATTTGTATTTTTTAGTTTACTATTATTTTCTTTGCGCTTTTCTCTTCATCGACGTTGCCGTTCTGCAGCTGTAAGTGCCATTTTGATTTGTTCAAACAAACATGCAAAAAACTATTTCTACACTGGTATCTTTATAAATGTTTATATAGAAATTCAAAAATATGTAGTTGTTTGAAAATTTTGCCATAATAAAGCAAAGTAATAATAACTAAAAAGTAGCAAATAAGTAATTTAGAATTACTGAATTCCGCTACGTCACAATTGGGTCCACAACGTCACTTTTTTAACTGTGACGAATTGGACGTGACGAAGTGGAAAAATGTCGTAAAAATGTTATTATCTGCATATTGTAAAATGTATTTTAATTTCAAAAATTAGTACGTCCAGGGGTGGCAACACGTAACTTGTTACAAACATGTTATCACGCTATTTTTGAAAAACGGTAGCACGTAAAATTGTTTCGCCAATTTTAATTTTGTTTCGTCACATTTAATTTTTTTTCGCTACTTTTGGCAGCACGTAACATTTGAAGCGCCCATTTTTACTGATCGTCAGAAATGAAAATTTCCGGTATAAATAGTTGATGGGTGTTAAAAAAAAAAATTTGCAAAAAGGTTTGGTAAATTTTTTTTTGTTTCAATCCCAAAGTAGCGTTTCAAAGTACATGCTGCCAAAAAATTTTTGTGACGCTGATGTTTTGTTACAAAAAGAAGCGTTTGCAACAAGTTATGTGCTTCCACCCCAGCTTAAATTATAAAAGTTAATATTATAATAAAAAAAAATGGCAAAAATTTAATTACTTATCGAAAAACCGTTGTGACACAGCAGAAGCACAATTAATACACGCGTTGAATTCGGTGGGTTAACAAGTCCTAATTTCACAAATGCTCACAAAAACTTATAATTCCTATTTACTGCAATATAGTTCTAATATTACGACATCCTTTTTAAATTTCATTGGAAATTTAAAGTGTATTTATTTGAATATATATTGTTGTAACGAATTTTTAGTGACTTACAAATTACATGGACAACGTTTGATTGAAAAAAAATGAGATTTTTTATTATTTTAAAAAAAGTTTATGTACAGTAAATCAAAAAACTAAAATTTAAGAAGAAAGTAATGTGATTTCTTGTTTTACAATAACTTTGTATTTTTTTTAATAAGCATTTTTGCTAATCAACTTCAGTTGGGGACAGGAGATTTTCGTCATGTGAAAAATTTCGTGTCCAAATTTCTCATGGTTCTAATTTGATTAGTTTTTTTTACCTTGACTGAACATTTGTAGCAATGTGTTCTTAATTTACAATTAACAATAAAAGTAAAACTAAAAATTTTTGTCAAATTTTATAAGTGTTATTGTCAATAAAAGTACAGCAAATATGGATGGCTACGAAAAATGTTATTGGCCCAAATATAAAGGTTGATTTTCAATTAATATTGTACATAATTAATTACGAAGCAGTCAAAATTACATCAGAATTTTGCTTCAGACTCGGTATGCATCTATTTATTATTATTATTTATTTATTATGCTTTAATTTCACTGTACCATTTTTCTTATTTCTAATTTCAATAATAAATTAAGAGTTTATACTAATGTACACTTTTAATTTACTTAGACTAACCTGAATCTTTCTATTGATAATATCTATATATATATATATATATATATATATATATATATATGTATTTTTTAAGGAAAAATGGCAAGTAAAAACCTTTTTAACCAATTTCTTCTTAAAACTTAAAAACTAACTTAATTATAACAACACTCAGGAGAACTCCCCCTTGAGGCGGGACAAACAAACAATAAAGTATGGACTTAAAATACTCGAAAACAACTGTCAGAACTCATACTAAACACAAGTCTTTACAACAAATTTAAGAATAGAGCTCAACAATATCAACCTTTTTATGTCAGACTGAGAAAACTGTTGGAAATATATGAAATAACATACAATCAAGTCGACACTTCAATATCACTCAAAACACCACCCTGGATTATGAAAAACATCAATATTGATTTAACAATTAACATATACAAAAAAGAACAAACAAATAAAGAACAGTATGTAAGACTATACTTAATGAAAAGCTAAACAAAAAATACAAAACATTTGTAAAATATACACGGATGGGTCCAAAATAAATGGAAAAGTCGGATGTGCCTTTATTTGCACAAGACTTGAACAGACTAGATAATAACACCAGCATATATTCAGCAGAGCTATTCACAATTTATAGAACAGTTGAACAAAGTAACAAAAAGCATGATAGAAAGAAAATATTTTTATATGCACAGACTCCATAAGTAGTCTGCTGATTATGAATACCTATAACCCCAAACACCCAGCGGTAATAAGAATCAAGCAATTGGTTCAAGAGAGTAGCAACGAATTTGTATTCCTATGGACACCTATGGGTATGTAGGTATCCTTGGGAATGAAAGAGTGGACAAGTTGGCAAAAGAAGCAACACTCGAAAAACACGATAATGAACACAGAATTTACTACATGGACCATAAAGAAGCATTTAATAAGGCTTTATGGATCAAACATAACCAAACTGGCAAAATATCCCCGATTCCAACAAATTGAAGCGGATTAAATTGTCCACTAAAAAATTGAATAATATAGAATAATGGGTTTACCAGGCTTACGCACAACTATCTGTTTGAAAGACCTCTAAATGGTCCCCCAATATACAATTGTGACCACAATTCCCCAATTACAATTAAACATATATTTGAAAACTGCCACTTGTATACAGGGATGAAAGAAACGAATTTGCTATAAGTGGACTTCATGTTCTTAAAGAAGTTAATCTGCACATCACAGAGAATGTTATTAAATTTATAGAAAAAATACAATTAATAAACAAAATTTAAAACTATTTTGTAGTAGGAACATTTTACATATATAAATTTAAATAAAACAAAAAAAACACAACAATAATTGCAGAATTACTCTTACCTTAAAATTTTTATAATAATTTGTTTTTTTTTAATATATACCCAAGAAACCATAAGAATCGCAAAGTTATTGCCGAAGTATCCCCTAGAAGACTGTATTTGTTCGTCGCGAATTCATTTTTTATTCTTCTGCGATTCATTAGTATTATGAAGAGGTGACATCGCCGCGACAATCGTAAATTGTATCGCATTAGTTTACCCTTAACGCATACACTTTATATAACTATTATATATAATATATGAAAAATAGATACAAAATGTAGAAAACAAAAATAAACATTCTTTTAATGAAACGTAATTAATTCACTTTTAATTCATCCAGACGAACATTCGCATGTAGCTCACCCGTGGGATTTGTATATATATTTCTTCTTAAAGAACACATTCTTTCTATGGTTTGTTGGGTAAAAATAAATAAAACTAAATTATATAATAATAAAAAACACAATAAGAAAACAAAGAAGAAGAAAAAACCTAATTGGTAAAGACTTAATCTACAATCGCTTTTATTAGCGGATTTTCTAAATTTAGACCAGGTCTCTAGAAAGGCAGGTAGGCGTATCTTTTGTATTTGTTCGGAAACAGTATTAATATTTGCTATGTTATGCAATCTGTTGGTGGAAAAATAAAAAGGTTTACCCTAAGAAGAAGTCGATTAATTTTAGGATCGCATTTTGTTTTCTATGTAGCATATTTAAGTTTGTTTTCGCAGACCATACAAAAGAATACTGCGAAAGATGGCTTTAAATATTAATAATTTGTTTTCTACAGTTAGCCTAGATTTTTTATTTATGACTTAATATAGCATTTTCATATATAGATTTATTTTATTAACTGTCTTAGTGCTTTAAAGAGTATAACTTTTTGTCCAAATCCAAATGTATACCAAGATATTTAATACCATCTCTTTCCAATATTATTTCAGTATTATTTAAAAATAAGTTTCTGTTAGACAAGTAACATAATTTTTTTCTTTTTGTGAAGAAAATCGAATTCGTTTTTTCGCCATTGATTTTAATTTTCCATTTGTAATAAAATTCTTGAATTGTTCTGAAACCATTTGCAAAGTTATTCATTATTTATTATAGATTATTTAGGGCAGTATCGTCTGCATATAAACTTGTATAGCAATTTGGATGTCTCGGTAAATCTTTTTTTTTTTGGTCAAAATAATGGGATAAACACCCTAGCGCTTTCGCAGAATTTTAACCAGTTAGTATAGCAATAGAATAAAAAAAAGTATAAAGGAAATAAATAAATAATATATACGGAAACTAAGAAGAGAATATATGAGAAATAGAAATAGAAAAAAAATAGTAACACAGGTTTACAGGCAACTTAACAGAAATTGATTCACTCGTTTTTTTAAAACTTCCAAGTTGTATTTTTGGGGGAACACATGAGGTGGTAGAGTGTTCCATAGTTTAGAGGTTCGGATAACGAAAGAATTTTTGTATTTCACAGTTCTGGTTCGAAGAGGCTCAACTACAAATTTGTGGGAAAGGGCTGCTCTGCGAGTATTTCGTTGGAATGGTTTTGACATAATACTTTTAATTTTATCATAACAATTACCCAATAGATATTTATAAAACAGAGTGGCTGCTCCTACATTTCGACAGTGGCTCAGTGTGTAACATCTTCATCATTAATAATTTTGATGGCTCGCTTTTGTACTTTATCTAAGTACTGGAGGGTACTGTTGGGTGCACCGCCCCAAATGTGCGATATACCCAAGTCGTGGTCGGATGTATGCCTTATATATTAGAAGAAGGTTGGATGGTGTAAAATATTTTTTATTTCTGCTTAAGAATCCCAAACATTTCGCGGCATCTTTTGCAATTGCAAAAATGTGGTGCTGCACAAAAGTTTGTTGTTTATCTCCATTCCAAGAATTCTTAAGGTTTCGGAGTTTTCAATATTTACATTATCGAAAAGGATATTTGGTAATGAAGGACTTTGCTTTGTCGATATTAGGCAGCTCTGGGTCTTTGAAGCGTTAAATTGTACCCTATTTACACTTTCCCAGGCTTGAATTTTTTGAAGATCTCTGTTTAGAGCTCGAGAGATGTTATTTTGTTCTCTATTTATCGAAGTCAGCTATGAATATGTTATATAAAATGGGAGGAAGTGGTACACTGTTATCTTTGATTAACCTTGTGGTACACTGCTGTAATACTTATAAAGTGTTATCAAATCCGCTCACTTTTTGTTATATAGACTGTTTTTCACTATATTTTTGATTCTGCAGGCTTGATATGTGCTGGTATGTATATTTTTCTGCAGAACAAAATGAAGGGAAATGGAATTTTTTCTTTAGAATTTTTTTTTTTTTTAATTGTGTAATAGAATTATGGAAATGGATTTTTTTTTGGAATTCGTACTCAACCGCATCTTTTCTATGTAATTTGATAAGTTCGTTTGTTTGTTTGGATTTTTTTAATTTATTGTTTATTTATTTCTCATAATAAATAATTTGTAAGTATAATTTACTTCAGTTTTCAAATTTTGAACAATAATGTATATTGTTTTAAAAATTTGAAAATCAATCAATTTCTTGTTCTCTTCAATTCCAGCTACAAGACTTATATAATATAATCCAGCTCTGTCTGGTAATACTCATTGTCACAACGATTTCTAACAAGCAAAGTTGTAAACCATAACCTTGTTGTTGAAACGTAATTGGTTTTTCTGCCAATTGAAAATTTTTGTTAACATAAAAAATAATTTGAAATATTAAATCAAATATTTAAAACAATCTTTCTAGACCAGACATAACAAAAAAGAATATTTTTTGAATTATTTGCTACTTTATTTTACATAAATAGCTATTAAAATAATTGTTCAGAGTGATTTGATGTGATTGTTTAAAAATTGCTTTTAAATGAAATAATTACAAAATTTACAAATCTCTTTTGTGAAATCTCTTGTGTACAATACATATCCTCATACAAATATAAATACATATATACTGTATATGCATGTACTTATCACATTTTATTCAAAATACAAAATAAATAAACCAAAAAGAAAAACTATTAAAACACAGATTTATTCAATTTAAACTTAGGTGGGTTTTTAATTTGAATTTAGAAATGTGAAATAAATTTTTGGGGTATGGAGAACAATTTGCAATTCAGATAAACTCAATATTTGGCTTAAAGACATGATTAATGGAAAAAAATATTCCAATTTTATTTCTTTCTTTTTTTAAATTCTTACTTTGTTAGTAAGTTTAAATTGTAATTTCAAAAACAACAAAAAAAAAACTTGAAATCTAACATCGTTTGAAATTTTGAAGAAAACTTCATTCAATTGAAGTTAAATTGAAATTCAAATTAAATAAAGGACCTGCAGCACAAGCTAAGAGCAATTCCATGTCTACGAAGGTAATTTAAAACAAACATTAAAATTGTTTTCATAATTTTATATTATAACTATTACCAGATGATAATGGCATAATTAATAGAATTAACGGGTTGAATTAACAAGTTATTTCGTTAGTTTTGAAAAAAACTTTAACTGATTTTCCTCTTTAAAAAAAAAAAACAATAATAATTTAAAGGTTTTGAAATTTTTTTAAGTATTTTCACAAACATATGTATATTTTTTAAAGTACATATATGCATGTATATGTCAATATTTTAAAAACTAATTATCAATCTAAATCTAATCCCCTTTGTCTACAAACTGAAAATTAATTTGTTGGCAAAGGAAGGGGTATGAAACGTTGCTAACTATGACCTCAGCCCAATTCGTGGATAATAGGCAACCATAAGATATATCTTATAATATGGATTGGCAGCTTTGTATTGTTCTCTTTATCTGTAAATCATTATTATATTGTGCTTCTGTACTGCGCATGGTATTATACAGCTTGTTGTTTCACTCCCGGTCGAGGGTATATTGGTATTTTTAATAACAGTTAAAGCTTGAGATGTTTTAATGAGTGTGTCATATCATTTTAAATTTGTTTTTAAGAGATAAACATCATCAAGTCCAACACTAATTATCAGGCCAATCAAATATGAAAGAAAACTTGAAAAAATTACATTTGTAAATTTTTTTTTCATAGTCGAAAAAGCGACGACACATACTTACTAATTAAAATATTTATTTTTTTAAATCTGAATATTCCAAAAGATCGAATTTTAACGCTTCCCTTGGACGACAGTTAAAAAAGTGAGTAGTTTTCGATCTATAATTCGATTTGTAATTGGTCCACTATTTTTTTCTCACAAAACTGGGTGTATTTTTTTTTTTTTTTAAAGCAGGCCCACTATTGAGCTTTCCTCTCCGGGTGATTCAGCTTGATAATTAGTTTTGTGAGGATTATTCAACCAAAATTTTAGATGGTTGAACCGGCATCACACAGTAACACATAGTAACAAATAAAAGAAGTGGAACGAAGAATACAAAAGAATTGTATATTTGCTTCTTGATTTATTCTTATTTAAAAAAAAAAACAATCATATTATATTACTTAGGTTTTGACCAAAGAATATCCATTAATGGATATTTTTTGGTTTTGATTTAGAAGAATATTCTTTGGTAATAATTATGTAGCTATAACATAGATTTTTTTTTAAGTTGAGTTAAGAATAATAATAAATAAGTCGGTATACCTAATATTATTTTTTTTTGTGCATATTGTATGGACATACATATGTATATGTAAGTTGATTATGCATAAATATTAGGCATAGATTTCTTCGTAGGATTGGGATATTATGTAATTATAATTACTAATCAACATTTAATTTATTACGTATACATGATAGCTTTAGTATTTGACTTGAGTTTTTCATGAAATTTCAAGTTGTGTATTCGATTGGCCAGCTTGAAAATAGCTTCAGTTTGACAATGTATTTTTGATGACATGATGCCTAAAATTTGTAAAACTTTATATAAATTTAAGGATTAAACAAAACAATTAATTTCTTTAAAAGTTTTTTATATCTCCTATTTTTTAATAAAAAGTCAATGCAAGCTCTGAAGCTATCAAACTGCGTATTCGATTAAAACTTTCAAGCCAAGTTAGTAAATTTTTGTGATTGACTTGAGTGAAGCTGATTTCAAGAAACTAGCATATACATGATGTTGAAGTTTACTTGAAGCTTACTTGAAGCCATCATGTATACGTGGGAATAAATGTGTAGGGAATGCAATTAAAGGTACAATTTAAACAAAAATAATAAAGTTAAATTTGGTAAGTAAGTCAGAACGACAATATTAAAAACTAATTCACTATACACTGTAAAATAATGCACTTAAATAATATGTCAATACAATGTGCAAAAAACAATAATATTACCTAACTACTTATTTATTATTATTAGTTACTAGCGTTACAACAAATTGTGATATTTTATGGTCTCAGACCCGGTTCGATTTGACCTAAAAAGTCTATGTACACATTATGTTATTGAAACAAAAACCGTTGAAATAAGAAAATGTAAAATAACTATGTACTTATGTACAAAATTTTTATAAATCTCATTTCCACTAAGGCGGAACAACGTATGCTAGTAATATATAATTTTTGATTATACCGTATAACATTATACATTGTTATCTCATACATTTCCTAATTTTTGAAAATCTAAATACAGTTAATGTCATACCAGAACTAGATTTAAAGTTGTTTTTAGTATTTTATTTCTTTATTTTGTCTAAAGATGCTAATTTCTCGGAACATGCTCCCACCTTATCTAACAAAATGGTCCTTACGATACTTAGTTTTTATTTTTTTATTTCACTCAAATTTCATGTGCAAAACACAAATTCAAAACAAAAAACTTAGAACAATATATACCTAATGAATTCACATACGTTACTAAATAATAAATACTTATTATGTAACTTGCTTACAGAAAATTTTGTCTTTATATTTAATTTAAATAACATTATATAATGAATTTTATAGAGGATATTAAGAACCTCAATAAAAATTTAATTCTATATCAACTAAAAATTCTTCCAACACCAAAAAGGTTTTATTGCTATTCAAGAAAATAACAAAATAAAATTTTATGACTTTTCCATCTCATATCGTCAAAAACAATAACTATCAGGTAGCTTAAGTAATACCATACGTTTGATGACGGTCTATGAATTTATTTTGTATGGGTCAAGACAAATTTTTAAACTGATTTGTTAATTGTAGCGAATTTAATTCAAAAACTGTACACTCTACATAATATTTTTTCACAAGAAAAATCTTTAAAAAATTTTAAAAAAATATATTTTGTTTTTTTAGCAATCGATTTCTATTAAAATGAATGATTTTTTTTTAAATTTGCAACTTCAATTTCTTGGAATTTTAATTTAACCAAATTATATTACCTACATAATGTAAGTGCTTACATTATCTTTAACCTCAAGCAAACAATATTTAAATTTAAAAGTAAAACAATTGTTTTTATTTTAATTTTACTACATTTCATAAAAGAATTCCTTACGACACAGATATATTGCATCTTATTTGGAATATGACGAAAATTTATAAGTGTACCTACTTAGTACCTAATCAATTTTTAAAATATGTATTGTCAGTAATTTTTAAGAACTGCTTTATATTAATTTCATGCGGTTAGTATAGTTATAGGTATATAGTAATTTGATCAATATATTTTTATATATATATAAGTAATAATATTTTACAATTCCTAAATTATTAAATAAAATATAAATTTAAAAATAAAAACATTTAAATAATATTACAATAATCAATCCCGATTAACTGAAAATAGCTCATTTACTCTTACATAAGTATGTAGTACATTGAGAAAAACAATAAATATAATCAAGCTTCAAAATATTGTCCCAAAAGCATTTTCGTGAACAATGGTCACTAATAAAATGTTGCTTGAAAATTAAGCTAAAAGCCTCTGGGTCTAGACACGATCACAGAAATAAGATGAAATAAACGTCAGTTTACTACAATGTACATTGGTATTATCAATGCCGCTCGAGTGTACATTGGCACTTTTAATAACAGGCATTAAAAAAATAAAATTCATAAACCATGATTTATAACCATAAAGGAAATTCCCATAAGGGAATTTGTCCCCATATCACCGCTTATTGTGATAACCCATGTCTAAGTCATTAAGGATACCTGTTTTTGTGATAACCCTCCGGATATTCTTCAATGGTATGCTGGAATGCTGGATAACTCCCATAGTCCAGCATTCCATTCTGTTCCCAAGAAGGTCTGTGTGTGTGTTTAAAAAACACATTTCACCTGAATAAAAGTTCTGCTATACAATAAGGTCTTTTGATTTATATTAAGGTTATAAGGTTACAAAAAAACTACCTTTTGAAGAACTATTCCCTGAGTGCGCCCACCTGAGTCTGAAGTTATAGAGAAGACATTGGTACAACTACAGCCACATAAATAAATATTTTTATTGCTCTTTTGTATGCAAGTAAAAATTGCCCGACCTAAAATATTAATTTTTTTTTTTAGTAACACGTAAAACACTAAAGTTCTTATTTCAAAAGAGATTTTATGTTCTCTTTGTAGATCGAATCGAAAGGTATGTGAGGGTAAGAATTCAAAAAACCTCAAAAAACGAAAAAAAAAATTGTGTAAAACTGTTCAGAACAAAAACGATCAATTTAGAATTAGAACTGATTTCGTTTTGGACAATCTAGAGAACAGATCAGATCAGAAAATACTTTTGAAAAAAAAAAAATAATAATAAACGGAAACTACAGAACACATGAATACAAAAAAAGTAATGTAATAATTTTGCACCGTCACAAAAAAATGTTAAGTATGTTTACGGTGACCATTCGTCCTTTTTTTGAGAGGACAGTCCTTTTTTTTTTTTGATCCGATGTCCTCTCAGATTTTTTTCAAGAAGAGGACAGTAAATTGTTCTTTTTTTCAAAATTGTCCAGTTTTTGTCCTTTTTTATATTATTATAATTTTTTTCACAAAACCCCAATTTCTAATCAATAAAATAAATAATTTTATCATAATAATCTAGCACTGCTTATTATTATGAAAATTGTAATAATTCAAAACAGGCTCTAGGTAACACTGAAAACAACTATTTTGAATTTAAAATGTTTTGAAGTTTTTCAGCCACCTCTTTTAATTTTTATCTTTCAATAAACGTTCTCTAAGGCAGCGTTTAAGGAGATTTGGAAATTAACAATGAAGAAATTTTTGATGTGAAGTAGCTTGCATTAAAAATTATGCAATTGCAGCAAAAATTGAGAAGTGGAGGAAAGATGAAGCTTTAGTGGATGAAATATAGATAGAAATTTTTGGCTACATCAAGGAAAATAATATTGATGATAAAAATATATTAAAGCTAGTAGAATTTTCTTTGTGCCTTCCGGCTTCAAATGTACGGACAGAAAAAATATGTTCAGTGACCAATAATATTTGGACTTCGAAAAGTTTCAGTTAAAAGTTGATACTTTAGAATCAATTTTAATAACAAAGTGCAATTTTCAAATGGACTGTTATTTAAAATATTTTTAACAAATAATAAAGGTATTTAAAAAAAAATACATTCCGTAGAAAAATATCAAAAATAATTTTAGAATTATATAATTTTTTTCAATTATTTTTTCAATATTTTACAAAGAATATATTTAATCAAGAGGACTTACTTGTACCTAATTTTTTTATGTGATTGCCTAGAAAGTTTAATTTTATTTTTTTATTTACAATAATATATTTAACTACAATTTAACTAGTTATAATCAGTATATATATAAACAAAAAATTTTATTTTGAATTTATAATTAAATATTATTTTGAACTACTTTTAGTTGTTATTACATTTGTAAATGTCCTTTTTTTTCGTTAAAAAATATGGTCACCGTTGTATGTTACATTTTTAAATATATGTATATAAACGAAGAGAGTGAAAATAAAAATTTCCTCTTAGATTTAACTACATTTTTCATTTATTTTTTTTAATTTATTTATTCGTTCAAGTTTTGGCATGTGAATATTTCATATTTTATAAATAGAATTTTCGTTAAAATTGTTATTAAAAATGTTTGTTTAATTATTTTTATCACGTTTTTATTTATTTCCAACATTTTAAATATCGGCTATTTTGGTTGGACCACTGTTGTTTAAATTTAGGTTAGTCCTCTTCCTCTCAATAAAAATTTGACAGACCTGGTACTAAAGTGGTAGTGAGAGACTAAGTGAACAAACGTCATATATTCTCAAAATCTTTTATTTTCAGAACCTTCCCCTCATTTTAACTGTAAAATTTATATAAAATATTAATAAATGAAGTTGACGTACACAAATCTGTAATGTAAGATTTAAAATTAATTAAGATTAAATTATAACCAATAATTATTAAGTGAAACACTTTAAACAAAATTATTTTTAGGAACAATATAAGACATAATATTAAATTATTTCAATGTTATTAATGTATATTTAAATTTATTATTAAAAAAGTGTATAAAAGTAAATTGCATTCCTAACACTAATAAAATGCAAAAATTAATAGGAATATAAAATTGAAAATAAAAAAAGAAATTGGAGAAACAACAATTTTAGTCTAACACCTGTTTTCTACCAAATTTACCACATGGATCCAATCAGCTAAAATGTTTTAATGAAATATTTACCTGAATCTAGAAATTCGCACATAATGCAGTCATCATAAGATCTTTTAAATTAAACCTAACCCTTTAATTTTAAAATATAAGAGAGGGAAAAATAAATCATAAACATTAAGCAACAGGTAATTTTAATATTCCACTTAAAGGATAATACATCAGCTAATGTATGTATATTGTACATAAAAGGATATTTTTATATTTACAATTACATTCTTAAATGGCCATTTCTTACTTACAACATTAAAAAAAAAAACTTAAATAAATTTTTCTTTTATTAGTGGAAATATTCCATATAATAATTAAAATGGAAGCATTTCGAAAAGGCGCAAGCCATTCAGAATTAAATCTTCATCCTAATCAGAACTCATCGGGACTTTCAAATAATTTTGATAGTGAATTAGTGAATAATTTGTTCTATATGAAATTTATAAACAAATTACAAGAACAACGTAATATAACAGAAGGATTTTATTTATCACAAAATTACGATAGTAGCTATTATCAGCACTACAATAATAATTTAATTAAAAATTTAACAAGTGATCATGCTTGCAGACAATTTGATATAAATTCAGTAAATAAAACATATTTCAATTTGGATTCTAAGCATATAAATCAAAATTGTTTAGATTTTAAACCACCAAGATCAACAGAATTAATTTCAACAATGGAATGTGATTTATTATTACAAAGAAAAATTAAATTTGAAAATGCTGAAAACCAAACCCAACAACCAACGGAATTCAACACATCACCACTACAAGTAGAATCATCACAAAACTATCAAACATTTCAACCAAATTGTTTTAACTCATTTTTGATTCCCCCACAAAATCAATATTATAATTTTAATCAGAATCAATTAAATTCTACATATGAATACTACCAAGTACCGAAAATTTCATCATTAGAACCAATTCCATATACTGAGGAAACTTTATCAAAATATCATAATCCAAAAATTGAAGATAACACAACATTCTATGAACAAAGAATATCACAAGTTTCTCCAAATACAAAAGTTCAAGATGAAATTTATTCGCAACAAATATCGCCAACAACAAATAGTTCAGAATTAATTTCTCCAATGTTAAATGTTTCTTCAAAAATTGCACTATCTCAACAGCTTCAAAGTTTCGAATCACTAAAGAGTAATATCGAACAACGTCATATACAAGAAAAAAAATATGAATGCAATTCTTGCAATAAAAAATTCATTACACAATCACTTTTGAAACGACATTATTCATCAGCTGGACATAAAAATGCAATCACGTTAAATGGTATTATAACACCAAATCCTAATTACAAACAAGAGTATGATTTAAAGCCAAATTTAAGTGAAAAAAGAAAACGTAGTTCAACTGAAATGATATCCGATGAATCATTAAATGAATCAGATAAAGATATTGAGTTAAATTCTATTGTAAAACTTGAAAATGCTTATGATTGTTTGAAAACAGAACAAGAAATTGTTTCATCAACCAGTAATGATTTCACTAAATATGAAATAATTGAATGTAAAAATGAACCAGATAATATAGAAAACCATCTTCAAACTTTAAATCCATTTCAACACAAAAATACTGAAAATTGGTCATATCAACCGTATTTAACAGAAGCACCAACCACTAATAACAATGAAATCACGTTAAATACAACAAATTATCAAAATGAATATCAACAGAACCAAATTTACAATGGAGTATTCCATTTCAATGCTAATTCATCTCATTATAATAGCAATTCACCTCATGCATATTCAGAAAATTCAGCTTCTTCGCCAGTTAATAGCATTACCACAAGCAACGATAATCAAACATATCAAAATATGAAAAAATCTCCATCACAAAATACAGATGGTAATTTGACTATATTATCAAATCAAATTCTAGCACCACCTACAATAATTGGTACAGGAAATGTATCACCTCATAATCAAAGGAATGTTGTCACTACATCTGCATTTGAATCAAATTCAAATGGAATTCAACATATTCCGCAACATCAACGATTTCTTAATTTGACAACTGATAATACATTTTGTACACCAATTCCAGTCACTATTCATAAGTCATCAAATTTAATACCAGTGTCCGATCCAATCAAAAATATTTCAATATTACCACAACAGTATTCACAAACAGCAGTTGTTAATACTGCTAAATCAAAAAAAAATGCTAAAAAATCACCACCAGCTAAAAAGCAAAAAATATCAAAAACTCATGATGATGATGATGGTATATCAAAGAAAGTTTTTTGCAAAGAATGTAATCGTGAATTTGCCAAAATATGTTATTTAACGCAACATAATAAAACACTTCATTCGGGAGATACACCATTCAAATGCACGAAGTGTGGAAAACGTTTTCACACAGAAGAAGAATTGGATATACATATTAAAAAACATGAAACTATTGATAAACCACATAAATGTGATTTATGTACAAAACAATTTCATCATAAAACCGATTTAAGACGTCATCGTGATTCACATACTGGTTACCGAGCTCATATTTGTGATTTATGTCAAAAAGGGTTCAGTCGAAAAGATCATCTTCGCCAACATTTTGAAACTCATTTTAGTATGAAAGTTCGTGGTCGTACTTCATGGAAGAAGAAAGTCGACCCTGAAACAATTGCTAGCTATAGTGAAACAATTAACCTGGTTTGCCGAGAACAAAAGTCTTAAAAAACACAAAATATATAGAATTATATATAATATTTTTAACACATCCCAATATAAAAAATATTTGTTTATATTGAAATAAGTTATATAAAGTGTAATATGACAGCGATGCAAATACCTGTAAAAGCTGAAAGTTTATATATTATATTGATAATGTATTATATAAATATTTTATTAAAACATACCTTTAATTTTTTACAAAATATACTCAGTGACTAATTTATATTAAACATATTTACTTGTTTTAAATTTAAAAATCGTTACACATTTATAATAAATAAACATTAATAAATAAACATTCACACAGCTACAGCACTAACAGCTGTCACCGATAAATAAATTAAAAGTACTAAAATAATTATAAAATGTAGTTATAAAATGTAGTAGAAATTTTTGTATTTTTTGTTTTTAAAATGTGTATTTGTGTATTTTTATAAATATAAAATTTGTAATAAAGAATATTTTTCATTAAAATTTTTAAAATTATTTTATATTATATTATTATTTTAAATTATTATTCATTTTTGTAGATCCACCGTGTGAGTATTCTTCTACCGTTATCTCGAACTCGAATTCGGAATTTGGATATGTTCAATCAAATACAATACATGTACAGTGCATAAATGTATTAAAACAAAGAAATTTTTGTTGCTCCTATAATATATATTATATATAGATATCCATACACATATCGATATAGTATGCTTGTTTTATTTTTAATTATTTTTTCTAATTTTTACATAATTAGAAATTATGCTCATTTCTTAAACTTTTATTTTTAGATCACTTTTTTAATACAAATTTCTTCAAATTTTTAAACTTAAAGTTTTTATTTTAATTTAAAATATAACACCAATATATAATTTTTTTTGTTTTATTTCTTTATAAATCTTTAATTTTCTATGTACATATATGTAAGTCTTAAATGTAAGTAACAACCCATACAAGTACCATACAAGTACCACCCTGTCACTCAACGAATTATTATATATCCCCGTAACCAAAGGGGAATTCACTTTAAAAACAAAAATTAAGTTTAATATTTTTCGATAGAAAAGAGAACATGCTTAAAAATTAATTTTAAAATATGTAGTTATTTTTTTTTTTTTAAATTGATCTAATTCAATTTCACTCACGACTATCACTTTCTTTTACTGCTATCTATATCCTATCCTGCTATGATAGTAGATCTACTACAATGCATTTAAAAATCTACTATTTATTTGGTTCAATTAAAATGATAGCAAAATTAATAATTTTTGTAAAAATTTTATACCAAAAAACTAACCCTTTATTTAAAAAAGGAAAAATTTTTTGATATGTGAAACCGTCAAATTGAAATGTAATATGCCTGACAGTGACAATGCAAGCAAATGAATACATATGTATTTATTTAATACTGACCGTTGTGTTGTGCTGTGAAATTGTTTTCTTTTTTGAATTTTAAAACTACTCAAATTTAAAAAAAAGTACCTAATAACTAATAATAAAAAAGAATGAAACAATAGAAAGATGATTAATCCAATGAAAATAAGTTATATATTGATAATTATATTATAGTTATATTATAGTTATATTGATAATTATATTATATTATATACATTTATATTTAGATACTCAAAGCTAGAACGAAAATAATAATATTCATTGTACAAAATAACAACGTATTTTTAAACTTTTAGAGTTGATTTAAATAGTACAAACTGCAGAAGATGCTTTTAATTCTGACTCCTCCTCATTCCGCAACAATTTCTTCCAAAACACAACCTTTGACGAAAAAATATGAAAAATATACCCAAAATAAAAATTAAATTTAACTGGTGGAAGAAGGTTTAAAAGCGTGCGTTTTACATTTCGTATATTTCAAATCATTGTTTAACTACACATCTTAGCACATCTAAGAAAACATTAGAGTAATCAAGTATTTAGTATATTAAAATAAGATTTATTAACTTAAAAGACGATAACAAAACAAGGTAGATGTAATAATAAAAGTAAAATTCCTGAAAATAAAGTGTTTTTAATTAATAATTTCGCTTTAATTAATCTACTCCGAAAACGTTCAAACTATTCCGTTTTTTTTTAAATTCTACTACGCATTTAAAGCTAGAATGTGGCATTGCAGTTGCAAGTTAGTATAGTAGTTTGTTACTTATACACTACACGACATCACGGTAGTCGGTACGGTATTCGGTAATACCACAGTAATACGGACCGTATAGGGTATTAGGATTAGTGATAGCATAGCATGTCAACGAGGAGAGGATATCTTTTGAAAACTTATAAAACTGACATTTTAATTTTGAAAAATGAGCTCAGGTTTCAGATTCAAGAATTCAGAATCAGAAAAGCTGGTAATTATTTGCTAACTACAAGCTACAAATTATATTAATTTTCTTGTTTTGCGTTTTTGATTTTTCATCTTTGATTTAAATTTGAAAATTTGGTGCCGGCATTGCCATTTATTATTCATTTCAATTCCAATTCAAATCATTTGTTTTGTTTGTTTTTGTTGTGGGTGGTTTATTTGGTGGTCAAGATTAATGTGCTACATATCCATGAGACTTGTGATTACTTTGGAAATGTTAGACATAACTATATCTCAGTTTTAATGATTAAAATTAACGTAAAAAAATTATTAGTGATATAATTCTCTAAAAAAATTAGCTGCACAATTTGTATAAGAAATAGAACAAAAATATTGTAAACATGAAATCGAAATTTTCCTCAAAGATTGTGCGTTGCACAACATATCAATTTATGCGAAATAATAAACCACTTAACGATTTTAAATGTGAAAAATGTGATCGTGAATTTTTTGCAAAAGCGTATTTACTTCAACACAATGCGAATTTTCATTCTGGAAAGGAATTTAAATGTGTCACATGTAACAAACGTTTTCATAAAAAAAAAGAAGCTTTAAATCATGAAAAGAAACATCAAATGGTAGATAAACCATTTAAATGTGAATTATGTCCTAAACAATTTTTTTATGCAGTTGATTTAAATCGTCATCATAATATGCATATTAGATTTTGGTCTCATATGTGTGCAATTTGCGGAAAAGGATTTAATCGTAAAGATCATCTTCGTAAACATACACAACTGCATATATTTTAAGAATGTTGCCTCTTGGATATTGGATAGAATAACGATAACTTGGAATGCTTATATGCAGCATGCAGCATTTTACGTATCATAATTTTTACCGTTAATTATTCAATGATATTTTCAAAATTTTTGAATTTAAAATTTTATTTTGTATGAAGTTTATTTGTTTTTTTTTTTTTTAACAATTTAAAAATATTTATTATATAATTAAGCAAGTAACAACTATGTATTTCATATAGTTGTGAAAAAAATGTTTTCTATTATAATCATAATGTAACAAATGTACAAATATAAATGTAGACGTAATTAATTTAAATTTTTAAGTTTCACAATCTTAAGAATTAGACAATGAAAAGCATGCATAATAATTTGAAAGTATGTCCATACATTCCCTTTAACCAATTGTGAAGTAAAAAAATTGTTTGGTTTCGTATTTACTATAGTACCTATTGTTTTTGTAATTTTCATATTTGATTAACGAATACCAATCTTGTCTTATTTAATTATTTACATGTAAATATTGTTGAATACATATTTATCGATTGAAAGTATAGCTATTAATTATTATTATAGTTGTATTTAATAGAATGTGTAATTATTTTTAAATACTGATGTGAATTAAATATGAAATAGAAATTAACTACCAAAAAAATGGTCTCATTATATTTGAATTTAAAATTAACTATTACAAGAATTCTTTTTTAACATTATCATAAAGGAAATCTGAAATATTTCCTTGATGGTTTTTCAAATTTTAGTTACAAGTTAAAATGTGAAAGTACAAAGTTGTTAATTCATACTAATGCTTAAAACTAGTGATAGTTATACTTCAAATGAGAAGAATAGTAAAAACGAGGTTTAACAACAAATTTGCTTAGCTTAAAAAAATTTATGGATCTTTTTACAGTTACCTAGGATTTGACCCGAGGTATTTGTTCTAAGAAATGTTTGAAAAAGTTGTGTTTTCGCATTTCGAGCTACAATTTGTTACGATGCACTCAGTCTTCAAGAGTTGTGAACCCCTAAATTTTTCAGAGCTAAAATAACGAAAGGAATGGAGTGTTAAAAGGGCAGTTTCAGTTCAACATATAGTTAAACATATAGTTCAATTTAACTACAGAAATTTGGATGTAATAAATCTTCTGATTTTTACCTTTGGGTATTCAAAAATCTATTGACCAGACAAATCCAATTCATAGACTCTAATTTTATTTTATTGTCATTTTTTAAATATGTATAGGTACTTAATACGTATACTTAATTATTTAAGGAAAAAACAGGATATAGTTATATTACAATTTTTTTTTTTTCAGGGTTCAGCAATTATTTCCTCTTATTTTCTAGTCATTTTCAGTCTTCAAAAATAGAGTGTTCGTTCCATTTTCAATGAGTTTTTGCATTCAAGGTCAAGCACAAACAAAGTTAGAATCGTGGGGTTTATTTCGTTAAGCAAACAGTTTTGATGAAATTGTTCCTTTCCTAAAAAGTCGTGAATGTGTTTCGTTACCGTAGAATATATTCACAACACAAATAAAGAACAAAGTGGTGCGATGGGTTCAAATCGTCGCCCCGGAATTATACTGTCGTACGTACATCACAAAATCGAAAAAAATGAAGTGGAAATGCCATCTTTATTAATTTTTGATGCTCTATCGATCTGTGTATTCGGCATTATTTTATGTAGCATAGATGCAGAGATATTTAAGACATTGCTACTTTCCCGTGAGCGACACCGAGATTATGTTTTTATTCTTATTTTGACTTAAATTCCAAATTTCTAATATACGACAAAACGCGGTGTAAGTTAACGTTTTCGAATTCGTGCAATTATTTTGACGCAGGTTGACAAGTAAGAAACAATCGATTGTTGTTTTTAATTTTATTATTATGACGTATGAGTTTGTGGTGTGTGTATGGATTGCGTTTTTGTTGCGGATTGTGTTGTTATATGGTAAATGTTTAATGTAGTTACCCAGCAAGCACTCGATTCGGAATATTACAGATAGGTAAATATTCTGTCAGATTTCCGACGGAATTATTGTACTTGTTTCTGTGTTCTGAACATATATATATAAAATATAGATTGGCAATTAGAATAAAAATTTTCAGCCACTTTTGGTCAGCTGTTTTTGAAAAATCTGAGTTCAAAAAATTTTTCTGCAAATAATTCCCTTGAAAATAGAAACTTCGCACCAATGTAATATGAAAAGTTTTAGAATAAAAAAAATATAAAATTACAATAATTTTAATAATTGAATTATTTTTAACATAAAATCTCAATTAATTTAAAATAGTTCTTTTTAAATTTTCTTTTAAAAACATGTATATGTGTATATTCATACAAAATTCACAATAATATATAATTAACAAATCAAAAAGCAAAGGTAAAACAAGATGTTTTGATACGTATATATTTATGTTCTGGATAAGAATTATAATATAAATAAAATTAATTAAATTGATACATGGATTGATACAGTTTGATGTTAAACTAAATAAAATGACCAAGAGTGGGAAAAAATTCTTTTACTGTATCGTATACATTTTATATTATTTTATAAAATTAAATTCACATAGATTTTATTATTTATACATTCCCGTGAAATTTTATGTCTACATATATATTGATAATATTAAAACAAATTAGATGAAATGTATACAAATTTATATTATTTATAAGGATTATTATATTATTATTATTATCTAATAATCAATGTATATCTAATCACTTGTATTATATGCATATATATAATATTTATCATTCCCATCAAATTTAAAGTTCCCCCCCCTATTTTTGTTTTCCCCTAAACATTTTCCAATGCTCTCAAATTGCAATTAATAAAATTAAATAAAATGATTTTCAAATTATCGTATTAGCGTAAATAATATATTTAAAACAGAAAAACTATAAAAAATAAATAGTTAGTAAATATATGTGTAGATAAAAAGGTTAAAAAACAAAACTAAATTTAAATTCAATGAGGAAAAATTGTAAAGAATCTATTCTACAAAACCATCAAAATATTAAGAAATGGCTGTTAAATTTATAAAATCAAATCAGCTGAGCTGAAATATTGAAAAACATATGCTCATTTTTGGCTGAATCTGACGTTTAATAATTAAAATGATAATGTATTAGAGAGAAAGAGAAAGCAATACCAAGCTGCCAAGAGCCAATATTTTATATATCTATGGTTCAGAATTAATTAAGAATTTCTGTCAGATTTCTGATGGAATTCTGAAATAAATTCCGTAAAACCGAATGTATGCTGTATTAACCGAGGGTAATACATATTTTGTTATGTTTGTATTATGTTATTATTGTTTGCATTTTTTGTTTTATTTTTTTTATTTTTTTATTGATGTTTATTTTGCGATAATATACATATTGATCATTTATTACTATAACATAATTTTACCAATTTTATCGTTATCAAGGTATTTTACGTATTTCGGAAGAAAATGAAGATTATATGTATACCGTCAGATACTGAGAGTGAGATAGAAAATGAAAACGTCCGTTTGAAGATGACGTTCAAAGCAACGAAGATCACGTCTGTGATGGGGCTGTCGACACATTCGGTCAGATGTGCCCATCCATGTTATGCAGTAGAAAATAGAAAAAGCAATAGATGGCCTATAACAGTTTTTACAGCATACTCAATATGGCATTTGTAAATTCTTGTATAATCTACTGCCATAATGTACTGGCCAAAAATCAAAAACCTTTATTTACTTTACTGAAATATTATGCATTGCTTTAACCTCAATTTGGATTAGAGATTCACTTCTTGAAAATATCAAAAACGTGCTTCAAAATTGGTAGTTTGCTTCAAAACCAAATTCTACAATGTCCTTTACTGAAATTTCACCTACTGAAATATTATCTGGTTTATCATCAGCTGTAGACTTATACATGAACCAGAAAAGAAAAAACCTAGCTAGTATTACTATTGTCCTTCAAAAATACGAGAAATGACAAAATCAAAATGTGATAAATGTGTAAAAGCACTGTGCGGCGAACATAAATTTGAAGCTTGCCACTCTTGTATTTAAATCTGTTTTTCGTAGTTGATGTGGTCATATTCATAAGCCGCCATGCAATTCAATTGTGCGCCAGTCTGAGGTGGTCTGGTGTTTCACAAAGCTCTGTCCTTTCACCCACCTTAATTATGACTTTCTCAAATTAACTTTGAATCCAATCCATAGCTTAGCATACGAACCAATTCTTCGGTTTCAAAATGAAGATTTTCAGCGACTCAAAGACCTTAAATTTATCGAGATGCGAATGAATCAAAGTATGCACTGAAATGAGCATATTTTCGATATTGCGAAAAATACCTACCACCAAATCTTTGGATATTTTGAGTCGCTGCAAAGCCTTTTTTCAAGGTCAAAATAAATTATCATTGTCATTTTAAAGTAACACCATGTCGTTTTCGAACTTAATTTTGTTTTAAATTTTCTCATCCGTGTAAATTTGTAATCCGTTATTTTTAATTACTGAAGCAGCATCATTAACAGAACTTATAAACAAAAAATGTCCTTACTGACTAACTTGGGAAACATCTGAGTTGGCTATGACTTATGAGTCATGTTGAAATAGACAACATGAACAAAACGCTATTAAAGTCTATTGGCTAAAGATGAGTTGATCCATTTTAAAAGGGGATTAACGGGAAACCTAATTTTTTTAATTTAAGCCATATTACACTACGCAGTAAAATATCAAAAGCTTTAATAAAATCAGTGTAGACTACATCTGTTTGTAAAACTTCTTCCATATTACATATTAATAAATATCGAAGTTGATTCAACAATCTTGATTCCCACAGATTTATTTTTTTATGAATCCCTGCTGACTAGGAGAGAAAAAAGAAGTGCCATGACTATAAACAGAATTAAGAGAAATTAGTTCGAAAATTTTAGGAATCGTTGATAGCTTAGCAATAGGATAATAATTAGTACTTCATCTTTAACATTTTTTTTATATTTGGGTCGGAACATATAAAAAAATTTTAATTTTTAAGATGTACGATCAAGAATTATTAAAATAAAATTTTATAATTTCAGAAAAATTTGCTGATGACGATTCCGATATGATGATGGAACCTGATGAAATAGCTCATGTTTCCGTTATACGTTCTGAAAGTCGTCAAGTTTATCCAACAAGTACTGAATTTATTGATGATACAACTGCACAATATCCGGCTGATTCACATTCACAAGCTGCCCAAAGTTTTTATCCATCATTTTATCGTGAACAAAACAATAGTCCACCACATGGTCATTCACGTCCATTCGGAAATTCAGATGGTACAAAATTTAGTATAAGTCCAAGAGGTTTTGATCCATCTATTTTAGGGTCAGGAGATTTTGGTGTTATTCGTGGTGGAACTTTTTATCCAGAAGATGAAGTACCATTCCATGGTAATGACGAAGCAAATGAATATAATCAATTTTATGCTGATAGCAGTAATAATAATGGACATGGAAGACCCCAATCTGATGAATATGTACAAAAATATACATACCCAGAAGAACAATTTGCTAACTTTAGAGATTTTGCTGATATAAATACATCATCTGATTATGCATCATCACATTTTGTTGTTGTTTATGCTGCTAAAACCCCATCTACAATAGTAAATCATCCAAATCCCAAAAATATTTTTGAACAATTGGAACTTTTAGATAAAGAGAAAGCAGAAGAAGAACAACAAAAAAAGAAAAACAATTTAAGTAAACACAAAACGAAATTAGCTAATACAAAATTGGAAAAAAAATATAAAAAAAAATTGGGTCCTAAGGATCTAGATTATGAACCACTTTTAGCTTTAAGTTAAGAAAATTTTTTCATTCCTTCTTTGTCTTATATCTTTTGATTTTATTTTGATTGAATCGCAAAAAAAAAAAGAAAAATAATAATAATAATTGAAGCTACCAGATATTATGTAATGTAGTTTGAAATAAAAAAGAATTAAATTATTCAAAATTTATTAAAAATTAATTTAAGAGAAAATTTCATAGATTTTTTACAAAAATCTAATTTGAAAGAAATTTTATATTTTGAAAGACGGGCATATTCATACGAACAACAATAAAAATTCTTATTCTAAATTCCTAATATTAAAATTTATACAAATTGTTAGCAAAATTTTCAATATTTAAAAACATAAAACTAAATAAGATAAATTACTATTTATATCTAAAATAAATATCTAAGATATCAAATAAATAATAAATTGAATTTTTCATAAATTTGATATTATATCTATAAAATATGCAATTTCAAGAATTTTCTAATTATGTAAGTAATGCTAATGGCCCAAGTATTTTTAATTTTAAGTGTGAATGAAATTTTTTTTATAAAATAAAAGAGAAGAAAAAAAAAAATTGTTTTTGGTATGAATGTGAATTTATTTCATTTAAGTAATTTTAAAAAAAGAAATTCTCCAGTAAATGTAAATTTTTTTTATAAATATTAATATTTCAATACATAGTAATATTAAATATTTGAATTTATATTATATTGAAAACACAAAACCCTTCTAAATGTATATGTACCTATATGTATATTTTAATTTCGAATTTAAATTTAATTAAAACAAAATTTCGTATATTTATATTCATTTTTTTATTGATTCTAAATTATAAATTAAGCGTTTAGTTGCAAGTATGTAAATCTAAATTTTAATTTAATTCAAATATTCACATTTTGCTATGAGTTTAAATAAATTTTACCTATTGTAATCCCATTTCATTTTGTATCATTAAACAACGTATTATAAATAAATATCACCCCATTCCTTTTGTTCATTTAAATGTATTAAATTAGTGTAATTAAATTACTATACTCTACTACTTATTGTAATTAGAAGATCATTAAAATATAAATAAAATCATTGGCACATAATTAACAAATTATTATATTTTATTTCAATAAATATATTAAAAATTTAGTTTTAATTGTATTTTTAAAGATAAAAGAAAAAAGAAAATGAAATCGATACATTTTATAATATTGTAAAATTTTGTATTATTTTGTATTTTTAATTAATTTTGAGATAAATAAAAATTTTGTAAAAAAAGTTTTTTTGATATAAAAAATTAAAAAATTTAATAAAAAAAATAGTTTAGCTTTTTATTAGATTACTTTACTTATTTTATTTATTATTACTTAACAGCTTTAGTCAGCTTTTTTTCTAATTTTCTCAATAAAACGGTAAGTGGAGTGGAATCTGAAAAATTTGAAGAAAAAAAATGAGTTCCACAATCAAAAACAATAATATTCTTTTGTTGCTATTCTAATAAAAATATCACATTTTATCAATTTTTATTGTATTAAAAGGACTATCTATAAATGCATTTCAAATATGTACAAGTTTTATTTCATCATACAAAAACGTTTTGTTTGCTTCACAAAAACATAACAACCGTAAAAATACAATTAAAAAAATGGAATATATAAATGTGAATCAAATAGAAATTCAGCATTTTTTATTGCATTTAATAAAAGGAATAAGAATACACGTCAAAATAGTGTAACAAAAATAAGTGTAACAAAAATATTAATATAAAAAAGGAAACAAATATTCAGTGCGATGGGGAATGTAGAAAACTGTTCCACTATACATGTGCAGGCATGTCAATTGAAGAGCAAGCCTATCTTGATTCTTCGAGCATTTCTTTTAACATATCTGCAAGCTTCCTGGCATCAACCGCAAATTTTCGAATGCTATCTGATAATTTCCTATCCGTGACATTTACGATGCCTCAACACAAAGTTGAATACAAAATGATCTTGAATGTCTACAAAAGCTCAAAAAACTTTGAGACATTGACTCCATGATCACAATTGTTGTTGACGATGTCTCCGCGGACGATTTATCATATATTTGGGTTAACAATTTTTTTTAAAAACCCAATGTTGGTCAGTGTTAATAAAAACTTTCTGTTAATTTTGCGGTTATAAACGAATTTCCATAACTGATTTTCTGTCAATTATTGTGTGTTTCTATGGTGAATTTCCGGATGAGTACATGCTGCCATTCGTGTTTCATCGGGGAAGTTGAGATAATACAGATTTAATTGCCAATGATTCCAAATCAATTTTCAATTTAAGTACATACCGAATATGCTTAAGCTTTCATACCGCTGAAGTTTATCTTCCTGAAATAAAAGAGCAAGAATGGAAATTTTTCTATAGATTCTGCAGCTCTGAGTCTTGGTCATGATGTCTCTTTTTGTTGGATATATGTAGCTTCAGATTTTTCATAAAAATTGTTGGAGGCTACTAGAATGCTGTCGTCTGCAAAGCTGATTAGAGTGAAAGTGGTTTGGAATCATTTATAAATATTAAGGAATAGCGTAGGTGAAAGAACTGCTCCTTGGGGAGCACCAACGCTTATTTGGAGCTGATCGGACTTAAATCTATCAACTAAAGCTTGAATCGTCCAATTCAAATGGAAACTTTCAATCCATTTGAGAGAAGAGGAACCCAGACCCAGCTTGGCATTTTCTAATAATGCAATTCCATACTCGATCGAAAGTTTTAAAAATATCCGGATCCACAATATTTGTTTCATGTGAATTTTGCAAACAGATATTTAGCTTCTCGTTAAGGTATGTCATTAAATCACCGGTGGACCACCGAATTGGATTAACCCAATTGGATTAACATGCGCAATATTTTTCCATTGTGTTGGGTAGAGGATATATTGGGTAAATTGCGTAATTGTTTTGAAATATCGAAGGGTATTTATCTTAGAACCATAGCAGGGATGCCATCGGGACTGGTAGACTTTCTAATATTCATATTCTTGTGTACCTTAACAATGGCATGAGTTCTAAAGTAGACACTTCCGAAGAATGAGTTACTAATAGAAACGAAAGTTGCATTTGGAGTCGTTGGGGAAAGTTTGGAATTAGCAGAAATATATTACATACGAAAATTGCTGACACGACATAAAAACTGTTGTTAAGTTGTTGTTGAGCTGATTTGTTTCTTTCCAAATTTATTGATATCAAAAAGAAAAACAAAATTCAAAACGAAATGGAATTTTGATAAATTACGGATAATTCATTGTCGACTAGGCTAATAGTATAAAGACATTGCTTTAATAATACACTCATTCTTCGATTTACGGAAGCGTTATCGAAACCGTATATCAAAATTCCGTATATCGATTTTTTTAAAAAATATGTATATGAAATTATGTACATAGTGTGTAAATACTGTTATATGTACTACATACCTACCAATTATGTATGTACTATGTAAATATTTTATAAAATTTACATTTTCAATAAGAAAGAAATATTCACAATTCCAGAATTCTTTAATGAGATCGTGATCTTGCAACTCGTTCTCTCTAGCAGCAATCAGTTGTTTAAAAGTTATACGCAAATAATAAGCATTCAATGTTGATATCGCGTCTTGATTCATCGGGTGAATCAAAGCTGTAGTATTTTAGGGAGGTCCAAATTTATTCAAATGACTTTTATTAAAAATCATTATCAAACAATTCAGATAAGCTCACAGGATGCTCCGGAGCATTTTCCAGTAACAACAACACCTTATTGTCAAGGTTTTTCTCAAGCAAGTATAATTTTATTTCGGAACAAAAGTAATTTTTTAACCAATTCTCGAATAAGCTTGAAGTCACCCAAGCTTTTTTATTGGACCTCCAAATAATAGGCAAGGAAAGTTTATTACATCCTTCGAAAGCTCGTGAATTTTCGGAGAGATAAATCAAGAATGACTTTAACTTCAAATCCCCAGCAGCATTGCCTCCAAGAAGAAATGTTAAGCGCTTTTTTCCTTTACACTTTGAATCCTGGTATAGATTTTCCATCCATAGAAGTAAAAGTTCAATCTGGCATACGTTTCCAATAGAGGCCAGTTTCATCAACGTTGAAAATCTGTTCCGGAACGTATTTTCTTTCTTCAATAATATTTTTGAAAATGTTGTGATATGCACGAGCTGCTGTAATATCAGTACAATCGACTTGTGAACAATGTGATTTGTGAACATAATCAAAATTTTACAGTGACAATAAAATAAAAATAATAAGTGTTACTAAACATAAAAAATGTTTTTAAACTCAAAATGTTTTTATTCAAAACTTAAAGGTGATTACTGAACACCTGATATACTCGTAAGTTGTAACTAACACGATATCATAATTTTCCTCCGATAAAAATACAGTTTAGTTATTCCCCTCTCATCGAAAAAGTATTAAACCAATTGAAAAAATCTTTACAATTAAAAAAATTACGAATGTAAAACGCACATGGTATCCTACATTTTTATTCTATACATATTATTAAAAAATATTTTCTTCATTTCTAAAAACTCTTATGAACATCTTAAAATAATAATGTTCAATTCCCAGATAGATTATCCAAAACTTAATTCTTTGAAACCAATGGATATTTTATTTTTTATGGAAATCGTTGATATCATTTACAACGTTATTGTATCTTTCCTGTTTTAATTTTCTTTCCATTCACATATGTATGGTATGGATGTGCATGGATATTATTCAAAAATACACTTCAAGTAAATAGATCCTAAAGGTGAAGATCGTAAATTTAATATGTTATTTTTTGCTACTGCTTCAAAACATAGAAACTTACAAATATTGGAGCCACTTGTATTTATTATATATAATAAGAGATAGGGTGTTTTTGTATCTTATGTAATTTACTTTACAGAATAACTTGACATGAATTTAAATAGAGAAGAAAGAAAATTGAAGAAAATTTGCCATACCAACAAAATCATCACTAATTATAGTTGCGATTGTAACTATATTATTTGTATTAAATAAAAATGATGTCTCTATAGTTTGTCTTCAAAAGATGAATAAGGTAATGTGTTCGAATAACGAAGTAAACAAATCAATGTTATTTTTGAAGTATAATTGATGATATAATTTTATTAAATTTTCTTTGATTCAATTACTTAAATTATATGCAGTTGGTTCTAATTGAACTTCATTGAACTTAAACGCCGAATGTTTTTTAACACTTGTCCTCTTTAAGATTGATTCAATGATCTGAATATATAAACTTGTATAATATATATATTGATTTTTTCTTCTAAATAATTATAATTTAAAATTAAAATGTTCCTACTTGTAAAGACCTAATTTAGTGTCTATATCTCTTAGTTTTAAGTTAAACAGAAATGTAAAATTAAAATATTACAAATAAAGCACTACTACTACTACTACTCTTCTAAATAATTTTGTACCTCAATTCAAGCAAAAATTATTTGGTTATAAACTTGTAAATCACAAATTCGTTTTTCACTTCGATGCCATAATATAAGGTACAAAAATCAAAGCTACTGAATACAAATACATTTAATCCGGCATAATCCATAATATCGGTGAATTGGCATGAATACATATCTACAAACTGAATTAAATTTTATTATAGACCCAATATAATTCTAGCCTAACATTTTTTTTTTTAATTGAAATTATACAAATAACTTATTTACTTCTAATTAGTATAATATAGTATATGGCTTTGTTTGAACTAACAAAACGTTTAAATAGTTTTTCCGAGTTAATATAAAACCACGCACTGCAATTTATTTTTGGGAATTCGATACGACCTACAAACATGCATTTTGTAAAAAAAATAATATTTATGTAATTGAAACACTCTGTATAGACGAACCACACGATCCTACATAATGTATTAATATATTTCTGAATTGTTTAGCATACATTCATCTTAGATTATTAAAATTAAACAGAAGTGATCTCCATAGAAATGAGTATATGAATATGGTAGAAATATATTATTATTACAATAGTAGTCAGTCCTAATAGATTTACACTAAATTGAATAATTCTTTTTTTCATTAACATATACTCGTATATTTATATTGCAAATATATATATATATATGAGTACATATTTTTAAACACTGTACAGTTCATGCTGGTCACGTTGAAATTTAATTTTACATTAGTTATAACTCCTGAAAATTTTGCAACCAAATTTCGTTTACAAGAAAATTGCATTTAGGAATTTCAAGATTTTGTATCTATAGGACTAGGAGTATACACATCATAAGTATATCTATATCATAATATTACTATTAAATGATATAGTATGAATTTCTATTTAAATAAAATAATGTATATGAATATTGTAAGTACAGTACACGTTCACAAATGAATACACATAAGTATGTACTCGAATATATGAGCTAGAATACATGATTTTATATTTTATATTAGAAACAGTGTTTGTATAGCGTCTTTGGTTTTTAAAATATTAATTTGGCATGTTAGGAGTTGTATGGCAGCTAGGCGAGCTAATCCCAATTTCGGAAAACGGTAAAAGACATATATTAATTTGTTTTAGATAAAGTACCATAATACAAAATTCAAATTCTATAACACCTTTGGTTTTTGAAGTATAGTTGATATGTGCCAGAAATAATCATCTGATATCCAATAACTTTTTATTTCCTTATCAATATGGGTTCCAAAAAGGTATTGGTTCTCAAAATATTTGAATTGACGTTGTAGATATGATTTATTTTATTTTTATTTATTTATTTCTTTTATTTCGTATATAAAGTATGATATGTAGCAAATTCATAATTCTTAAATTAAATTAAACCTTAACCTACAGAAATTAACAATAGAGAAAAAAAATTTATAAAAGAAAATTTATAAAGCGAAAGAAAAAAATTAAAAAAGAGAAAAAACAAAAACTATAAAATACGGAGATAAAGTAATAAAATAACAAAAGCCCAAAAACAAAAAAAAAGTTTCTCCTCCAAACAAAACTATCTTTCAGCCGTCACACATCTAACAATCATTATTCTACAAAATTTTTATTCTTCTTAATTAATGACTATATACTTTTTCCTTAAAATATATCCAACAAAGCTCACGGAATTTAGAAATAGAGAACTCATACCTGACTACGTTCGGCAAAGAATTCTACAACACGACCAAAAAAAATAAAACTTTAACCGGGTATGCCAATCTACATGGTGTTAACTTGTTAGTGGCTATTGTCATCTGATCATTTTGTTATATCTTTTTCACCTTCCATTTACCCTATATATATATTGTCACACCCGGTATATATATATACATATATATACTTTCTGATTACACCCGGTATATATATATATACCGGGTGTAATCCATATATATGTATAAAAAAATTATCTCTTACCATCTCATCCAATCTCGATTTCGAAAAATTTCGAAAAATTTCGGCGAATTTTGAGCTTAAAAAACCCTTTTCTGGTCCTTATCGGAAGTTAAAAATATCACCAATCAATAGAGCACCCTCGATTTAGTTAATAATTTTTTTAATTTTTAAAATAACGGCTCCTTCCTCTTTTAAAAAGCAAGCTAATAAATCAATAAGTAAACGTCAAAAAACGTCAAAATGGTGAAAATAAAATTGCGATTAGTGTAAAAAAAATAATTAATTTAAAATTAAATAAAAAAAATCAAGGCGATGGAAAGGCAAAAAATATTTCCATAATACTTGTTCCGGCTTGACAAATGAAGATTTTGAAGAACTCAAATTGAAAAACTATAGATAAAATGCTTGAAAGGCAGAATATCAAAACCAAATAACACCGAGAAGATAATTGTTCATCTGAGGGATAACATCAATAAATTAGTGGAAGAGAATATTCAACTGTTAAATAAAAACATAATGTTAAAGGTCCAGTCTAAAGGAATAAAATTGAAATTGAAAAAGATAAACAAAATAAATATTTTAAACATATAGAAATAACCATGATGTTAAGACTGCTCCAAGTAATGATTTAGTTATAGATTCAGTGAAAAAAATAGCTAAAGTATATGTATAGAGGTTGATATGTCAATAGATGAAATAAAAGATGTATATTCCAGTTGCTATACAAGACTAGACAAAAAATTTTCATAAATGATCATCTCACTAAATATTTTGGTTATATCTATGTAAAAGCTAGAGATCTGAAGAGACAAAATTTAATTCAATTTGTATGGGTTAAGACGGTAAAAGTACTTGTGAGGAAGACGGCTGATAGGAATGTTGTGAGAATACTGTCTATATAGAAAATTAAAATCAGTTTACAAATGGTTAATATAACAATACAAATTTCATTCACTTTACCTGTACAAACTCATATGTCCAATATCAATAACTCTATATATTATAAAACTCTTAAAAAAATATATTGTGACAATTAAACATTAAAAATTACAAAAAACTCTATCTTTTTTTAAGAAAGATAGAACTATTTGTCATTTTTTAATGTTTAATTGTCACTGAAGAAACTTGATGTTGAATTCTCCTTACAAGTGTCCTAATGTTGAATTGTCCTTACAAAAAAGAATAGATGTCTTAATCTACCAGAGTGTCTAGGAATAGTTAAATTCGCACTTCTTAATGGTCGTCGAGGGGTTATTTTTTTAAGAAGATTTACCAGCATATTATTAGATTGGATTTTTTTTCATAAAACAGATGTACTTATATATTAGATAGTTTTCGAAAGTACAGTCAAGCAAAACTTTAGAAACATCTCTGATGCTATAGAATATACGACGGTTAATTACAAATCGAGTGCAAGCATTGAAAATAACCTTGAGCCCTAAAAAATTGCCTATACTCATCCTAGCATAAACTACTTCACAATAAGTGAAATGTGGAAAGATTAAAGACATAACTAGTTTCTTTTTTACCCACTCGTTAATATTGAAAGAGCCAATTTAACAGCCAGAGTTTTCGTAACTTTCTAAAAAATTTCTAGAAATAATGTTAATGTGATCATTCTAGGTTAGAGTTTTATTGAATACAACACCCAAGTTGGACGACTAGGACGACTAGTTGTATCAATATTATGAACATAAATTAACATAACATGGGATTTTGATGTATATAATCGAAGAACATTATTTAGGGACCAGAAAGCAACAGCATCAAGATCATCATCCAATTTAGCAATAGTTAATATCAGTTATAGCGGTTAATATCAGCTATAGGACCAGTGATAAAGAAATTTATGATCTGTCAGAAAATTTCGGACTCAAATATTGTTACAGGTTTCTTCATCGATTTGAAAAAAGCTTTTGATACAATTAACCATTATTTGCTTCTAACAAAATTATCTTTTTTAGGCTTTAGATTTGGTTCGCTGAAGTTAATGGAAAGCTATTTAAAGAATAGAAATCAATTTGTTTTGTATATAATAACTGTCTTAGGTCCTCCAATTCAGTTAACATTGGTTAATTCTAAAGGCTCTATAATAAGTAACACAACATGGGAAAGCCGAATTGATGCTTTGCAGCCTCTTTGTTACAAACTAGGAAAAAAATATGATGCCCTTATAGATATTTCTGATGATAAAAGTTTTATTGGCACTGCTGGAACAGCAGCATGTTCAGAAGTACAAGAATTATCCATTAGAATTTCGAAATTTAAATTTATTGTTCAACTCATAATATGATAGAAATCATAAAAAGATATTGTTAGAAATTAATATTACTAGCAAAATGCTACAAGAAGAAAATTTAAATATTCATTCTGCTATATCCAACAATTACAGAATACGGAATTTTTAGAAAATTTAAGGAGTGATAACGGATTTTCCAATATGTTAGTAAATGCTTCTGAGCTTGAGAAAGAAATTGACTTTCCAACAGATTTTGAATCAGAACCAGTTCGCATTCGATTAAAAAAGAAACAATTTTCATATGAAAGGCAAGATTCTTTCATCCAGAACCCTCAGTAACGGTTTTAAGTGAATTTTTACTTTGCAGTCCTTGATACTGCTATTAACTCTGTGAGTGATAGATTTGAGCAAATGCAAATTCTTCAGCCAGTTTGGATTCATTTTTGATATTTATAGCCTACAAAATGTAACAACACAACACCTATGTGCATCATGTGCTATGCTTGAGTCTGCATTAAGTCATGACGCATTCAACAGAGTTCGTCGCCGAAAAATGTCTTATATTTTATTTGTGAAAGAAAGTTGACCGATATTTATCCAAATTTTTTATCACCTTAAGAATCTTTTTAACGTTACCTGTTACTGTAGAGTGAAAGAAGTTTTTCGAAAGTAAAATTAATTAAAACTTATCAGTCTATGTTTGTATTACAGATTACAGAGTTAATATAGTTTTATTTAAAAATTCATTACACAAAAATAAAAGAAAAATGAAAAACAAAAAAATATAATTTTCTTTATTAAATTTAAAATTTTTTCCAGATTCTTCTACCACCAGGTTGATTTGATAAC
The DNA here is from genome assembly GCA_963942445.1 of Argyra leucocephala. NCBI lineage: Eukaryota > Metazoa > Arthropoda > Insecta > Diptera > Dolichopodidae > Argyra > Argyra leucocephala. The sequence continues at coordinate 92,502,323 of OZ012678.1, forward strand.
CTATAAAGAAATTGGATCAAAAATACCACCCTTATGTTTAGAAAATAAAAGTTATTAAATTAAATAAAACACAATATATTTAATCATTAAAATTTATTAATAATTAAAAATGTTGTTTTATAAATAAGAGGTCTTCGGGATCTTAAATAAGAGATCATCGAAAAGGCTGTATTAGAGTTTTGAATTCAATTGAAAAACGTTATAGAATCAATATATGTACTAGACTGCGACTCCATTTTCAATGTTACGAATACTTACCAAATATTAAGTCATGATTTTTTTGTACTTAATTTTTTTCAATTTTGAATTTTCATATAAATTTCTATTCAGAATTCGTATTCTAAAAAACTTTCTCGCCCTCAAGAAAAGTTTTTTTATATTTGAATCGCAACCTATATTTATAGCCATTAACTCCTTAAGGTAGCTTGGACCCGTTTTTAATCCTTCCTCCCCATTGGCATCATTGAAAACTCGTACCAAACGCCTCATATGTTCCATTGTTTCTTCAGTTGGCTTCGATAATCCGCCCTCACTTAGATGGCTATCCTATGTCACCCCATCAACTAAAGAAGAAATAATATATTTATTTTCCCTAGCATTTATTCAATTGGTCCGATTAACATCGGCAACAGATTGATTCACCTCACAATATACGGTAGGTAAACTATCTCATAAACCTAAAGGTATCTATCTGATAAGCCTAAAAAAACAAAAAAGATAACTCCAAAAACAAAAAACGCTAATATTGCTTACCCATTTCAAATTGGAGATAGTTTTCGAAATCCTCCTTTATAAAATGCTTGCTGCATATTATTGCAGTTTTTGAATTAAATTTGTCCTTCCTCTTGCAAAAAAATATCACTTTTTTTTAAATTGTCTTTTGTAGGAAATGTATGGAAACCAATATTTTCAGAAATTAAATTGTATTTACAACTGTTGTTATCACTATATTAAACACAGTAGGTATACGTACATCTCATTATGAGTTAATTTTTTTTTCAAAAATAACAGGTAATTTAATTTCTTAAATGGTAATTTAATTTAAATGTTTTACTTACAACGACTTAACAACAAATAAATAAATCGACAAATAAATAATTTAACTAACAAGTTTATTTTTTAATTTTGCACAATTTTTTATTAACAATTTAAATATCACTGTTAACAATACTTTTATTTATCTTTCAAAAGCAAGAAAATCGCTAACGAAACTCAAATTTTGTTTTCAAGTATATTGTGGTGAAGTAATAGACAAATAGAATGAAGTTAGCTGACATGCGCAATGCCATATCTTGTTATAGTTGTATCATGGCCGGGTCAGAGGGTATAAAATATTTGAAAAAAATTGTCATTTATGAATACTCGTACGTGGAAAACGGCCCGATTTGTTTGAAAAAGAAAACGGCAAACTAAGAAAAGTGCGCAATTTTGAATTTTCAATTATATTCTGCTGTAAGATTGGGGTTAAATAAAATGTCTGACATAGAGTAAGTTTTTGGTTTTACTTCTTTTTATTAAAAATTTTAATTTTTGATTTAATATCTTGCGGCTTCATTTTAACTAAAAAAAACATATGCAATGACAGAAATTTTGTAACTGCAAAAACTTTGTTTACTAGAAAAATAAGATTCGCACTTTTGCAGTATACGCATTAGCATTGCTGCTATAACAGTTATTGAAGTTCTAAGTTCGAAATGTTAAAGCAGACTGCATAGTTTTTTTAGCATACATGTTATATATCAACAAGTTCTCACTAAAAATACATTTATTATTTTATATGTTTAAAAATCAAAAGTGAAATAAAGATTTTCTTTTCCAATCATACCCGATTACTTTCAGTAGATTCGAGCATGTAAACGTGGATATTGTTGGACCTTTACCATCATCGGAAGCAATTCCAATTCCAGGCATATCAGCAGAAACTGTTGTAAGGTATTTTATCATCGGCTGGATATCTAGGTTTGGTGTACCACTAAGAATAACCACAGACAGAGGTCGACAATTTGAATCGCAACTGTTTTCACAACTGAACAATTTATTAGGTTCAAGACATTTAAGAACCACATCATACCATCCGCAAAGCAATGGCATGATAGAATGTTGGCATCGCACTTTAAAAGCAGCACTGATAGCTAAACTAAGTACCAACTGGTTTGACGAACTTCCTCTCATTTTGCTTGGAATTATGTCATGTTATAAACCGGACCTGGAAGCCACACCTGCTGAAATGGTCTTTGGTACAACTCTACCAGCAGAGTTCCTAGAAGCTTCAATTTCAAAATCAACAGTAAATGAAAATTAATTCGTTAAAAATCTTCGAATAAAGTTTGAGAAATTAGCCCCGAATGAAGCATCAAAACATTCAAACTCGAACAATAGCATATTCATCCATAGAACCTTATCTGAGAGCAGTCATGTTTTTATACGAAACGATTCAGTTCGCACACCACTTCAACCAGTTTATAATGGACTATATGAGGTCGTAAAACGACACAATAAATATTTTATCATTAAAATTAAAGGTAAAGTGGACAAAATTTCAGTTGATCGCTTAAAACCAGCATTTATGATGATATGAAAAAGCTGATGAACAAACGCCAAAAAACACAGATAGAATCCTGAAAAAGCTTGTAAAACACGGTATGGCAGAAAGGTACGTTTTCGTCTGACCTAAGGTCATATTAAAAGGGGAGTGATGTGGTGACTTTCATGAAATGAGAGTTCAGAAATTTTGAACCAGAAAAACAACCTCAAACTCCGGTACTATAATTAATGTAAAAGTAGTAGTGTCCTCAGAACAAGCTCTAAATGTATAATTAGAATAGCTAGAATATAAGTACATATAATTAAAATAAGTGGAATTAAGTTAGTCTATGTATAAACGAGACCAGTAGGATATAAATGTATATAAACCACCTACATGTGACACATAAATATAAGGCATATTTTAGTTTTTAAACTATATTAATATTAAGTGATAATATAAATATAGTAAATAAACTATAAGTTATTATTAATTATAACTATTTTTATTACAATAACAAGCAAAAGTAGTACATAAAGCTTAAATTTATTAACTTACTTACGAGCAATTTTCAGATATTGAAAAAAAGAAAATTATAATTGAATCATCCATCAAAGTCCAATTCATTAAAATATGTACATATTCACAAATATTAATTAACAAAAGCATACACATACATTACATACATATATATATAACCACATGTCACATATAAAATTAATTTTCTTTTATTTACAAATTCAATTCAATTTCAATCATCAAGGCCAATACCAATAGACCAATTCCTAATAAACCCACCCTTTTAAAAATTCCATTCACCTCATGTTTGATTTTTTTTTTTTTTTAATTTTTGGTTTTGATTACAATTTTTTACCTTGAAAATTGACATTTTTGCAGAAATTAAAAAAAAAAATTATTTGAAAATTATTTTTTTGATACAAAAACAAAAAAAAAATTCGAAAAGGTTTGGTCGTTGTCACATCAGGCAGGAGCAAAGCAAAACATTATAAAAACAAAAAGCTCAACTTGCCATGTGTAATAGATAGATAGAATTAAATTTGGTCAATTCAAATCTTATCTTATTAGCGTAAGTAGTTAAATTAACCTATTGAAAACTAGTGTGTGTTTGTATTTTGAAAAAAAAAAAAAAAACAATTCAGTTTAACGGACTAAAACAGTAAGCAACCTACTCAATTTATGTATGTAATAATCTTTAATGTTAAAATCCTAAAATTCTAGATCTAAAATCAAGATCATTTTGAAAATCAATAATACTGGTGGATTTGATAATATTTAATATACTGGTTGGTTGACGGTTGTTAGTTGATTGTTAGTTAGTAAATAATAAATATGTATATAATTATATGTGTATATTATATATACATATCCGCACCCAAAAATTCACCATTATAACGGGTTTGCTCATTTTTATCATTCAATAATATAAACATAATATGTGTATATAATATATACTAACAGGGTATCTTCAATGAAAGAAAATTGAAACTGGCAAAAATTATATGACAGAGAAGAGTATTGGAGTCTCTTAATGTTTAGAGCAAGCAAAGCAGACGCTTATTACTATAGACGAAAGCTTGCTACAATTGATTGTGCAATATATCAAAATCCAGTAAGGTTAGTGAGTATCGCCACCGTTATTGAATATTTTTATAGTTCTACTTCGATATCAGGAGATACAGTTTGTCTTGGTGTATATAATACACTCATTCAAAAGAATAAACAACATTTTTTTATTCATATAAATCTCATAAATGTATTTTGATCGAACAGTTATAATTCAAATGTAAACTCCATAACGAGCACACTTATGCAATAGCACACTTATGCAAAGTGCATTTTTTTCAAAATTATGATTATGCTATTTATGCTATTTTTAAAAAGCCTGTTTTCAATCGTGTATACATCTAAGCCATTCAATACGTAGTTGTTCCAGTTTTCTAACTTAAATAAAAAAAACTTTCAAATTGCTACCTTGCAAATTATAATTTACGGCTTAGCATAAGGGTACTGTTCTAAGCCATCTACAAATTTGCGAATTTTTATGAATTTTCATAACAACCCAGCTGTCATTTAGGTAAGTTGTAAGTAACATGAATGAATACATATGTTTTTAATCCATCCGAATGCTTGTCTTGTCTAGGAAAGAAGTGAAGTTTTGTATTAAATCTTTTGATTCTCCATTTGGTAAGCATATTTTTAATTAGTTGTATATGGTCCTGAAGATTTGTGAAAGCAACATGAGCGTTTATATGTATTTTTAAGCTTGTTTGGATTTTCTTTTACAGAACCGGGCTTACCGCTGGCACAAATGCACAAATCATAAGAAACAGCATAGGGAAATTTTATATATATTTTTGACTAAGGTTTTTTTTTTTTAAATATAGTGCGTGTTATTCGCACTCATATCAATTTATAATATAAGAAATTGTACCTCTTATTCTAAATGAGTATTTCAATTAGAAGCTAGTATCATATATAAGTATTGTAGGCCTATAATTCTTAAATGGTTGAGAATAGACAACATCGATCCCCTCAATCATCTCTGATGCTATAGCAAATTATTATGCAAAAACAGGGTGATCCAAGTACATATATGTAATGTCCGTATGTCGAATACAAATTCGAATCATAAATCTTGGGACACCCAATATTAAAACCTATACATACTAAAAATAATTAAAGTGTTATAACTTGAATTTGATACGTAAATATGTGGTATTAACTCAATATTCTCAGATTTGTTTGAATTTTTCAATTATTTCGATTTCCCCAACAATTAGCAACGGTAATCAAAACATACTGTTAAGGATACACCCTGTATGGAGAAAATCAGAATTTCTGGATTTCTATTGCTAGTTGCAAATAAATGTTCAAAATGATAGTTAACACAATTTTGTAGTTATCTATTAGGACATACGTATGTACGTACATAACATGCCAATATTTTGTATATTAGTGTATTTTTTATTTTTTGTTTTTTGTAATCTGAGATCTGACTAATCATTTAATGTTGAATAAAATATTACCATTATATATATACATATATGTGTGTTATATTGTTATAATACACTCTAGTTGTTTAGTTTTTTAATTTTTATGTTAAAGAATAAATTTTGGACCAACAACTTTAAAATAAACGAATATGCCACTCTTACTCTTAAACTACATAAAACATTTACCCTAATTTTTATAATCATTTTATTTTTATTTTTTTTTTGTGTTTAAATATTAGAGAACTAAAATTGCATTGAACAAATATTTATAATTAACATTGCAATTAAATTTTTAAATTGTCTTTTAATAAAAATAAAAGAAAATTAATTTGATTTTTTTTTTAAAGAAATTAAGTGATCTAAAGATAATCTAAAAATTAAATTATGGGGCTTAAAATTATTAAGAGGTTCTTATTCGCAAAAATTTTTAAAGAAATCAAAACAATTTATTTTTTTCAGAGCCTTGATAAATAATTATGCTACTCGTTGCTATTAAGAATTAGAAATGTTGTAGAATATAATATAGATATAATACACCCATATTCTGTTAGACTCATCTTGCGAGATCGCGTGAAAATATCTCTGAAGAGATAGTTTTGTATTCTGTTAGACACCACAGACGCGATAGCAAATTGCCGCAACGGCAAATGTCAAAACAGTCCCGTGAGTAATTTCTGTTAGACTTTTGACGAGACGCGATAGCCATTTCTTATCTCGTCAAAATTGTAAACGATGGAGTATCTCGCCAAAGTATTTTGTGTCTTTTTTTATCAAAAAACTGAACTAAATAAATAAATTGAATAGATAAAATAGTTAAGTAAAGATTAGTAAACAATTTTTCATTATTTTTTTTTGCATTATTTTTAAAATTGTTTTGAAAAAAAACCATCATTACTATTACTGTTTTACTACTGTTTATGTACTAAACTAAAAAATATTTAAACATAAAAATATATAATATATATAAATATATTTATTTATTATTTAAAAAATATTTAAAACTAAACCACTAATTCTTTCCAAAAATTTTATAAACCCTATTTTGTTTATAAACCAGTATCTTTGACAGTAAAAAATGATCAGTACTACCAACAAATAAAATGTTCTATCCCGCCGTTTACAGTGTCTAACAGAAATGCATATTCAGCGAGACGAGACGAGATAAATTTTTTCTTCTCAACGATGGGTCTAAGAGAATATGGGGATAATACACAAGAGCACGATTAGTGGAGAAACACTTTTCGTTTTTCGGGTGCCTTCGTTTATTTCTTTATTCAATCAATCAATGATGTAGGCGTGGGGATCGAAACATTTTTTTATTTTGGCTCAGTTGGTTGAAGCGTCATGTTAATATAAGAAATTTAGGTGAGTTCAATTCTCTTTTGAGTAAAATTTTTTGTTTTATTATTTTTGGATTTGGTTTTTTGCACTTTTAGTAGAAAAAAAAATTAATTAGTAGGATAACACTAATATAGGTTTTAAAGGAAAATTTATAAGATATAAGTATTTCCTTTTTAGATACACGAAATTTAATTTGACAGATTAACACATTTAAAAAAACGTATATTAACCAATACCAAAAAGAGATAACGGAAATGATGTGATATATTATTATGTTTATTGAGCCTATATTAAAATTTTATTGTTCAAATCTATTTATATAATAGTTAATTTTAATAAAAAGGAATAGCGGTTATTTGATTTGATGATTATATGTACATACTAGAAAACCCCCTGGTAAATATCCGGTCTTCCAAAAAAAACGAATTGTTCTGTGAAACAGCACAATAAAATGATTTTTAATGAATTTGAATTATCTAAAAACAATGTATAGAATAGTAATATTAATAGCAAACCACAAAAAATAAAAATTGTTGAAAGTTTTAAGTAAATCTTTATAAAATTAACTCTTTTATTTAGAAAATAAAAAAAAATAACAGATAGAATGAAACTTTTAGACAAACTTACTAGACATAAATTTTCAGTCAGTCTTGCATATGCAATATCATCCAATAAATCACAAGGTCAAATATTTCAAAGAGTCAGAATTTTTCTCCCTGAAGTCACCTTCACCCATGGTCAGCTCTAAACAGCAATGTCAAGAGCAACGAAATCCCCTGTTCTAAAAATCAAAATTCTAGCAGGACCAAGACAGGGGAAAACTATTGACAGTGTAACTGACAATGTTGCATACCAGGAGGTTTGCTAGAATATTCCACAAATAAAAAAATAATAACAACAAATTAAATGTTATAAAAAAATTTAATTATATCTAATATTTTTGATATTTTATTTTATAAATAAAAGAGTTTATTTTATAAAGATTAACTTTGCACATTTTTATTTTTTTATGGTGTGCTATTAATATTACTATTAATATTAATATATTATATTAATATCACTATTTTATGGTGTGCTATATATTGTTGTCAGATACTTTCAACATGTGAAATGTTTAATTACATGAAAAATCATTTTATTGTGCCGTTTCACAGAGAAATTGTTTTCTTTTGCTCGGCCGGGGGTTTCTGTAGTAGAGATATGAACTTGGGGGGAATATGTACCCGGGGGTTTCTGCTAGTAGAGATATGAAATTATCCTAATCATTTACATTTCAGTATTATTTGTTGCGTTAAAACAGTAGATAGAATTGTCTCGAGGAGAAAAATTAACTTCCTGAACCCCACAAAATGGTTTTACATAGAATTTACACGAGTAATTATCTGAGAATAAATAACAACAACAAAATGGTTACTCGAGTCATGGCATCAAAAATAAACTACTTGTAATTGTCTTTTCAACAACATCTAGAATAGTTACTCTAACACTCTACTCTAGAATAGTTACCAACAAACCAACGTCTGATAACTGCGGTCAATATGATTTCATAAATCAGTTTGCTACCACACATATTACCACACTCGACGAACTAATTACTTTAGAGGATTTTGGATTAGAAAATTTTTTTAATGACAACGTTTTTTCTTATTTGCTCAATAAAGCCTATATAGAAAATAAGGACATCTAAATATCAATTTTTCACATATAGATTATCCTCTAATAACTTTTGTCAAATTGTACTGTCATCAAGTAGTCTAAGTTTAACTAATATTCTTTTACAGAAATACTAATTGCACGTTTGCTTATTTTTCATGATATTCAGGATTCAGAACCCAAATAGTATAATTTTAAAAAAGTTGTTTGTGTGGTATGATGGGCTTATAAAAAAACCTTATTGATCATAATTTACCTTTTCATCTAATTAAAATAATCAAAAGTATGATACAAGTAGATGCAGTAGAATTCTGAATAAATACTATCATCATTTAGAGCTCAATTTTTGAGTTTTGACCAGTAAAATATTCATTCGAAGATACTTTATTTTGTTTATTTTAGTAAATATGTATGATATTTTAAATAAAACTTAAATAATACTAACTTAAAAAAGTAGATGCTTCGTGATAGAATCGAACACACAAAGAAAACGACACAAAGAAGCTTCGAAATTACCAATGGCCTCATCTCATGCAAGGCACTGTGACTTCACCGATTCTATTTATTATTTGTATAAATGAATTGCCTGACATATTAAATACGAATAAAGAAATCACTTCAGTTAAGAAAGTTTCCATGGCGTTCGCTGACTATTTAACTTGTTATGTAGATGCTAAATCACTCAATGAAATTTAAGATAACTTACAAGAGATGTTTGCAATCATTTTTTATTATTTTTTATTATTATTTTATTTTATTCTAAATCTTAAACTATGATATTAACAAAAAATAATTGCTAAGTATACAAAATTTTTTAATATACCTTCATCTATTATCATATAAGAAAAAGAGAGAGGAAACATTCTTTAAATTAAGTAATTTAGTGTCAGATGCACCTTTGCGAGAAGGAAAAACATAAATTAACAAACAATACAATGCGTTATAAAAATTCAAATTCAAACAATTGTGAGGTATAACACATACATATTAAAAATAAATTCAAAAAATAATAAATTCAAAATTTCAAAATTTCAAAACGTATAAAAATAATATTAAATAAGAGAAAAATTCTAAACTTATAACTATTTTAGTGAAAAAAATTTAAAATTATTAAATTAAAATATTAAAATGAAAAATTGAAAGAGAAAAAAAAAAAAAATGGAAACTATAGTACTATAAAAAAACTAAAAAAAAATAAAAAGTATCTCAAAGGAATAAAATATAATAACAATAGAAAAAGAAAAAAAAAATTAATAAGAACAAAAAATATAAAAAAAAATATATATCAGAGGTTCAAGAACAAATCCTATACAAAACAATAAAAAAAAAAATAAATATCAAAGGTTAAGCTATAGTATTTAACAAATTTTCAACATGATTATAGTCAAAGCCCAAAATCCAAGCTTTGATATTTTTAGTAAATACAGACAGTACTCTAATAATTCTAAGAGGTACCGGAAGACTGTTAAACAATTTAGGGGCAACAATATCAAAAATATTTTTGTAAAATGTGGTATTGTAAGAAGGAACCACAACCATTAGTTGAACTTAAATTATGATGAAAGAAAATCATGGTCCGCCAATAACCACCTTATTTCTGGAAAAAAGTTTTAAAACCTTATAATAATATAGATGTCTAATGGGAAGAATATATAACCTTTAAAATAAAACAAAACTATTACAAAAACGATTAACTCGGCTGATTAGTCTAATCACATGCTTTTGAGAGATCAATAGTGTTCTGATTTTATTAAAATAAGCACCTTTCCAACTCGTTACACCATAACGGAGCTTAGATTCAAAAATAGCGTAATATACCATAAGCAATACCTTTTGTGAACAAACTTTACTCAAATAAAACATGCTCCATAGTTGAAGCCAAAAAATATTGCTTTAACTGCGAGGTATGATCCGACCATTTCAGCTTTTGATCAATCAATATATACCAAGATATTTGAAATAAGGTACTTCTTTAACAGTTCAACATTCATCTGTACAGTTAGCATTTTCATTGAACAATTTAAGAGATACTAGTGAATTAAAACTATTTAGATTCAAAAAAAATTTTCAATTAAATGAGTGGTATTTTAAACTAGTACTAGAAATGTTAAAAAAAACATAACATTTGTTTTACTGCTAATTATCAATCTATGAAAGGAAAACCATTTCCCAAATACATCTAGATCATGATTAAGTTCAGCCACAAGATGCAATGGTCTAGAACGAACTACCATAAGCACAAGCAATATCATCAGCAAAAGCAGTTAGTTTCCCATAGAAATTTTGATTAAAAATAGAATTAATATAAATAAGAAACAAAACTGGTCCTAGGACTGATCTTTGAGATACACCAATGTTAAGAATATTTTCAGAACTTGAAAAATTCTCAATTTTTACTTTTCGAGATCTTGAGTTCAAATAAGAAGAAAGCCAATCATACATAAAACCACGGAAACCAATATTGTAAAGCTTAGCTAACAAAATATGATGATTTATCATATAGAATGCCTTTGTAATATCAACAAATAGGCCTGCTGTTGATTTTTTAGTATCTAAATTGGAGTAAACTAAACTACAAAATTCGGTAGATCTACCTTCCTTAAAACCAAATTGACAATTTTTAAAAGAATTGCATTTATCTTGTCAAAGACTTATCTCTTTTTAATCGCTTTTTCAAATAATTTTGAAAAGGTAGGTAAAATAGAGATATGTCTATAATTATTCATATCCCTTTTGTTACCTTTTTTAAGTAGATCCCTTCTTGAATGTTATTGTTATAATTAAATTTCTATAATTTCGATATTATTTAAAAATGTTAATGTACACTTAACTTTTAAAATAATACCGTTATTATAAATAGGTATTAGTAAATGAGGGGAGGCGGTCTTTTTGTCAAAAAAAAAATGTTGAAAACAAAATCTCGAAATTTTTTTTAAAGTAGTATATTTTAGATCTAATTACCCAAATCAACTTTTATCATTAACGAAATATGTACTTAAACAATATAAGAAATTCAATAATAATGTTTAGCGGGGGCTTGGGACGACAAATACTTTTTTGTGGAAATGTATATTTAATAAAAATAATTAGAGAGAATTTAAGAGTAGGATTCAAAATAAACCAATCAAAATATTACAGGGTATTCCCTATTTCCAGAAAATGTATATATATAGTATATGTATATGCAAGATCTTCAATTAGGAGGGATTTTATTGTTGGTTGAAAAATCAGGGTTATTTGCCTTTTACAGAATATTTATATATTTGAGGAGTTATTTCAGTATGAAAATAAAATGGTTTTTTTTCAAGACAAAATTTTAAGTTTTTAAAAATTTCAATGTCCGAATTAATAATGGTTATGATCGTATTAAAGTAGACAAATACAATTAAAACAAACAATATTTTAAATCTACATACGAGTATATTTTTATTTCAGGATTTTTTTTTCAAAATTTTTTCTTATTCAACATTTTTGCATTCAAAATTTTTAATTTGGTATTTTGTTTTTCAACAAATCGACCCACACCCGTAAATTTGATGTACCAATTTCATTAATTTAGTAAGTTATCAATTATTTCTTAATTGTGTCTAATATTATTCCTCTGAGTAATTTTAAAGTTATTTTTCCTCCAGTTTAAGAGTGTAAATAATTTATTTTAAATTCAAGTTCAATTTTTACAATTAACAATTATTATAGTTAATTTTAGTGATAAAAAATGAATCTTACTTTTTCAACTTCTCCAGGTATTTATACACAAAAGAGATTGTTTATTTGAAAGCGTTTATTATCATTTTAATTTAAAATTTAGATATTTTTGCAAATTTTGAGTCTGATTATTTTCAATCTAACCAGATTTCAGAAGTGTCGTTATTTGAATACCAGTATCAGCTAAACTCCAGCCAAGGTATAGTTTTTGTATGAAATTATAATAATTGTGATTTGAATTATAACTATTGAAGATATTTACGGGGTCGGAAAAGGAGTAAAAAATACAAGATTTGAATTTATCTATTACATTATTATTTATTATTTAAATAATGAAATAAAAAAGTTTAGTTTTTTTGATTTTCATCATTTATATGTAATGCCAAAGTGGCCTAACACACAAAAAATGGCGTTTTTTTAAAGCTAGAACCCAACAACAATATGTCCACTAAAGTACTTAAAAACATAAACCCAAACAATTTTTTTTAAAGTCGGTACCTTAAAAATTGAGATTTTATAAGCATTTTAAAATTGTGTATTTTTTAAAATGCATTTTATTCAATAAAATGTTAATGTTGGTTAGGCCACTATGGTTCTGAGACACTCATATATAAGATTAAAATAAAGATTTAAATAAATAAATTAATTAAAAAAATAAGTTTTAAATAAATCATAAAACTAAATCGAACAACTGTTTTTTTTGTATAGCATTTTCCAATAGAATTTCAATGCAAAACGATAATTATTATTGTCCAATATGATATAATTTATAATAGAAAAATTTAGATATCCCAAGATGGGACATTAAATTTAGTTTAATAATATTATAAGATTAATATAAGTTTTTTTTTGTATGCTAAATTAAATGTAAAAGCAAGTAAAAAAAATAAAAAATAATAAAAAAAAAGATTCAGATCCATATTTAACTAGTATTGTATAAGTCCTTGCTAAAAAATATTAAAAATTAGATCAGGAAAATATAAAAATAATTTGACTATTGGCTCAAACATCTGCAATCAGATTCCGTTGGTAGTTTTCCAGAATTCTACAAAATACAGTAATTGAAATAAGCAAGAGAAGCAACAAAAGAAGAAAAATTTCATTTATACTCTTTTGCATAATTTTTAAAAATTAGTTTAAAGCAGGCGCACTAAAAATATGCACATTCTGCCCGATGCGATACCGATTAACAAGAACACTAGCACCTGCTTTTTATATGCACAGAACTTTTGACAATCTGCAACTACGAACAAAAAATCTTTTTTGTTGCGCAGGCGCGACTACTACGAACACGCCTTAGCTCAACCTTTGACTATTTTTTCCAGCATATTATAATATGGTACTGTATTTTAGGACTTTATTTTTTAATAATCTTTTTTATTTTGTTAAGTATAAAATAATTTCAATCATTAGAACTTTATTTTTTAACCATTTTTTCTTAATCTTCCTGTGTAGTATAATTAATTATTTGTAGCTCAAAGACCCATTAGTTATTTGAATTGAGCCTTTGAGTTATTTGGAAACACATCTACAATTAACTAGTAAGCCAGTTCATCCGAACTTATATTGCATTTTTGTTTGATTTCAAATGTTTATATATTATTTTCCAAATTCCTATTATGAAATATTTCTAATTTCTGCCTTAAATTATGACCGCATAGGTATTTTTTTCCAACCCAATAACTGTTTTAATTATCAGTTAAAAGAAAAAAATTGGTAGAAATTCTAAAATACCCGCATTATTAAATATTATTATCATGATTATTAGTATGTATTTCGAATATAATAACCTAAAACCTTTTCACATTTATGAATCATTACTATATATTAGAGTTTTCTTTACATAATAACACAAAAAACAAAAATATATAATAAAAATACAATAATAACTCTACGACCATTATAATTCTATTGAAATTGGCAGAAAACAGCAAGTATACACCTTAAATTATACTTTGAAAACAAAAAAAAAAAATACAAAAAATCCCTGCATTAAATGAACTACTGGAGTATTACTGACACTGTATAGAAAATGAATAAAATTTGCCAATACTAGTTATCTGTCAATGTTCATTTACCTTCAAATCATATGCTGTAACATTTAAATTGTACACAAATTTAAAAATTCAAAATTCATATCTTACAATATAATTTGCCTCCCAATTTTGTCTTAAAGATTTTTTCTATTTTCCACACAACATAAGTTAATTTTGAACAATTCAACAGATTCTAAAAAAAAAATTTTAAACAAGGTATAGAGACAATAAAATGGTTATTTTTCTTGCTTTCATCAACTGAACAGAACTGTTTTTACCTCTACATATAATATAGTACATATTATATTATATACATATTTTTCTAAACATGATGCCAGTACATTTTGAAATATTACTAAGGATTGTTTTGTAGTATGTATTGCTAAATTTGGTAGTGATGACAAAACGTGACTTGTGATTTGTAATCAAAGTCTGGAAGATAAATTTTTTCTTCTCTTATTAAAGTTAAAACGACAAAATAAAAATTAGAAAATGTTATTAAATATATCGTCAATTGAATTGGCAAGTAATATATTTTTTTATATATTTAAGATGGTATGAATGAGAGGATAGGATTATATTATCTACTGCATGCATTTTGTGTTCCTTCTCCTTCTTGACAAACACTTTTTTCTGGCTTTTAAATTATTTAATTTACACTTTAGGCATTATACGTTAAAACGATTCGCTCCTTGGTGTAGAATTCAAATTGGCTTGTTGTACTGTACGTACACCCTATAGCTTAAAAATATTATTAGATTGTATCATAGTTCTGAGACCGTTTGTTAATTTTGAGATGTTAAAATATGATAAAAAGTGAATTTGTTGGGTCGATTCATCAGTCTGAAATATTACATTTTTTACAATTATTAAGCATAGTTTTTAATAGATTTTAAGCAGGCCTTCGATGGCATAAGTAAACAGTAACTGCTATCATCGTTAATAAATTTGGGAATATCAAAAAGACTTGCTACAAATTGCAATGCAGAGGATAGAAATAAAACTGCTATTTTGCAAATAAAAAACATTTGCAATGTAGAATATTGTCTATGGAAAATTCAAACAAACAAAATTACAAGGTCGTTAATATCACATGGATGTGAGGCTTATTTAATAGAAGAATACTAAAAAAAAAATCTTTAAGACAAATATATTGGAAAATGGTGAATGTTAAAGAAGAAAGATCGATGAACTGAATCAATTAATTAGTGATGAAGATATATAGTTCCTATTCTCTATTTCCGCAAAACAATTAATTTATCGTTCAATTTAAGCTAACATACAACGGAGACACCATGTGGAATTAGAATATGGTAGTTTTGTAATTTTAGCACCAATTTAAGAAATAGTTAATATTGCCATTAATATATGTTCTCTATAATATGTTACTTCTGGTGTTTTTCCTATAAGAAGGAGTTTTAGCAAATCTAGTGGATTTTTAAATGTGGCAAAGCAAAACTTATCACCATGGCAATAATAGGAATATTTTTTTTCTGTTTGTCGATATTTTGTTTTTATAAAATAAACATTCATTTGAACTTAAAATGTACCTGCATTTTTTTAATGTTTTTATTTCTTAATCGGTAATTTTTTGCGGTAATATTTTTAAAAAGCTTCATAACTCAATTTTTCAGTTCCTGTCACTGCTTTTTGCTTTAATTCACCCAGAAGTATTACAAACATTGTTAACGTATTAATATATAAATTTTAATATGGCGTTCATATAAGATGTATGGTCATCATAATCATACAATCACTTATATTCTTACTACCCAGTTTGAGTCTCAAATCGACCAGTTTTAACTCGAGAAGTATTTGTTTTAATTGTTCGTTGTACAGCCTTTTGTAAAATTTCTTATTTATACTATTGTATACAAAAAATTGCACATGTCTGATTATCTTTCTCTATTTTCATTTCATGACACTTATACTGGGTGTTCCAAAGTTTCCTATTTTTAGTACCCCTTCCTATTTACAAATCTCGATTTTGGCCAATTTTGGCGATTTTTGGGCTTAAAAACCCCTTTTCCGGCCCTTCCCGGAAGTTGAAAATATCACCAATCAATAGAGCACTCTCGATTTAGTTAATATTTTTTCTAATTTCAAAATAACGACTCTGGAACACCCGGTATATACGATTTTTAGTTAGAAATGGATTCTGGCCCCATATCACATTAGCTGGAAATGGAACTCCAAATCAAAGGTGTTACACCCGAGTTTTACCGAACAGACTAAAAACTAAAAAATATATAAATTGAAAATTAAATGATCAGTTCTAAAAATCAAATAGCATTCATTGTTTTTGTTTTATTCTCTACCAAATAAATAATAAAAAAAAAAAACCAATTCGAAATGAAAAGGAAAAATCTTAAAGAGAAAAACATCAACACCATTAGTAAACAACAATAACAATTTAAAATGTAAAATAACAATAATTGAGAAATTGTTTTGTAGATTTCCGCGAAATAACAATTTCCAACGGTGTTCTGTCACACCTCGATCGTCTTAGATCGAAGTTTTATTATGCATCAAAATTATTATTGTTGTTGGTTTAGGAACAAAATTAAAAAAAAAAAAAAAAAAAACTGTAAAAGTATTTACCGTTTAGTAATTATATTTTATTTCAGTTTTGTATTTTTTTTTTGTTGCTTATTTGTCTTTCTAAAGACAAGACCCAAGAGACACTACTGAATTGATTCAAACGAAAAAGAAAAAGATATAACATACAACATAGGTGTAACATTTCTTGGTTTTTCTTTTATGTTTTTATTTTATTAAAATTATTTACTAGACATTCGCAGAAAGCTTTACTAAGTCTAAGATTGAGGAAAATTATTTGAAACAGAAATATTTTCTTTTATTGTTTTTCTTTTTTTCTTCTTTTATTTTATTTAGAAATTTTTTTAATCTTTTTGTTTTTTTTTGTTTTTTATTGTTTGTTGTTTTATTTTGTATGTGGGATGAAATATGTGTCAAATTAAGATATTTGTTTAATCAATCTTAAAGTTGAAAGTTGTGCTTTTCATCGCAGAGTTAAATAGATAAAATATATGCACATTAATATGTAATTTGAATGCATTTTATATGCGCATTGAATGAACATTGAGAGTTATGAAATTTAATATAAAATTTTTGTTTTGCTTTTTTTTGTTTTTAAATAAAATAATAATTAATTTTTCTTTTTATAATTGTAAAGTAAGTTTTTATATGATGATTGATAAATTTTATAGTTGTTTTTTTTTTCTAAAATAAATAGTTTCCTTAATTAACAATAAAAGCGGAAAATGGAAAAAAAATGTGTATGTATAAAAATAAAAGGGTTTGGCAAAAATATGACGGTAATCGATATTAACTTATTATTATTTACGATTTCCATTAATACTAATTATTGTAATTTGTATATTTTTCGGTTGAAATAATAATTTATTTTAATTACAATAAATAAAAAAAGGTATTTTTACATAACTTTTTTTTTAATGTATGACGATGTAAATAGAAGTGGATAATGCAGTTCCTTCTGGAAATAAAATTAGAACAAAGTTGAACTTTTTGAATGTGACAACTCGTATAATTCATTCCTTAGATTGTAATGTACTTTCGAATTGATTAGAACGATTAGTTAAAAGATATAGCAACCATTGATTAGTTGATAAATTTTGCTCAATCCTCAAATTCAGGCTGATGGGTTCATTGTAAAGTAATGTGTAATTTCTGATTTTCATCAGATTACATCGTCATCATCATCATCGTCGAGTCAACCTAATACATGCTCCTAATGAAAAATATTAGTTTTTCTGGTTTTATCAATAAAATCAAATTAAGTCAATTCAGTAAAAATTTATTAGGACTTATTGATAGTAACTGGATAGGTATATCAGGTATAGTCGATTTAATGCACGTGGCAATGAACCGAAATAAATACAAAAGAATTTTAGCCACAATAATAATAAATGCGCTTACGAAATTTACGTAAATATTTCCAACTAAAAGTACAACAACAAAAGAAACTTTATCTAAATTGTCTATTATTCAAAGCATATTTGGAAACCCATGAAGAATTATTACCGACCGAGGAACGGCTTTTTCATCTCATGTATTTGCGGATATTGCAAAGAGGAAAATATCACCCATCACATAGTTACAACCGGAATGTCAAGAGGCAACGGACAGGTCGAGAGGATGAATCGTTGTATAATTTCAGTTTTAACTAAAATGTCTTTTTAAGATCCAACTATATGGTATCAACACGTATCATAATTACAATGCTCTCTAGATAGTTTTGCAGTTTCATTTTTGTTTTTATTTTTATTTTGTAGTTTTGAAGTTCTATTTTTATTTGAAAATTGGAGATGGTATTTTAATTAGTAGAGAATAATTGTGAAGTTTAATTGTATGAAGAAATTGGAGATTATACTTTAATTTTTTTGAAGTATAATCTTGAAGTTTGTGTTGATGTGTAAAAACGGATGTATATAATTTTTTGGAATAAAGAACAGTCTTTCTGTGTATTGGATTGAATAACCCGCATATATATTACATCTATTACAGGAGGTACCGAAAAAGAACATCCATAGTAAACTTGAATAACAAAAACATATAAATCAAGTTATTTGAAGATATTCCATATACCGGGTGTTCCAGAGCAAGCGTGTCAGTTTTTTAAGATTGGAATGAGCCATTCTTTTGAAATTAAAAAAAAAATTGTTAAATAAATCGAGGGTGCTCTATAGATTGGGGATATTTTCATAGATTTAATAGATTTTTTAAAACGGAAATTCTACGAAATCGAGATTTTTTAAATGGGACGAGGTAGTTTTTTTATACAAATTCGGATTCTACGTTAAAAAATAAGAAACTTTTGTATAAGGGTCAGTTCGTTTCTCAAAAAAAATTTTGCCGCATTCTGAATTTTTCTATTTTTTTACATTTCACAAAACAAAAACCACTAGTTAGATATGTCAAATCTAATAAAGTGTAAACAAAAATTTTAAAAAACAAGTCTGAAAATCGTATTGGTTTAACTTGCATCTTCGAAGTTGTAGTGGGTAACTCTGAGAATATCTTTATTAACTTCTTTATTAAATTTCAGAGCTCGAATGAAAAGCTGTTGAAAGCTCTTCTCCCATTGAACCCGTTAAATTTATTTTTCAGGTTTTTCATTTAAAAAAGTTCTTATGTATAATATTAATTATAAAACACAAAAAACTAATGAACTTAAATTATTATTGACATGAATATTTAATTATATTTAAAATTTATCAAATTAATTTGATTGTTATTAAATTTATTAATTTAGTATTTAAAATATTCAAAATTATAAATTACAATTTCTAACCACATCTGTAAATCATTAATTTTTTTATGTATTTTTTAAATTAATATTTTAATATGAATTAACATTATTTTTTTATCATTTTGTTTTGAACTCAATTTAAAAAATAATTGTATGTACTGTATATTAAATATGCAAAATCCCTGCTGATTAACCATAATTTTTTGAGGATAAGAAAACATGTTTTAGTAACAGAAATTCATTCTAGAAATTGAGTTTTGCGTAAGACATTTGACGTAACAGTTTTAGGTGCAAAAATCATTAAAATTTGAAACAGATATATAAGATAATTTGTATAGAAATTTAGAGCCCGAACTTGTTTGGTAAGTAAGGGATTATTGGATAATAACATTTATATATTGTAAATTAGAAATATTGGCAGAATTTGAAAGATGCCAAATGTCACTATACATGATAGCTTCAAATAAGCTTCAAGAAAGCTTCAACATTATGACGTATACGCTAGTTTATTGAAATCAGCTTCACTCAAGTAAATCACAAACATTTATTTCCTTGGCTTGAAGAGATTGAGTTTATATTTAATGTCAAAAATTTATGACGGTTTGTTGATAGTTAGAGTGAATTTAAAAAATAGAAGATTTAAAAGAGTAAATAAATAAAACGCTGGGTGGCGCGGAAGGTTCCAGGCTCGATTCCTGATGAAGCAAAAAAAAAAATGGTTTATGGGTTTTTCGACCTGGTCCAGCACCCTTTGTCATTGGGATATTGTAGTATAAACTTGCGATACCGTACTTAATTAAGCCCGAAAAGGTTATTTAACCTAAGTTATTGTCAAGAACATTTAATTTTATATTTTTTATATTTTTTTATATTTTTAAATTTATAGAAAATTTTACGAATTTCAGGCGAAAAATTTATGTCACCAAAAATACATATGTCAAACTCAAGCTATTTTCAAGCTGGTCAATCGAATACACAGCTTGAAATTTCAAGAAGAATTTAAGTCAAGCACTCAATCTACCATATTTACGTAGTAACTGATTGTGTCATTTATATATCTAGTATTCTAGTATAATCTGACTACTTCTACAGATTGACAGAATACATATTTTTCAAGAGGTTATGAGCATCATATTACTCTTATTTGAAAAATCTGACATAGTACAAGCTGTCCAAAATTATAAATGGAACAAATTATGAACAAATTCTTAAAATCAAGTCGAACGAAAGTTCAAACGAAACTTGCAAAAACATATGTAATTAGGCTTTTAATCAAAAGTCATGTAAACATTGGCCAATTGTTAACAATTTTTCAGCAAAGAAGAAAATAAAATCCTTTTGCTGAAAAATCCGCACAAGTTGTACTAATCCATTCTTTATTTGGAACTAGATGAAATTTAGTTTTGATATTAAAATTCATTTACAAACAACACATTACAGTTAATATTTTTGTTTCAATATTTTAAAAATAATTTATTTATTTATTTACTTAACAGTGGGCCTACAGAATAATCTGCAGGTCTACTATAGGCCCTTAAAATAGTTTTTTTCATATTTTTATTTTTGAAAAAACTAGTTAAAATGAGACATTCTGAAAAAGTTTTAAAGAGCTTATTAATTTTGATGATCTTATATAAATTCTCTCATATTCATCATCATTAACTCTATTGTGCCTCACAATCAGATATGTCACGACCAAATTGGTTCCATCTGGCTGGATTTTGCGCAAGAATTTACTTTTCGCATAATTTCTTTTCCACTACACATGTTTTTTCTAAAAGTGTTCATCATGAGCTGGTTTTGAAACACGAACGTTGTCTTTCAATATTGACTCAATAGTGCCGGTTCTGCTATAGGTGCAAGTTGTGCAATTGCACAGGGCGCTTGGTAAATGAAATATTTTTATATCATTTTCATTAGACAAAATAACTTTATCCAACAGAAAAATCAATTTCATGATCTTGGTTGACATGCTCAATTTCTAATTTGTTTATGCTGTTGTATATTCTTTAAAAAGAGGATTTCCAAGCTTTCTAATTCTGAAAGTTAATATTAGAGCCATGTTGGGCAAATTTTTAGCATTAAAACCTCATTGAAATAGAGGCTTTAATGTTAAACCTCATGAGTCTACGTCATGAGTAGCAGGGCAATGACTTCCAACTTATTGTTTTTTACTTAGAATAATTTTTAAAAGCTGCACAGAACCCCAACTTGGATAAGGTAGGACTCAAAGTTTACGTAGTGTATGCTCGCGATTCATCCCAATTTTTTGTGTTTTATTATAGAAGCTACACTTTTAATTCCTATTCATTCTCGCAGTTCTTTGTGGGAAATCGTTTTGGCATAGAAAATACGTAATATTTACCGCACATATTTATTTACAAAAATGTATATGCAGAAATAAATATTTTTGTAACCTTCTATGTTTTACATCAGTATAAGAGAAATGGAAAAACGTTACATTTGGGAAATTTGATTTTGATGTTTGTTAAAATCTTTCCTGACTATCATAACTTATTAGGGGAGCCGAATGCTGGCCATTAACAGGTACTCTGTTCTGCTCCTTCATTTTGACTGATATAACGGTGATGGTAACAAAAATATTCTTCTACAGTCTTTATACAGTTCCTCTACAGGTCGCAAGGAGTACTTATGTTGATTCTTAAAATCTTAGTCTTCGCTGCATTTATTTTGAAAACTACTAATTCAGGGTATTTTATGAATGCACGGATTTTTTTCCCCATGTCGATTCTTTGAAAACCAAATTTTTTTTCAGATAGAAGAAATTCATCAAAAGAGCCTTCATTTGTCGTCCTTTTTTCCGGAGGAAAACTAAGTAAAGAACTGTGTCGACTTTTACACACTAAAAATTCCTATCTTCTTATTAAAACTAGTCTTTTAGACTAACCATTAATATAATTTTGACCCTATTTGATCAAAAAAAAATCCCATTAGGAATAATTGAGAGACAAAAGATTTTACCCGAAGACACAGTTTCGTCCATTTAAGTCTTCCAACAAAGTTTTGACTGTCAGCTAAGCGTAAAACTTCAGTATTAACATGTTGAGAAAAACGAATTTTGTGCCGTACTGCCAGTTTTTAATGATACTGATCTTGAGATCTACATGAATATCAGCATTGTAAGCATACCAGGGATCATTGACAATGTTTTGGAACGTTTTGATATGAAATTATTTAGTACAACCTCATATATTTGAATACCGTAATCCCAGACTGGCTTGAAAATTTGCTTGTTGTTATACATGGAAAGTGTTTATGTCCACCTAATTAGGCAGATATCAAAACACGAAATTTGGTCCATTTTTATGGATGACTATCCAAATATCGTCAGAAAAACCCAGATCTTGCGCAATCAATATGAAGGGAAATGGAGAAAGAACGCATGCATTCAACCAACCATCGGAAACCTTTTCAACCGATGGGCCAAAATAAATTTTCTGGATGAGACCATGGACCACAAATAATTTAATTTTAATTAAAACAAGTTTCCAAAAATAAACTTTTTTATTGTTTTACATAATTTTATAAATTCTTTTAACAAAACAAAAACAAAAATAAATAAAAATCCATTTAACAAAAACGAAAACACAATAGTATAATTGTAATTAATGAGAAATTTGGTATTGTTTGAAAATTTTAAGCAACTCTTTGTAGTTCACCTCAAAGTTGGTTGCACCTGCTATTAATATTGCATGCAGGTGTTCATCAGTTATTCAACTGCGATATTTGTTTTTTATGTAATTTAACTTTGAAAATGTTTGTTCGCAGATATATATTGTGCTTGCAAAAATTATTATCGTCCCAGCAGAATTTTTTTTTAAAAGCGGAAAAGCAGAGTCTGGTAGATTAGAATAAAATATTTTCAGCTGCGATGAGTAGTTGATTTTAAAAGATCATTGGATTGTAGGTTAATTAACTCCATTTCCAAGTCATTGGGAACATCTTCAAGTTTAATTGCAAATGGATTTTGAAAAAGATCAATTTCTTTGGAACGCCTGTGAAAGTCAGATAACCGTGTCGAAAACTCATTTTCCAAGATTTCGATATAATCGTAAAAATTGCTATTTGATAAAGAAAGATTCGATTCTTGTTCTAACATTATTGCACAAAAAGACAAGTTACGTGATTAATTTTTTAAAATATTGTTTTTAAGTAGTTTTAGTTTAATCTGAAAAGCTTTTATGTTTGAATTTATAATTCTAATACTTCTCTTTTGCTTTCAACCATAAATATATGTATAGTTTCTTTCAACTAAAAAAAAATTTAAATGCATTTCCTGCACTAAGCCACCTTACTTCTCAATACTAGATATCGGAACATTCAAATTAATATGAGTCGTATGAGTAATATGAGTTTTTTAAGTAAGAATTTTAATAGTGGCGAACGAATAAAACTATTAGTAAAAATTTAAAAACCGAATGGGCCGTATTTAGCCCATGGGCCGCACGTTGTCGGTGGCTGCATTAAACTGTAATTTTTATTTCTTCCCAAATCCTGTAAAAACTTTCTACAGTAAGTTGTCATGTTTTGATTGGTTGAATTTTAAAAATACCTATATTTGAACATCCAGTTTAACTGTCTTAAAACAAAAGTACATATTTCTAAATAATTGTAGCCATAAAAAATTAATTATAATAATATACAAATTTCTATAAAATTCATTAATTTATTCACAATAATCGCAAATTGGTAAAAATATTAATAAATACCAAACTCATACTTTTATTGAAAATACAATTCAAATTATTAAATATTATTATCAAACCGTGAATTCAATTAATCCGTTTAATGCAATTAAACTTAAATGTATAATTTTTTATAATAGTTAATAATTATCAAATAATTTTATTAATATTACCATCTTTATTAAAATTATGTTATTGATAAATTTAAAGTTAGCTAATATTGTCATAATTTTTTTTTTAAATTCCATTAGCTCCAATCAGTGAGCCTATCTAAATTTTAGCTTTAAAATCGCAGCACGTATATATGTAAATAATATAAGAAATCATGTTAAAAATTGAGGTGACTATCTTCACTATTAAATCTTATAATATTAATCGTTAAAAAAATAATTATTGAATTGATGCTGGATTATGTATGTATGAACAAAAACTTCTAATGATTTCCTTGTTCAACTTTTTGTTTTTATATTAAGCCGTTTGCTTTTATAAAGATATGATTTTGAATTGAACTACACAGGTTGAGGTAGGTATAATAAATAAAAATAAAAAAAAAAAAAATAACAGAAGTGTACGAACTTTTTGTATTGTTTTGATTACTTGTCATTAAGATATTAAAAAGCTTTGAAGATAATATTATTGATTTTATTGACGGAAATTTATTGTTTATGCCAAAATTTTATTGCACTTTATTATAACTGATGAATTATAAGAAATTATTTTTCTTTTCAATATTTTAACATTAACTTTATTTTTTGTATTTTATTATACAGGGTAATCCGGGAGTATCGAACACAAGAGCCAGAAGTGATTGGAAAGGCCAAAATAAGCAAAATTGTGCTATACCTAATCTCATAACACTCTGTAGGAGTAATTTAACCATCTAGCATAGAGCAGCAAACGCCTATTCGAAAACAAAATTGTCCGAAACATACTCGGCTCAAAAAGATTAGAAAATGGAATATGCAATTAGAAGTAACAGCGAACTCAATAAGATTATAATTATTATTACCATTAATTTTCGATTGTCAACGATTTACCCTCGTTAATTAAAAACAGCAGCATTATAATTTATGCGGATGACATGAAAATATTTAAAGAAGTTGTCACATCAAATGACACAGTTTTGCTTCAAAAGGACTTCAATACCTTCATGAAATGGTGCATAGTTAACAATTTAAAACTAAACATCGGCAAATGTAATGTCATCTCTTTTACTCGTCGCTTAACACCAATTGCTGCTAACTACACCTTCAGCGATAGTGTTATTAAAAGAGTATCCACTTTAAGGACCTGGGAGCAAAGTTTGACGAGAAACTGGCTTTCAATGAGCACTCCAACGCAATTTTCAATAAAGCTAATTCTATGTTGGGTTTTATTAAGAGATGGGCTAAGGAATTCGACGATCCATATGTTACCATATCATTGTGTATGTCACTAATTCGTCCCAATCTTGAGTATGCTATTCTAGTGTGGTCACCACAATATAATATTCATATTGATAGAATTGAGGCAATTCAGAATTTTTTTTTGAAGTATGCGTTACGTAAACTGCCCTGGGCTGACCCTCTTATTCTACCCCCTTATAAAAATCGCCCAAAGTTAAATTTCTTTTTGGAATCTAGAAAAGAAATTTCAGATATTTTCTTCATACTACAAGTCATGAAAGACGAAATCTATTCACAGTACATTAAAAGTAAAAATTATGCTCAAACTCTCCCAAATTGGAAAGAAGCTGTACAAGATCGACATTTTTGAAGTAGCACAGTGATACCCAGAACTGTAGCGCTATGATGATGATGATGATGATAATACTAAGTCTGCAGATTTTTTTTTTCTTAAATAAAATATAAATAAATAAATATTGAATTAAAAACAAAAACATACATTAAAAATCATCATTAAAAAAATATGTAGTTTTATTGATATTGCCAATTGTCATAATAAATTTTAGTCACACTACTTGAAAGTGCAATTAAAGCGCAATATTAAATTGATGCTGTTGACATAAATTTATAATATATATATGTATACATATATATATATATATATATATATACATATTTTTTATTAAAAAGTAATTTTATTTTCTAAAATCTTTGTTCTGTAATAAAAATAAATAACCACAGTTGCAAGTATACTAAAACAACTAACATCAATTGAGCAAGTAAATATGTTCTTCATAATTTATTAAGTAATAAAATTAAAACACAATTTAGAAAGAAATAAAAATAAATTTCAAATTTAAAAATTATATTTTTTATTTTTTTTTTTAAACATACGCACTTACAACTTCCTCATAACTTACGAATTCATTATGTCAATAAAAAATTAATTTTTATTATTCTTAACGTAGTTACCATAACGTTTATAATAAAACCAATAACGAATTAAATGATAAGAGTATAAAATTTT
This sequence comes from Argyra leucocephala, assembly GCA_963942445.1. Classification (NCBI taxonomy): domain Eukaryota; kingdom Metazoa; phylum Arthropoda; class Insecta; order Diptera; family Dolichopodidae; genus Argyra; species Argyra leucocephala. The sequence goes on from OZ012678.1 coordinate 92,529,007, forward strand.
ATAAAACAAAAATAGAAATTGTTTAATAATTGAAATATGTGAATATGTAATTGATTAAAAAGCTTGGAATTCAAGAATGTATAGTTTCTATTTGGATTCAGGGAGTTTGAGACAATAAAGTAGCTAAGTGGTAATGTTATCAAATATTGCGCAGATGTAGAACATGACATATTCACTTTAACAGTTATTTAATATTATCAGATAAATGTGTAGTGCAAGAACTAAGTACTTAAAGGTGAGCAATAAGTACAGTAATAGCCCGATTCTCAAAGGGTCGACGAAATTTCGAAGTTACGAACATCATTCGCAAAGTAAAAAAATCCGTTATACGAATGAAAAATTCGCTATTACGAACAAAACTTTAAAAAAAAACAAATTCGTATTAAAAATAGAATGGTTTAAGTGAAAATTAATTTTGCTATAAAAATTTCTGGTAAACGAACAGGAACTACGATTCACGATTACATTGGAGGTAAAACTTGATGTTTTACGACGGCTCGAAGCAAGTGAGAAAAATATTGAAATAGGAAGAGCTTTAGATCTCGCTACTTCAATTGTTTGTACAATCCAAGATAAAAAAAGAAGTATTGTATTTAAATAGTAACCACTTTAACGGCAAAAAGTGTTTCAAACCAAAGAAGTGTAGTGATGGAAGATATGGAAGGAATGCTTAGTGTGTGGGTAGACTATCAATCGCAACACAATATCCAGATAAGCACAACTATCTGCAAAGCAAACTTTATTAGTTTCTTATTTTTCTATAAAAAAAAAGTGTTGCAGCTCCTAATATTCAAGAACTTGTAGAATCTATTTCAGGTGCTAGTTTGGATGAGACGAGAGCTCATACCACACATCAGATTAAATATAAAATTTATAATTAATATTTTTTCTTGATTAATAATGTAATTTATCTTCTATTTGATAATCACACTGTTTTAAATGTTTCTAAAAATAGAGTTTTGTATAACGAACATTTTGGGTACCCATCTATGTATTTGTAATACAAACTTATACTAAAATGGATTTCGTTTTACAAATATTTTCAATCTCTGGAATGTATCTATTTATTTTCAATAGAATTTCATTCTAATATTGAGCTCGCTTTACGAATATTCGATATACGTACACTTTCACAGAAGATGTCCGGATCGTAAATCGGTGGATTACTAGCTGTATCTAAGCAAATTCACCCGTGTGTGTAATTTTATTTTCGATCTTAAACTGTACTTAAACTGTACTTAAACTGTACTTAAACTATACTTAAACTGTACCTAATGTTACACGACTAGACATAATATTGTAATCGAACCGATAACAAACATGAGGTTCCCAACCTAGCTAAAAAAATATTTCAAATAGTTTTTAGTGCGTCCGGAATCATCCCACTAAATTAGCTGATCGCACTTGACTTTTTGTCAAAATTTTAGTGTAGTCTCAAGTACACTAGATACCGCACTAAAAGAATGATAACATATATGTACTTATAAGTTGTTTGTAGTAAAAGTAAAAATCAAAAATTAAAAATGTCTTTAAATTTTCACTAAAATTATAAAATAATTATTATTCAAAATCTTAATATGTTTCATAATATAATTATTAAAAATACAATAATACGATATGCCTACTTACATTTAATTTATAATAATTCTGAAGCCATTATATTTTTTTCTTCCAAACCATAATTTAAAACAAAATAAAATGACAATAATGATTTTTGAATGACATTTGTATAAAATTTAATAATTATTATCATAAATATTGCTAAATGTTGCTAAATATTGCTGCAATAAAGCATTTTTTTGCTGTTGTCAAAATAAATTTGACATAAAAAGTTAAAAAAATATGTTAATGGCAATATTGATTGTACTCCTAAGAATTTATTAATTGAAATAAAATACATTTATTAAAATAGTGCAACTATCTAGATTCTAGTGTGAGGTGCCGAGGTGAACACTGGACGCTAGTGCTAGGTTCGAAAACATCCTAAGTTTAATAAACAACGCTAATCAAAGAAATTTTAAAAATTATTACAGTATTAATATTACAGAACGAAAGAATTTGAGCTTGAAGGTGTTTTTGCATTGGTCAATATCAAACATTTTGTTGTGGTTAATTCAAAGACGCAAGCCAGGGAAATTTATTTACCTTATTTACCTTATTTTTGGGATAATTTTAATTGTTTTGATAACTTAAAAAAAAATATTTCTAATATGAAAAACTTGATTTATTATTGGTTTTGATTGATTTATGACTTGATTTATTATTTATGAAGTTTTGATATTATTCTTATTTGGTTCTTGTATTAAATATATAGTTTTATTATATATAGGTTTAGAAATTGGATATGTTTTTCTATAAATGATTTGAAATATGGCAACAAAAATGTTTTTTATTTCTGAATCGGTAATTTTTGAGGTAATATTTTGAAAAAGCTTCACATTTAAGTTTTTGGATTCCTGTCACTGTTTTTTGATTTAATTTACCGAGATAGAAAGTTTTACAGCCATTATTAACGTTAATAACGTATTAATGGTATGTATTAAAATAATAGTCTTGAAATTACACATGGCATAAATGATGGTATTCCCATAGTTTGCATATTAAGATTTCTTCATTAAAATTACATTTGATTACAATTAATATTAAAATCACAGCATTTCTTGTTTGATTATAATTTTATTTTATTTTTTTTATTTTCTTAATTTAAACATGTATTTTTAATAACTGCAGAAGTTTTTATTTCACTCTTAATATATTAATATTTAACACTCTTGAATTAATTTACAAGAAAACAATTCACAATCATGAAAAGTTAGTAGCACTACAGTATTCAATATGACTAGAAATTTTTATTGAAATATTGTAGAAAATGTCTAAAATCGATGTTAACAGCAATCGATGTTATCAATTTTTATTTGTGTTTTTTTTTCAATTTTAAAAACTTTCAATAAAAAGTAATACTTTTTAATTTTTTTTTTTTTTTTTTACTTTTATAGAAAACATAATAATAATTTAAAAATGTATTACCAAGTCGATGTTTCGGAATCTAAATACATGTGTTTTGTTATTAGTTGATTGGAATACATTTCATGGGAAAAAACATATTTCCTGAATTCAATCAATAAAGTTTTTGTATAATGGATTTTATCACGGTGTATTAGAGGACTTAGAATTGTCTTACGAGAACATACACTGTATATTGTATATATGAATGAAAATAAAAACAAAACATTTTTAAAGTGTTTTGAAAAACAAAATTGATTTTCTCCATATGTACAATATGCATGGGGTAGGGTAAATTAAAATATGTAGTCATGCACGGTTTATATGCTCAAATCATATTCGTTCAAAATACCAAAATTAATCGTTTGTTTTTGTTTTTTTCATTTTGTTTTAGTTTACCGATTCAATAAACTTTATTATAGATGATATGGTGTTTCACGCAAAGATAACTGTTTCAAGTAACACAAACGGTAAATTAATATAACAGATGGAGGTATTCATAGTAAAAACCAGATTCATGGTGACCATCTCCAAAGAATCACTAAAATGTAAAATGTTTATTAAAAATTAAATTAAAAAAATAAACAAGTGTGTTAAATTTTAAATATTTGGTTGGGCAAATTATCAGTTTTCGAGACAACTAAATAAGTACATCTAACTAAAGAGAAGAATTCACATCCACATCTGTATAGCGGTCATATATAAAAACTGACTCCAGCCTAAATTAACATGCTTCGTCGAAAATAGAGTGGGCAATTTGAAAACTAAATAAAAATTGCATACCAATACAAACCCTAAAACAATTTTGCAGTTACACTTTAGAAAACCAAAAATGTAACAGTAATATCTGTAGTAAGTGATATACAGAATATTATTCATTAGACTCGCTTTTTTTCTTTTCGTTTGATTTAAATATCAAGAAAACCACCGGCAAAATGTTATGAAGGCTGGAAGTCAACATTGTAACATTAAAATGACATGAGAAGTCGGGAATTGGCAATTTTGATTATACTATAGGAAGAAATATATGTAATTAGAATTTTTTTTTGATTATTTTTATTCCATTTTAATACCTATCTAATTTTATATAAATATATAATTTATTAGGGACTCATTGTCATAGATAATTTATAAGGTTTTTAAGCCCATTTTTAGTGACTTATAGTGGGAATTTTTTTTTTGAGGTGAACACAGTTATTTCAGTTTAAATATATATTTTTTTTATTTGAAAAGAAGATATTCTTTGGAACGACGCAATTAGAAGTTTCATCACAGTCTGATGGAGGACAAATAGGATGAATAGGATAGATAATGGAGCGAAGTAAGAACACTTTTGATGAGAGACAACTAAACATTATAATAATCTAAGAGTTTTTTATTATTATTGTTAAGTAACTTAGGTTGAATTAACTTTTCTGTGCATTAAGAATGCTAAGTGTGTAACAGTTTACACTAAAGTGAAGCGAAACGAGTAATGTGCTCAGAACCTATTAAAATAACTTAAAACATGCAAAACATTATTTATTAATCAAATATCTAATATATTTAATATGAAAAAATATGAGTATTATCACTAGGCCTGTTTTAGCATAGTTCTATTTTATTTGAGCAAAATTCTACTATTATCAAATTTTATAAAATTTCGTTTATTAGAAGGAATTATGAAAGATCAAATATGTTCTAAAGGAGATTTGAAAGTAGGACCTTCATGTCCTAGGACAGGTTTGAAACTAGGACATGAAGATTGTAGTTATATGTAGTAATTAGGGCTGGTATAAGTAATTACAAGAGTTGAGTTCATTACAATTTATAATAAATCAATTATAGAATAAAAGTGCTATCGAGACTGTTATTATATTTTCTACTTCTTCAAATAGTAAACTTACTTTTCTCTTTAGAATTTTGATTAACAATAAACTAAATTCTGTTTTATTGCAAAGCTCGTTTTTCACTTTTTTACAACTGCCAAGACAATTGAAAGTAATACTTTTTAAGTTATCTTTATCTTTATGATAGCTAAAGACAATATGAAAAACTACATGCTTTGTAGAGTAACGTCTGCATAATAACAAAATTTAGCCAAATTTAATTATAGTGACTTTATCTTAAGGATAACAATTAAGTCAAAAACTTTTTTATAACATTCATGTCCTGAGCGGTGTTCGAGATTGAGACATCCTGATAGGAACACATCCTGATAAGTTAGACACCATAACCCATATATACCATATTTATTCAATATTCCAGACTAATGAATTAAAAATAATGATTAGATTTATCAATATTGCGTGTTGAAATTATCATAAAAAAAAATCTCATCACAATTTCCACTTATGAAATTCACATTATTCATTTTTTATTTATTTTAGATTTTATAATAAAAAATGTTGTTATTGTTTTTATACAACCTATACTAAATAATAAATATACACATATTTTCTCTTATCATTTAATTTTATCAGACAATGTTTATTGCATTTTATTATGTTATAATGACGGCAAGTTTTTATAAAGCGTGTAATTGTTTTCAGATGGAATTAAAATTTTAATTTGTTTTGGGTGAAACCATCTTTTAAAATTCTTTGTTTATTTAGTGCAGTAACGTAGAAAATCGATTGCAATAATTATACAAAAGTTGTTATAGCGTATTCATTACTTTTATAATTCACTAAATTAAGAGACTATAGACACTTGAGATTTAAGCTATCGAAACTGAACTACATAAAACATTTTCAAATAAAAATGCTAAAATTCTTATATAACCAATAGGCTGTTTAGAGTTAGATCAAAATCCTATTTAACAGAAGAATATGAAATCAATATTGACGTCCCACAAGGTAGTGTATCAGGATCATTTTTATACTTAATATATAGATCTGATCTACCGGAAAACAAGAACACATTAACACCCACCTTTGCAGACGATACTGCAATTTTAAGCTACCACCCAAATTCACAAAAGCAGCATCTACAAATTTGCAAGAACATTTCCAGCAGATACAGGAATGACTTTATAAGTGGAAAATTAAGGCCAATGAGAGTACCATTGGGTACATGTAACTTTCTCGTTAAAGAATGGATTATGGAAGAAGCACAGCATTTATTGTCTTATTGGGAAAATTTCACTCTAGATCTGCAATACAAAGTGTTGTTATATATAAGTAATTCTGAAACGAATCTGGGTGTCCTATATGGAGAACTGATTCCAATAGTAACATCGAAACGATTCAAAGAATAGACTGAAAACTTTTACGTACCCTAAATCAGGCCCCTTGATACCTTAGATATATTAATCTATATAAATATTTGAATATACCCTTGGTTACACAAGAACTTGAAAAATGTAGAAACAGATATGCAACCAGACTGATACAGCACTTTGGTGAAAAATCTATAAAATATTCCAATAACCAGCTGGCTAAAAAGTTGATAACAGTCATGTAAGGCAGAAAACTGTAACTTTAAATGTTAAGAAAACTATATAGTTACTTTTTTTTTACCACAACATCATTCAAATATCGACTAAAAGACCATTCGTTCACAAAAATCAAAATTGACAATGAATTCATTTGACTCAATTTTTTTTTTTTTTATACTGTCAGATTTATGCTTAGAGCAAGCACATCAGACGTCTATTACTAGACGAAAGCTTGCTTTATTTAATTGTGCAATAACTCATCATCCAGTAGGGTTAGTAAAACACCGCCACCTTTGATTAAAAAATTTAAAAATAAACTAAACCAGGTACATGCTGTTAGTAGAAGGGTAAAAAGTCATAAATTAATACCTACGTTAATAGCTATACATTTAATAAAAACACTTCAAAAAGTTAGGCCAAAAAAATATCAAAGCTAAAAAGAACAACAGTTGTTAGTTAGTCTCAGTTGAACGTACATTAAGACGTAATCGTTTTTTAATTGTTAAAACACTTAGTTGACGATCAAAAGAACTAGAGTTAGAATTTACTTCACGGAGCATTCTAGTGATTGGCTCGAATCTACCATATTCGGTAGGGTGGAAGGGAATGTGGAACAACTCAACGGTTCTGAGATTATTCCGATTGGATCTTGCAACCAAATAATTTGAAATTTCAGGGGCTAGCGTTACACCCGAAAGGATCTGGTGAATAAAAGAGATATCTGCAATTATTCGACGATCAGACAACGACTGTAAGTCAATGAGTTTAAGACGGTGGTAATAAGGTGGAAGCCGCAATGGATCATTCCACGAAAAGTTACTCAAAGCGAAACGTAAGAACTTTCGTTGAACCGATTCAATTCGGTTAATGTCAGTCAAGTAATGTGGAGACCACACTTGACTGGCATATTCAAGGGTAAGCCTTACATAAGTAACATAAAGATGTTTCGTGAGGTAGGGGTCAGAAAATTCTTTACACCAACGTTTAATGAAACCTAAAGAAGAATTTGCTTTGCTCACTATCTTATCATAATGTAGCTTAAAGCTCAGTTTAGTGTCAAGCGTTAACCCGAGGTCTATAATAGAATTCGCTCTTGAAAGCTGACAGCCATTTAGTTGGTAGCTGAACCAAATTGTCCGAATGGAATTTTTCCTAGAAAAGGTAATGACTTGGCATTTAGAAGTGTTCAATTCAAGTCCATTTTTTGAACACCAAGAAGCGAAATTGTTAAAATCGTTTTGTAACTTTAAGCAATCCGATGAGGAAGATATAGGAGTAAAAAGCTTTGAGTCATCAGCAAAACTAAGAAGTTTAGAAAAAGTTATCACTTTAGGAGCATCAATTGTTGAAACTATAAAACTAAGGGGTTCTATATGACTACCTTGAGGAACACCAGAAGACGCTGAATATTGGTCAGAAATCGCAGTTTTAAATAAAACTGAGTATTCCCGAGAAGAGAGGTAAGACTCAAGCCAGTTAAGGCTATGCGGTGAAAAACCTATAATTTTGTGCTTGAGTAATATGATACTATGAGGAATTTTGTCAAATGCTTTACTTATGTCAGTAAAAATGGTGTCAACTTGAGAACGATTCTCCATTGAGGTCATTGCCTGGGAGACAAAGTCAACCATATTGGTAGTTGTTGACCTACCTCTTTGGAAACCGTGTTGCTCAACACAAATAAAACGTTTACAATAATCATATAAGAAATCATATATCATACGCTCAAAAAGTTTAGGAATACACGAGAGCTTGGCGATGGGCCTATAATTGGTGCATTCATTTCTGGAGTCTTTTTTATGAACTGGAATAATGTAAGACTTTTTCCATAAACATGGGAAAATGCCCGATTGAAGGGATAAATTAAACAGAAAAGAAATGGGATGCAATAAGTTAATCATGCATTCCTTCAGAAGAATCGGAGGAATACCGTCAGGGCCGGAAGAAAAATCGTCTTTTAATAATGAAATATGTTTCAACAATAGTTCCGCAGTTATAAGAATGTTTTTGATTTCAAAGGTAATAACTTGATTACTCTGAGAGAAGTCATTCAGATTGCTAAAATAGGTTTCATCAGGAGTGAAGTCATTTCTTGAAAAAGTAGAGGAAAAAAAGGATGCAAAAAGATTCGCAATAGTAGTCGGATCATTAGAAGATCTTCCCAAATAATTTAAAGTTGCAGGATATCCATCAGTTTTCCATGATTTTTTTTGCCTAAATCAATTCGTATTTCATTGATGACACGAATTTTGTTGTTATTTAGATCATATATTGTTTGTGGATCATCTAAGTAGTTCCAAAGAAAACGGTTCAAAGGTAATAAAATTCATTGGTGTATTTCTCAAAATTAAAATTCATCGAACTTTGCCTTCAATAACTCAATTCTTTCGGTTATTGTACTATGCCAATGCACAGTTGACAGTTGTTGTCTTGACAGTTGAAAAAAATACAAAGGCACCCATTTGTCATAATCTTCATACTTCTTTCAAACTAATATCATCCAATTATTCCTTCTCCATTGGTGTCTACTGTCTAGACGATCAGTTATTTAGTCAGTTTTCACTGTCCGTTAAAACTGAGAAGTGTCTAAATGTTCAGTTTTGAATGAAAAAATGTGCAGATGGCGAAAACTGACAATTGTCATTTATGCCAGAAGTGGAATTGAAACTTAAACAATAATAAAAAGTATTTTTTTAGAAAGTGCAGCATTTTTTATTTGTTTAGTTCGTTTTAAGAAAGAATACGTATATGTTTATATTATTAAATGCCTTAATTCAAATGTAAAATTCAAGTGTTGCTTCTCAAATACGGTTTTTTCTGTGTTTATGGTTATGCTGTATATTTTGACATTAAGATTAGAAACGTTGACTATGAAACTCGGAACGATTGAAATCGAAAAACTGGCGACAAGTTAAAAGCATTTCAACTTTATTTATTCTTTTCAAACAACAACAAATACATGGATTTCAATGAAAAGTGTTCACTGATAATCTAGACAATAACTATCACCGCCACACAATAACTATATTTATTATTTAATTGTTTTGTTTTCAAAAAAGACTGGTTCAATCACATCAGTTCAGTATGCGATTTAACCAATTTTTTTAATTTAGTTGTATTCAACTGCAGCAATCAACCAAATACCTACATCAATTTTGTTTATTTATATAGCAAATCTAATGAAAATTAGCTTCATCTGATAACATCATTTCTTATAAAAATTCACCAAAAGTTCAATCAATTAAATTACAATGAAATGGTTCAATCAATCAGTTGCTGAAATTTAATTTTACAAAATTTTTTAGATTGAAAGTTCATCTATAAATTAAGTTTTTGACCAGATTGATAATAAGCGATTAATTAATGTTATTAAGAATTTGTTTGTTATTATAAAAATATCACTCACATTTCCAATTCAATTAATTATTTTTTTATCTTACTATGCAGCTAAATTTATATGTAACTAAATTCCAATCCCAAGTATCTTTTTGTACTCTATCAAAGCTCTATAATAGCTTATAGAACAAAAAATTCATAACAAATTTTCTCTAATATAAATGTGAAACCTCTTAAAGAGTTATAGAGCTCTAACGGAACTAAGTGCACATTTAGAACTATTTTAGAATAAAAATTAGCTACCATATATAGTGTAAACAGAATTGAGGGGACTAGCGACAAATACAGCTACAACTTCTGTCAAAAAAAATAGCCCCATACATTTTATATGCAGATAAAACCCAATTGCGTATACTGTAGCTGGGCGACGGATACAAATTAAAAATTTTTTTATTTTTGTACCCATCGCCCAGCTACTTTTGGTAGCGTATGATTGAACATATGATTAGTCGTAAACAATTTCCAACAACAACATTAAAATATTAAAAATATAAATCTGTTTTCTTTTACATTCTTTGAATTGGCTTTTGAGGAAAAATTAATAAATTTAGTAAATTTAGTTCAGCTCTACTTGTATCCGCAATTGTGTTTATGCCATTTATACCAATAAGCAGTTATAGAGCAGTTAAAGAGCATGAAATATCAGATTATTTTTATCAATTAAGTTGCTGATCCGCTCTATAGAAGTGCTTAATTAACATTTGGGTACTCTTATGGAGGCTATATTTCGATTCAAGCAAAATTAAAATATTTTTAGAAAAAAATTAAAACTATAAAGTACTTCGCTAATAAGCCATAACATCACAAATTACAATTTAAAAAAATTATTTACCATTTCTTCAATAATTTTTTGTCAGTAAATTGTTAATTACAGTAAAATAAAAACAAAATAAAAATAAATTACATAAATTGCTAATATCCATTATCAAAGTAAAAAAAAAAAAAAGGTTATGGAAAATTCATCTTTAAAAAGCTTAAAATTCACAAAATACAATCAGAAACACCTCATAGCAATTTTTTTTTTAGAAAGCCCAAAATTATTTTCTTTGGAAATAAAACAATAATAATGCACCGACTAGCAATGCATAATTATGCAGAGATTAATACTTAGATAATATGCAATCTCACTTTTTTTGGTGCTTTTTGCTTTTTTATGTACCTTTGTATTCAACTGACATAACAATCTTTTTCTAATTTCTTCACTTAAAAACATAAAAACGAAGAAAATTGTACAAGTCAGCAAAGGTGACTGAGAGTCCATCGTGGATTTTTATCATTGAAAAAGATGCATTTTTATATAACATTATAATAAATGTATTCTAAAATTTTTATAATGATTAATATTATATTTTTTATAATGGATATTCGTATATTTATTATTATCCAAGCTTAAATTGTTCGTAGAGGAAAAATTAATTTAAATTTCCATCTGTAATGGAAATGTTTAAATGAATGTGACGAAGAAAAATAAAATTTGATGTTACCATCAAGTACTAACTGAAAAATTAAAAAAAATATTGCAATATAAAATCTTTCAGCGTGTGTAAAGTCTATTCCCAAAGCAATGAAAAATGTCACAAATTGTATTAATACCAAACAGGTAAATTATTTAAACAGAGCAAAGTCTTATACAGAACGATTAGCTTCTTACAGACAAGTACTTTCAAAGTTGTTTAAGAAATTCTTTATGAAAAGCTAAATTGCATATGGCGTATTGCATAAATCGGCAAGCATGAGAATAGAGTGAGTATCTTAATATATTTTTTACATCCGTTTATTTTCATTTGTCAAAATTATGCATTTTGTCAACAAAACAACAACTCATTGGGCCTGTTTCCACGAATCAACATGCATGATGACACTTTTAGCACACATTTCTACCCTCTTACCTACAAACACATTTTTTAAAGGAGATTACAAAAAAAATATCTGAAGCCAACAAAAATTTTTCATTGCTCTTATGTATTTGTGAAGTGCATACCGTGCGGGGCCAACATTTTTTAGTCTGCAAATTATCTCTCGGTGTCAACACAAATATACCAACCTCAAATTTAGTTTGTTGGGAAAAGGTTGAGAGACTAATAAAACAAAACATATCAGTTGACATTCTCTAATAAGGCCCGGCCCGATCATCCCACACAAATCCATAGATAATACCTATGTAAAAATGTTGAGTAGGATAAAAAAAATTTGATGTATTCGCTGTATTTATACTTGTTTAAATAAATATTATATAGAAATTAATAAAATGTTTACACACCCATAGATAAAAAACATCATTACCGTGAATACAAGTGGAAGCTTAATGATTCATGGAAACAGGCTCATTGACACATCAAAAATACAATTCTGCATGCATTCAGTACTATAATTTTGAAATAACCAAATTAAAATAAAATAAAAAAGAATGCTAACATCTTAAAAATTTTACACAAATAAAAGTGTGCAAGAAATAAAAACCCAAAAAACTCATCCCGATTCTAACAAGTAACCAGTAATAAATAGTTTCACTTAGTTAGAAAAATACAACAATAGAATAAGTTCGGAGAGTATTTAACAAAAAATAACTATTTCACATGTAAAAAATAATGTTTACTGTTCAGCGACATCCTTAGATATTATTGAAAGGTTCAAATAAAGCCTGTGATGATGGTTTCCATTTTTAAGGTAACAAAAAATTAGCCTTTCATTGATTACTTATTAAAATAGTAAAATTTAACTATGTCTAATAAAAGTAGCGAACTGATAACTTTTCTATATTATTTATTTCATTCGAATTTGGCAACAACTCACGATATCATGTACTTCAAGTATTTTCACTATTTTTGCATGATGGCCTAATATACAAAATTGAAATAGTTGACTCCTGAGCTCACATATTATTAGAAAGTTATCTGTCTCATAGACCATTTAAAGTCAAACACAAATCAATTATAACTAAAGAACAACAAATTAAAGCTGGCGGTGTATAAGGTAACATGCTCGGACTAATTTGTACTTAATATTTACATCCGATCTCCCAGAAAACAGTCAAGTGTTTCTATCTACTTTTGCAGACGACACGGCGATATTGAACACTGACAAATGTCAAAGAATGGCATCCCAACAGTTACAGTCCAATCTGGGAAGAATCGAAAATTGGGTCGAGAAATTGAAAATTAAAGAACAAGGGTCATCGCATTCACATTGAACAGAGACATGTCCACCTGTATTCCTTAACGGTATAGAAATACTTCAATTCAATGTAGTAAAATTTTTAGGAATTCATCTCGATAGAAGATTAACCTGGAGGAAGCACATAGACACAAAAAAAATGCAGCTTAAACTAAAAATGATTTCTCTGAACTGGCTAATTGGGAGGAAATGAAAAACCTCATCTACAAACTGATCATAAAGCCAATATGGTCTTACTGATGCCAAATCTGGAAAAACATGTACTAAAGTAATTTGGAGATAATCCAAATATTCCAGTCGAAAACAATGAGAATGATTATTAATGCGTTTAAAGTCCTCATCTACAAAGTGATCATAAAGCCAATATGGTTTTAGGGATGCAAAATCTGAGATAACCCAAAGACTCCAGTCGAAAACAATGAGAGTTATTATTAATGCACCATGGCACATTAAAAATTCCAACCTTCATAAGTACCTAACCTAATCTATGGTAGGAGAATTTATTGAAACAAAAACAAAAAATTGTACCAAAAGAAGCCCACCCCAACCTACTAGCAAGAAGATTGATAAATCTACCATCATATACTAGACTGAATTAAAAAAGTACTCAATTTAGCGAAATCAATAAACTGTTATGTCCATTGAGGCAGATCCAATTTTAAGTAAAAATAGTTATAAAATTTTAACACTTTTTGCTACCTTTAAAATTGCAAAAAGAAAATGCATGGAAAATAATTATTATTTTCCTTGGAAAGATTGAATAACATCAAATTAAGTCGTAACAAAAAAAAATAAAGAAGTACTTTCACTCAAATGCATCTATTAAACTTCAAAGAACTTCTTTTTCATATTCTGAATTCAGTACTCAGCAATGATTTACAAGTTCGTATTAAACAATATTGTAATCGCTTTTGTAATCCAATCAATTAACAGTGAAAGAAAGGTAGTTTAGTAAAGCAATTTAGAAAACCCTGAAAATGGATATTTTATGATTTAAAAACTTGTCATCAAAACAATCTGAATTTATAAATATTTTTTTAAAAATATATCAAATTTAGCTTAGAATTTTTTTACTATAGGTGAATAAATTTTTAATCCGAATTTCCTAGAGTTGGTCAAATCATCACTTTTTTGTATAATTTTTTATTTTGCAAAATTTAATATGTAAAATTTTTTTTCAAGATTTTCCATTAGATATTTTTTACTTTAGAAACAACACTTACCACATAAAATTATTTTAAAAAATCTCAATATGAAGAAGATTTTATCTCGTATAATAAACTTTTTCTGAGATGATCAGAGTCTCTGTAGCTATATTTTATAATATGTACATACCTATTTACCAAAACTTAATGGAAGAAAAAAAAAATTAAAAAATATTTTTTCTACAAAAAAAAAAATTTACAATTAAATACTTAGGTATGTATTTTGAAGTACCATCGCGAAAGTGAACGTAATGATTTCTTACGCATTACAATAATTGCGCGCATATTATATATATATATATATATATATATATATATATATATATATTAAAACTATATAATATGATGAGCCCGATTAGGACTTAAAGTAAATTTATGAAATTAAATTAAATATTTTTATTTATATGGAATGAAATTTTGCATAGCATCCTAGTAGTAAGCATTATCCATCGTAGTACGAAAATGAAAAAAGTTTGTAATATAAAATTTCTGAATTCACTAAAATAAACACTCGAATTTTTTGTTCAATAAAATGACCCAATAAAAATATAAAAAGGGAAATATCAAAAAGTATTTCTACTTCTATGATCTTTGAACTGGCAAGATTCAAATTTATGGAAGAAGAAAAAGAGGGAGTACCTAATCAATACTAAAAAGTTATTATTTTAATAGAAAGGCGTTGAAAGATCTATCGTTAGTACAAAATTTAACAATATTTAACATTAGGACCTAAGCCTAATAAATTCCAATGGAAGAGATGTAGAAGAAGAATGATGGAAAATGTTTTAAACGAAAACTTTAATAATCAGCATTAGAAATTCGTATAAGAAACTTATAAGGTTTATTCCATCTATCTAAGAGATTGATATATGTACAAAGCTAAACAAAATTACTTCGATATTTATAAAAAAAAATTTGATAGCTTGTAACTCCTAAATAAAAATTGCCTTTCCATACAGTCTTTTGTTTATTAATCACTTGATTAATCATCTTAGAACTCATCCTTGGCAGACTATTTACAGAATATTTTCGGAGCACTACTGACAATGCATTGTATTGTCAGTGTAGTGGAGTAAATTATTCTTGTATACTTTGACGAGAGTGTGTCGCTAAAATTTTACATTATTTGTCTAATTAAATGTCAAAATCAATTTAGTTCTGCAAAATATACCAAAATACTAATATTATATAATATCAACTATATTTGGTAAAAATATCTTAATTCTTTACGTATTCCTGCTTGGTAACATATACATGACAACGTTTTGTGGAAGTTACTATTTTTCTTTAAATGGTGAAATAGCTCTTCTTCAATAGCTGGCCTGAACAAAATGGTTCTTCCACATTGAATTGTGTGTATCATCAAGCTTATCTAAAAATATTTAATTATGTAAATCTTGCCATATTATTCTGCGATTTGTATAATATGTATGCATTTTGGATAAAGATTTTACATAAGTGAATTGTGCCAATTTTTTTGTGCCAACGAAAAGTTTTTTCGGCAGCAGACTAGTAAGATAATATTTGATCTGACTGATCAATTTTTGACATTCCATACTTCTAGTCATACAAAAAAGTTCAAAAAAGATGTTCAGTAGATTTTTCTGTTCTAAATGGTTCTAAGGTGTTTGACAGTTAACTGTCATTGTCCAAAACAGTTCTGTCGATTCTGTTCTAAATCTACTGAACAACTTATACATACATAGA
The DNA here is from genome assembly GCA_963942445.1 of Argyra leucocephala. Taxonomy (NCBI): domain Eukaryota; kingdom Metazoa; phylum Arthropoda; class Insecta; order Diptera; family Dolichopodidae; genus Argyra; species Argyra leucocephala. Next base: position 92,544,910 of record OZ012678.1, read on the forward strand.
TTAACAAATATTTCCTATTCAAAGAAGAACATATTCACAATTAGTATTTGGAAAGTTTGACAACGATGTAAAAAATAATTTCTGAATGTTTTTGGATATATCTATAATTTACGTTACTCTATTCTGACAGAAGATAATGACTTGAAATGTTTAACTCACCAGTTTGTTGGAATTATATTTACAATTATCTGTCCAATCTCATTTTACATATCTTTGTTTAGTTATTCTTAAGCTTTGGCTAGGTCAATTATGTCTTCAATTTTAATTAGATCAAACTGCAAAATTTGTTCTGCCCCTGTTATAATGTAAAAACAATTTGAAATTGAAAAAAATTGTAGTTTAGTATACATAAATGAGTAATTAAACCCCTTCTATTTCCCTCAAAAAAATGTTACCTTCGGGTCATAAAATGACCCAGTTTTATTATTCAATAAGTTTAATTAAAATTATTAACAAAAAGTACAAAAATTCACAAAAATCATTAAAAATGTTAATTAGTAAAGAGCTTATGCGACATGTTGCTCACAATAGGTTGTGGTAAGCGTTGTCGTATGGCTATGTGTTGGACACACAGCAGTGATGCATAGAATACAAAATGCTTACTAGCATTTTGTTTGTTGGTAGGTGGTACAGATGATGCTGAAGTTTGACTCCTCGTCTTGAATACGACGAACAAGGCTAGCAGAAAATTCAGATCTGGGACTGACCTTACGACGAACAATGTGTGGTCAAACTTTCAAGACTTTCTGACAAATTTTGTAGAAATAAACGACGTTGTCTAATTATTTGATCCAGCGTATCTACGCCACCTTTCGTGAAGTTGTAATATACAATTATCTCCGGAATCTTTTTCGGACTATCTTGCGAAATCCTTTTATCATCCTTTTATCATCCTTTTATCATGCAAAGTACTTAATAAAGTAACTAGCTTGTACTTTTTTGGAACGTATTGAACAATAGTTTCTTTGTTATAGTAAAAAAACTTTCTTGAATATATCGGAAGCTTGCGAAGTTCAATGACTGTGGCATGAACTGGCAAAAACGTTTTATTTTTTCCTACTGTTCCCATAAGAGTAATTTTCCTTTTTAACAGTTCTAACGCCAAATGATGGCTAGTAAAAAAGTTGTCGATTGTAACGTTGCGGCCTTGATATTGTGATATCAAATCTAGCACAACTCGTTCGCCTTGATTTCTTTCTGGTGCATCTCCACGTTTACCAATATAAATTTGGAAGTTTACACAAAAAGTTGTATTAGAATCAGTTGCTATTCTGTCATCAAACGCAAACATGCGAGAAATTTCAAGAAAACGCTTTAGTGACATTACATTGCGCAACATTGGACGTCCGTGAACTTATGCCATAAGCTTTGAATGCTTTCACCGTAGGAACGATAAACCCCATCAAATAATAAAATAGTTTGTGTACAATTCTTTGTATACATATGAAATTTATTTACATACCTATCAGCAATAAAAGACGCATCAAATTCAATTTCATTTATTTCCTCGAAATCGCGATTTATTCGATTTTCTTCCCTATTAGTAAAATTAATAACATATTTTTTCATGGCTGAAGTTAATAATAAATCAAAAGAATCCCTCATTTCATAGATCCGCTGAATAGCATAAAATGTTATACCTATGCGTTAGTGAATAGTAGATTCAGCAGGAACACATGTTTGTATGCTACCAGGTATGGACAACAATATGCTATAGTACGATCTTTGCTCAAATATTCAAACCGATTTCCATCAATCTCTGCTAAATTAATATCATACTGTGAGATATCAGAAGCATTTTGCTCGTCTAATTCATAATTATTATCAATAATATCACCATCATCACTTGATTCTCCATCAAGCTCATCCTCAAAGTCGAGAAACACATACTACTTGATAGCACATTTAAAAAAATAACTTAAAAATTATTGCTAATGCACGTAAAAACTTACAAAATATTGCATGACCCGAACAACACATGTTTATACATGTACCATAGCCAACTATAAGACACAAATAAAACAAATTAAAATTAATTTATCAAAAATATGCTTAAATCCGTGCACTAGGCAGAAAGGAAACCAAATAAAACCAATTTAAACCTCAAGATTTTTTCACTTAAAACCACTTTGGGTCATCCACATGATAATAGAAGGATTAAGAATGTACAAAAAACTAGGAGGGTATGAATAACAAATTTACTGTAATCCATTTTCTAAAATCATCATTTATTTTTCTCACTCTTTCGGAGAATATGAAACTACCGTTCAGATCCATTGTGCTACCGAAGCTTTGCTTCAGTCTCTCATAATAATTACTTTATCATAAAACAGATTATTAATTCACGGTTTCTATTTTGCTGTACCGATTGTGTTACCCATCGTTTTATAGAACAAACGAATTATATTTCTCAATTTGAACAACCGTTTACCACATCGTTGGATCATATCACATATTCTATGCTACCGATAATTCAGTAGATTACATCAAAGACAAAGTATAAAAAATGTTTAATATTACTCAGGACTACTGCAAAGTTTGGCTACTGAAAATCAACATCAACAAATTCGAGACAATTTAGTTCCGTAACCCGGTTGATAAAGCTAGTGTATATATCAAGAAACACAGGAAAGAATTTGAATTAAAATCAGCTGAAAATGTTATCTTAACTAATATAAAAAATAGTTAAATACCTAGGAGTACAATTACATCGTAACTTAAACCATATTGAACAAATTAAATTAAAGGTAACAAAGCTTTCATGGCTTCAAAAAAAACTCTTTTACAACAAAACCATTAATAAAAGATTTAAAATTATATGTTACCAAACACTAATAAGACGAACGCTTGTATATGGTGCACCAATATGGTACAACATCAGTGCGAGCTTAATGGAAACTCTCCGAAAATTTAAAAGAAAGTACATCAGAGTTTGTACTAATACATATAGAAAGCCCAATTCCGAATACAAGCATTACTACTCTAATAAATACTTGTACAAGAAAACAAACATAATTGGAATCGATAGTTTTATTATAAAATTAATTCGAAGACATTATTGATTTGTACATTATTAATTTGATAAAGCACAAAACACTCCGGAAAATGGTTTAATATCGCATATATTATACCACAATGAGGAGTTCATCAAAAAAACCTTACTCAAGGGCTTTGTAGCTACTGAGCATTTTATCTATTTAGATAAAAACGGTTATATTCAAAACCGTAATCATGTCCCTCTATTATACCATTAAAATAGACGAGCTACATGTAAAGCTATTGTTTGTAAATCTCAGGCAATAATAACGGAGAAAATTTAAAATTTGAAATGTCCATACTAGTTAAGGACAAATTAATTAAAGCAAACTATTGGTGGTTGCAAAAGTCTAATTATAATTATTCCAAAGTATAATACATTTTTTTTTTAATTAGGTTAAGCAGTTTTAGCTAGATTAAGATATATGTATTAAGTTAGGCTATGTTTTTAATAAATAAATATTGGTTTTTACTCCCTACTTTTCCAATAATATAACTCGAAGAGCTTTGTAAAGTTTGTACGTAGTATAAAAAATTCCTAAAACTGTGCGTAAAATTGACATAAAAACGAAAAAATTGCTTAGATGTTAATAAAATTAGAAATAAATAGCTGTTTTTGCAAATTTTTGTAGGCTAAACTAGTGCAAAAATGTCAAAATAGTGGGAAAAAAATTTATATTAAAAAAAAAAAATAACACATTATGGGGCTTATGATTGAAAACGAAAACGTTCAATCGTTTTCCGAATATCACTGACGTTTGTCGTTTGGTATGACAGAAAACGAAAACGGAAAACGTTAATTTCGAAAATAATTTTTCATATGATTGAAAACGATCGGAAAACGTTTGTAGTGCAAAAATCAACCGTTCAGTTGTGTTGGACGTTTGTATGGAAAAAGTTTATAAACATAAACAAAATGCAAGTATTTTTTTTTATATAACTAATTTAGGTGTTTATATTTGTATTTTTGTAAATAAAAAATTAGAATATAAACTTAGAAATTATTTTATTTATATTTATTTGTAAAATAAAACATTTAATTTGTAAATACAAATAAATACATATAAAATACAAAAAACAAGTGAAATTTTAACCTGTAATCCATTTAAAAAAAATTCTTTTCTATATAAAAGAAGAATTGTTTGTTTCTTTTTTTTTAGTTTTTAAATTTTTTTTTCTTTATTTTTCTATATTTAACTATTTTTTTCAATTTATAATTTATGACACTACACTCTACTCTACACTATTATTTTTTGTTTTGTTGTTTTATTAAGATTTATGTAATTGTTTATTAAATTTTAATTTTAGTTAATTGTTTATTAAATTTTAATTCAATTTTTAATTATAATGCAAAAAAGTGTTTTATGATATATGTTGTCATTCAAATAAAATTTTAAGTCCACCTACAAGATCGTTATATCTACCATCTTTAATTATACGATAAAATTTAGCGTTATTTACTCATATTTATGTTTTTAAATACCATACATTTCTTTTCTTTTGTTGTTATCCACGTAGGTCCACAAAACATGAAAATTAGTCTGAACCTGATGTCGGTGTTGTGCAAGTTTCGTAAGCCTTCATGATTATTCCTTAATTGACTGGTGGTATTTTAATTTTAAAAGAGTAGGTTGATTGGATTTCGTCCTTGAAGAATCATTTTATACTTTATATTGCTATTCATACATACATTTTTTTTTTCGTTAATCTCATTACAACTATCTTAATAATATTATTATAAGTAAAATACAAGATATCAAGTATAAATTTTGATTTTAATGAGGAAAATAGATCCAATGACTTCTTCTCCTACAAACTTCATTTATTTGTTTTGGAAATCTCTAACTTAGTTCCAACGGCGTGAATCTTTTAAGTCTGCGTGTTAGCCAAGTAATTAAAAGTTCTGGAATCAGCACAATGAAGGTTTTGAAGTCTTGTGTGCGATGATGTTGACTTGGATTTGATTGTTTATTTTGCAGATCCTTTCCTTGAAATCAGATCCTTTCCTTTCTGGAGATTTCTTGGAATCTTTAGATATTTTCGTACTCTGTCGTTTCTTACAAACCAGGGTGCATTTACAATGGATCGCAGTAGTTTTGACTGAAAACGTTTAATTTTTATCTATGTTTAAGTTACTTGTAGTACCCCATAGCACCAGTCCACATCCGTATGTCCACATTGATTTCAAAATTGATTTGTACATCATTAATTTGCTGTAATTTGATAGCTTGTAATAACGTATTATAAGCCAGTAGAGTTGGTTGAACATTATTCTTAGTTGCCTGTTCTTGTCGACAATGTGAGTCATTCATTATCCCATAAACGAAAAATCAATTTTATAAAAACATTAAAAACCACTTCTTTCTTCATACTCATTCATGATGTCCAATTCGAAAGTCATAGAAAAAGTGAAAGGCTTGCTAAAACCATAATAATTTCACGTACATATTTAATTCTTTTTTTATTTTCCTTTTTATTTATCTAAAATGGGATAAAATTAATTATCATCTTTAACTGTACATAATCAAATCACAAATAAAACCTGGGCATCGTAATCATATAAGCACATGTCTCATACACTAAAAGCCATGTTTCATTCCTGATAAAAACTAATTTCAAAATGATTTTACAACATAAATACGAGTACATTCACACACAACACAACATAAAATGATATATTAGGAGAGTTTTGATTTAATAATCTTTTTAAATAAATGTAATTTGTTAAATTAACTTTTTAATTTCATATTAAAAAAAAAAAATGTGGTAACATTTGACAAATTTGTTTCAAAACTGTAATGTAGATAGGTACATTGATTGCTTTTGTACAGAAATTCGAGTGGTATTTTTCATTCAAGTCAGTCACATTGATGAAAATATATGCAAGAATGTTAATTTCAATTCAGGGATACTTAATAAAATTAAAATTAATTAAAATTATACGAGTACATACATTTCTTTTTTATTACATTTCATAAACGAATAACATACATACAGGTAATAAAGTTTAAAGTGTGAATCTGACCAGACATTAAAGTTAAAATTAAATTTTGTAATTAAATTAACGAATCATTAATTAAAGAAATTTTATTTTCAGGTGGTGTATGACCACAGGAGAAGATTATGTTTTAAAAAAATTGTTATATGAGTTAAATTGTTATAGATTAAATTCAATTAAAAAAAAATAGGACAATTATTAACTATTGAAATTAATTTAATTAACATTTAAAATTTGAATGTTTTTCTGTTTATTTGTTAGTTTTGAAGTACATATTATATACAAATACAAATTTTCATTAAATTGAAATCTGTACCAATTCTTTCTCAAGCTTAATTTTCAATTATTATTGTTTTAGTTTGTGTTCGTTTTTTTTAATATTTTGATTTTGCTTATTAATTTTTGTAACAAATGATTTTTTAGATGTAATGCATTTCAGAAATGCATGCATATATTTAATTCTGTAAAATTTTATTATTATTTTATTATTATTTTCCCCTCTCAAATTTTTGGACCCTACTCACAAAAAGTGTGCACCATTTTAACACGTTTTCTGGCATGTTCACGTTCATGTTAAAGCTTTCCAGTGTAAGTACATTCAAGTACATTCTCTTTGCGAATTGGTTTTTATTAATAATAGCGTTCCTTTGTAAACTGTGTAAACTACTAATGAGTAGATTATTAAAGGAACGCTCATTTTATGCTCATTATAATAACATAACCAAAAAATATTGATGTTGGTTTGTTTTGTTTTGGAAATTTATTTATCAAAAATAATTTATCAAAAAATTCTCTTCTTTTCTTGGTGTTGTCTAGTTTTATTCATTAAATTTAGTTTTATATGTAATTATTTTTAAAATGTAAATTATTAATGTAAATTATTTTTTTGTTGAAAAATATTTCAATTTAAATTTTTGTTTATTTAAATGTCAATATGAAACTTCAAATTATAAATATGACACTAAATAATTATTCAGTACAAACATTTTTTACTCAGCACCTAGCGGAAAGTAGTTCATTACTAACCATTTTCTACACAAAAACAAAAGGTAGTGTAGTTGTGTTCAAAAATGTGTAAAAATGGTTAGTTTACACAGCATAATGGAACGCTACTAATATTTAGTTTCTTGTTCATTTGTTCTTTATTTTCGATGTTTAAAAATCCGCACCAACTTTTCCGCACCAAGCGTTTACTACTACTGTACTGTTATTAACAAAAGTTCAACTGCAAATTTACGCAAATTTACCCTTTCACAAAACTGTAGCGTACGTAGGTCATTTGATCCGACAAGTCAATTCCCGCTTTCTTTTTATTCTTTGCTAGTATTCCTAATGGTTTTATGGTAGATCGGTTATGTTAGCATTTTAAGAGTTTCTGTTGCTCAGTCTCAGCACTTGTAGAAGATTGTGGTGTACCTAATGGATAGCTGGTCTATCTCTTTATCTATAAAGTAAGGTGCATGTTTTGTTGTTAAAGATACGGACATCACGGGTATCTTTCCATTTCACAAGTACCCTCTTCGGTTTCTCCCGAAAATCTTTCTCGTTTGAAATAATGAAGGAGAACTTAATTCTTTTCGTATAAATTTTTTATTAACCCTGAGGGTGCAACCATGTGAGTGCTTTTATCTAAAAATAATTTTGTAAAGTTTTGTAGGTTGTGTGTAAAAGCTATTTTCATATAACGTTCTTCCTTCATTTAAAAGTCCTTCACTGAGTGTGAGACACACATACGGAACCAATCACATCTCACATTTGACATATGAACTCCAATTTTCCCGTATAAATTTTTAAGGACCATGCATTACCTTCACTTAATCATGATTTGAATAACTTTATATCGTAACAATGAGCTCTTGCAAGTTTTAAGCAATACACTGAATGTGATAATATAAAAGTCAAAAATGTGAAATTGACTTCGGTGTAATCCAAGGTAGCTCACTTGGTCTAGTTCTATTTTCAATCTATATAAGTACTTTTTCAAATTTGAAGCTATATGGTAAACCATTTATGTATGCACTTGTTATACCGGGTGTGCCTGAGCATGTGTATCAGCTTTTTAAGAGGGGAAGGAGCCGTTATTTTAAAATTTAGAAAAAAGTTTGTTAACTAAATCGAGGGTGCTCTATCGATTGGTGGTATTTTCAATTTCCGGAAATGACCGCAAATAGGTTTTTTAAGACAAAAAATCGTCGAAACTGGCTGAAATCGAGATTTTTAAAGGGAAAGGGGTACTTATTAATGCAAATTCAACTTCTACAACAAAAGATAAGATAATTATGTTAAATGATTTTTTTTGGTTTCTTACAATTTTTTTTTTAAATTAATAACAATAAAACAAAAATGCTCAATATTTTCCTTTGGTAAACTAACATTAATGATAATCTTTTTTATAAATTTATTTGATTTTCATGTTATCATATTTTTTTATCTCAGTTTTGGGTTCCCACAAAGTTTAAACAAAAAAAAAAAAACAAACAAAAAAAAACAAAAAAAAAAGCTACTTTACAAAAGTTTCTTTTTTTTTGATGTAGAATCCGAATTTGCTTTAAAAAGTAATTCTTCCCATTTGAAAATCTCGATTTCGGCCAATTTTGGCTATTTCAAAAAAACGGTCCTTTCCGAAAGTTGAAAATACCACCAATCGATAGAGCACCCTCGATTTAGTTAACAAACTTTTTTCTAAATTTTAAAATAACGGCTCCTTCCCCTCTTAAAAAGCTGATACGCATGCTCTGGAACACCCGGTATATAAAATGAAAACACATACACAAAACTAGAAACAACAATCAATTTAGATATGAAACTAATATATAAATGGATGTGTATACATAAGCTTACAGTAAATGTGAACAAAATAAAATGTATGTTAATTAAGCCAAATAATGAAACTATTTCGGTATTTTATGATAAAAATAAAATAGATCAACAAAAACTTATAATTATCTTGTATATATAGTGGATAAAAATCTGACTTGGAATACACATATAAATGAACTAGCTCAGAAAGCAAGGGGAATAGCTGTAGTATTTAAGAAAATAGGGAAAAGGGTATCTAACACCAACAAAATATCAATTTACTACAGCCTTTTCCATAGCACTATTTCTTATGGCATAACCATATGGGGTAACACATTTGAAAGAAATTTAAACATGGTACAAACAGTACAAAAAAAAACCATAAACCATAAAACATATTTTGCCTAAATAGAAGAACATCAACTAATACAATACATAAAAAACATAACATATTAAAACTAAAGGACTTTCGCTATATTACACAAATATTACATATACACAATATAAAACACAGGAATATAAAATCAAACACACAATTAACATGCGGCAATGATGTTCATCAACATAACACCGGAACAGCTAATCAAATGCGTTTGTATGCCAGCGGAAATCTAAATGGACTGAGTCCTGTAATAAACACTAGCATCCGACAATATAACGAGCTACCGGATAATATAAAAAATTTACCACCAAAAAAATTAAAAAAAGAGATTAAAGTACTAATGTTAGAAAAATATAATAATTAAATATAAAAATTTCGAGTTTGTACATGTATGCATACAACTGAATGTTTAATTTGTCTTCTCTTGTTTTTACTAAATCACTAAATCAATAATTTTGTTAAAGATAAAAGATTTTTTTTTTTATAGAAAATTTTATTTTTATGTTAGATAATTGTATTAATTTTCCTTTTAAATGAATTGATCCAGTTATCCGCATTAGTCTTAAGTTATTAAGTTTTGATGTTAACAATATTTTGTATATACTCTCTATATGAAGCTGCAAGCTCTTTTGAGATTTGAAATAAATAAATAAATAAATAAAATAAAGATAAAATAAATTTCAAAAGAACAAGAGAAAACCCAGTAATTAACATTAAATAAAATTTAATAACATAAATGTGATTTGTATAATTCGTCTCGATAACGATTTAAACTGAAATAATTTATTTTACTAGTCAAGACTGCAAAGGTTCAGGCACTACAATGCAATCATGATGCAGTTTTTTAAGTAAAGAAAGTTACTGATAAATTATTATTTAAAAATGAATGTATCGAATGTCTGTTATTTACAGTCGATTTTGTTTCACACTAAGATTTCATATCCGAGCAGAATACTAATAGTGCTTTGATAAAATATTAACACCTATTTCCAAGTAAATGAATACCATTAATATGATATTTATTCTTTTGTTTTAATTGAACTCTGTACATGTCATATTTAAGTACATTATTTTAGTACATCGAGATGGTCTATCAACATTCATAAAGATAAAGACTTAATACAATTAGAATACAAATATTATAAAATAAAAAATATTTTAGAATTTAAGTATCAATTATACTACGTTTTATTTATAATTCAAATCTACAAAATTCATAAATTTGTTTACTATATGCTGGAGTTGTTATTTTCTTAAGGTAGACCTCATTTCGTTCGTTACCCATTATAAAGTACAATGTTCATACATATTTAAATATATTACTTAGTTCCAACCGAAGCTACAGACTATTCTCTATGGAAAGCTACTAAAAAACTGAAGCGTCCAAAACAACATACTGCACCAATAAAAAAAATAACGGTGATTGGGCAACATCGGACAAAGAAAAAGCACTGACCTTTGCTAAACACCTTGAAGCAACCTTCAAACCATATGAATGTTAAATTACCGAAGATCAAAACCATGAAATAGTAAAGTTTCTAAATGTGCCACTGCAATTATATGTTCAAATAAAAAATTTACCATTTGTGAAGTGATAAAAATAATAAAAAATGAATTAAACGTAAACAAATCCCCAGACCACGATAGAATAACCAGCAAGCTACTTAAAGAATTACCTCATAAGGGACACGCAATCATCACCTACATTTACAATGCAATTTTAAGAATCTGCTCTTTCCCTAACCAATGGAAAATGGCCCAAATTATTCTAATCTCAAAGCCAGGGAAGGATCCAAATATGGTACAATCATATAGAACAATTAGTCTACTGCCAATCACATCTAAACTCTTTGAGAAACTCTTCATAAGTAGACTCAAGCCAGTCCTGTTATCAAAAAATTTGATCCCATGCCATCAATTTGGTTTCAGACATAATCATGCTTCAACAGAACAAGTTCATTGCATAGTGAATAAAATCAATAAAGATTTCGAGGAAAAAAGATACTGCTCGGCTGCATTTCTCGACGTAACACAAGCGTTCGACAAGGTGTGTCACGAAGGACTTCTCCATAAATTAAAAACCTTTTTACCTTACCATTACTACTTAATTCTAAAATTTTACCTAGCGAACAAAAAATTTTTAGTAAATATGGAGAAGCATCTACTTTACCAAATAATGTAAATTCACGAGTACGACAAGGTAGGGTGATTGGTCCAATGCTGTATTTATTATACACTCCTGATATTCCTACGAGCGAAGACACGATGATGGCCACATTTGCAGATGATACAACAATATTGTCACAAAATAAAGACCCAAACCTGGCGTCAGAGCACCTTCAAAGGGGATTAAATAAAGCTCAACAATGGCTAAAAATTTGGAGAATAATATCTAACGAATCCAATATAAAAAAGGACTTAAACATATGCTCCGTGAAAAGGTGGTGACAAAAACCAGCAAAAGATACCACGAAATATTGCAGCTCCATCCAAACCAATTGGCAGCTGGCGTGCTGAATACCGTCCATATAAGAAGACTAAATCGCCTCAGACCTCAAAATCTTTTAAATAGATTCTAAAACTAAAGTCAAATTCATATTATATTTTTTTTATTGTTGTTTTTTTCTTTTCTGTAAGTAACTTTAGAGTCATAAATATTTAATATTAAAATTATTATTAATTTTTGATACAAGGGGTCGATTCAGTGGAATTGTCCCTCCCAAGCCATCTGTACATTTTCACAAATTTTTACTTGTTATCTTTAATATGCCTTTTGTATAGTAATTTATAAGATAGTTGTAATACAATCATAGAGATCAATAAAATATATATATATATATATATTTAAATAAAAAATCGTATACATAAGTAATATATTTACACGCTATAAATTGCAATAACTCACAATATTTATATTTAATAACTGAAATTTAATTTGATACACTGATTAAATATAAAATAATACATATACACAAATATGTAATCCTCTATAAAAATTATTCAAATTAAATAACCAATTTAGAATTATTATAAAAATGCTACTTAAAGTGTAATTTTCGATTTTTAAGTAGCATTTTTATTAATATAAATCATTATGAGTTTCATGATCTTCCCCACTGAGGGAGATCAAATCAACACCATAAGTGAAAACAATAATAATATGTGACAAAAAAAAATTAAACTGGTACTTAATCATATTAAATCAAATATTTAATTAATCATAAATTTTAGCAGCTATAAAAAATTACTATAATATGCCCAACGAAAACTAATAGCATTAATGAAGTTTCACGCAGGATCGTGATATGATGAAAAACCCCATCATCACCCTCTCTGTAATACACATAATACAAACTATTTTGATTTTTTTTTCATCTGAATTACTACAAGCATTGAGTTTTAAATCAAAAAATATTTTTTTTTTTACACACATATTTTCGTTTGATGCCAAATGCTGTAAACAAAAGCAGCATGCACCATCGAAAAGTTTATCTTAAGTTTGGCATGTGGTGCAATGTATCAATGTACCGTTTTCGTTATTTTTTTTTGGACAATAATTTTATCTTATTTAATTTGCATGTAAAGCATGTAAAAATCAATTTTAAAATGTTCTTTTATTTTTTGTTCCAGTTGAGATTGCGTTGAATGAACCTGCAACTTTCGTAATTTTCTGCACTGCAACATATTAACGCGAGTCATAACTATTTTTTTTTCTTTTTTTGGTTTTCTTTTTGAATTAACATAACTGTTCATTATGTTTTAAACTTTATATATTATGTATGTGTATATTATGTCATTTCCTATTTTTTATTTTAGAATGGATATTATATACTAAATTGCCAATTGTTGTGATTTAGCCTTGAAATTAACGTGAATTTTTCGATTCTATTTGATGTTAGAAATTTTTTCTTGAAGTTTGATACAAATAACAAGACAATTCAGAAAAAAATATATCATAATATGTATAACTGCACAAAATTAATCCATCCCAACTATAGGATTGTTTTTTTTAAAATTCATATTTAAATACTACCTTAACAAAGTACTTAATCTTTTAATGAATTTACACTAGAAAAGGAATGCCAAATTTATTTTAGAAGAAAATGTTAGTGGTCAAACTGCAGCATGACCATATGAGTAATAATCACCAGGTTATGATCTAATTATATTATATAGTAAAATATAAAAAGACTTACTGGGATTGAAATGTAACAAAATATTAATCTACATTATGAATGCTGTTCGAAGATCTGGCTATGTTCTATCACAGTGGAAAGTTGAGAAGTTGAGCAAATAATCTTGGTACTAATATCAAGCAAGCCAAGTGAAAAAATTAGATCTAGATCAATCAGTCTACTACCAAATTAAAATTCTATTTAGATAAAGTTATACAAAGTGTATTGGATAGATTTAAGCCGATATTGAAAACAATACAATTCAAAGCAATATTCGGCTTTGCAAAATAACATGCAACAGTCGAAGAAATCCATAAAAAAGCGGATGTTAAGTTTAAATTAGAACAAATATTGTACAGTGGTATTTTAAATATTTTACTACTCTATTGCAAAAAAGTTGACCCATCCTTAAACTTATCTTCTTAATAAAAAATGTTGTGTTTGTAATTACCATATCTATAACATTTGATTTTAGGTCGTTTCTACTGAGATTTTATAGAAAAAATTATTAAAAAATTCATCATGTTAGTACTGAAACGGATTTAAAATACAAACACGGTATGGACCAAATTTTTTGCAATAGACTAGTATTTAAGTTGTAATTTAATTCTACATATTTAATATATTTAAATCAAATTTAAGGATCCTGCATTGCTAAGCATTAGCCAAGTTCTGAATAAAGTTATTTCATGAAGGATTATTGTACAAACTTAAGCAGTTAAATGCTTACACATCATTGCTTTTTATTTCTACGATCATAACTTATCGAAAGGTACTTTTTCGTGAAGCATCAAGGTACATCGATCAATAAAATTATATCCGAAGCACTGCAGTGCAATCTTTTAGGCCCTGTCTTATACCTCATTTACACTGCAGATTTACCAAGAATAAGTGAAGCAACCGCTGTATGTTAAACCAGAGAAAGTAAAAACTGTAGTTGTTCTAAATACCAAAATATTTTGAAAGAAGTTGTAACGTGGCGCTGAACTTAGATAATTCACTTGCATGGAGAAATCATATTCATAACAATAGGTAACAACTCAGATTATTGCTAAATTATTGCTAGATTAAACTAAAGTATATTGGCTGACATTGAATACAATTCTACTAATATTTAAAAATAACAAATTATTAATTTCTAAAATTAATTCTAAATATGGACCTACGAAAATGTGGAGGATGAGCTGCAATTTGAATATTGGATTTATCAATAATGATTATTTGATTAAAACAGCGAATACCAAATAAGATTAGTTACACATGGCTTATTGACTATAAGTGATGTTAATCGACTTTAACTTAACAGCATTCTGTAGTTTTACTCAACAGGTATTTGAAAACAACTTCATAAAGGTCCAACAGTACAATGATATCAATGATGGATTGTTAACTAATGGGTTATTTCGCTCCCGCCATTGTATCATATTTAATTTTGTTGTTTTTTTTTATACGCAGGCTGGTGGGAATCTTCAAAAGACACAATGAGCCCCGTAGCTTGACATTGCGTGTATGATTCTTACCCAGTAAGCCACACCCTTCCTATATTGCGATCTAGTCCTACAGGACTAATGAGCAATTTTTTCTTGGCTTTATTTTAATTTTCAATGTAAACTACATCCAGAGATGTCTATCTAACTGTTCCTTTGACGTATTCACCCATACACTTGAAGACCCATCGCATCACCGACGAAAAACAGACCAGCGTTCCAAAAAAAATTGTAATTCTGGAAGACTTGGTGAAAAATCTCGTTTCGTTGGTAGTCAACATAACGACATTCTTCACAAATCCCGAAAAACAAATCTATCTGAACGTGGGAGCAGGTCAACCCCCGATCGCCGACGCGACAAGTTCTCAAGAATGTGGGTGATTATTGTTGCACTAACTCAAAAGGCTTTACCCTTTTGAGTCGTGTGGCTATATTTCTATTGTCCAGGAGCTGGACTACCTCGACATTTACATGATGCTGGAGCCTTTTTTCGTGACTTCTTGCTTCTGTATTTCTTTATCGACAGATTCTATTTGCAAATCTCTATGTAGGTCATAGTTTCTGATGAACCAGAGCGCGTTCACAATGTTTCTTAGGACCTTATTCTGGAACCTCTGAATAATATCTCTATTAATTTTTTTGCCCCATAGCTGAATGCTGGATGCTGGAACTGGTTTCAGTATTTGTTTACAGAGTAGAATTTTGTTTTGTATTGTTAATGTAGAATTTTTACCTATGAGCCAGTACGTTTTTCTATAGCGGATTTGTCATTCTTCTTTCTTGTTTTTGATGTGCGCTTTCCAGCGAAGTTTCGTATCTAACGTTATACCAAGATATTTGGCAGTATCTGAATGGGGTATTTCTTGACCATTTATATATACTGGTTTATGGTAAATTTTTTTATTCGTGAAATTCACATGTACTGACTTAGCTTCATTTAATGTTAGCCTCCATCTTATTTTATAATCTTGGATTTTAATGCTCTCTGCAGCTTTTCTGTAGATTCTTTATAATTTTATTACATTTAATGTGGGAAAAGAAAGAATATTTTAATATAACAATATGATAAGAAAGGTTTTCTAAAATAAATAAATAAATAAAACAAAAATGTAAATGTTGTTTTTGGGTACAATCATTGAAATTTGCAACCGCCAGCTAAAATAAGCCTAAATTACAACAGCTGTGTCTTTAAAATTAAAATTTAAAATAGTATACACACATATTAAATACAAAAGAAATTCTAAAAATTCTAGTTCCTGAGAATAGTGGTAGCTTTCCACATTTAATTTGTTGATACATCAGAAAATTGATCGCAGTACCGTACTTAATGTAGTAAAATGTATTCTACCTGAGTCTTAATGGCAATAGAATAAAAACAAAAATACAATAAATATTATTCAAAACGTATTTTGAATAACAGAAAACCACATCCTCTAACTAAGAACATAATTAAGTTCCGATAACAATTTTTAAGCTGTTTTATTATTGTTTCTATATGTAACATGTACTAAAAATATAACTGTAAACATAGTGTGTATTATTTAAAAAAAAACAACAAAATATAATAAAAAAAAACCGTTATTATAAAATACGTGATATGTACCTGGACATGCTAACCTTACAATCGATATCTCTTAATAAATATTTGAGGTTTGGTATATTAAATGAAATTGAGCAGAACTTCCATCAGAAAATCAAACCAACATTATTGGAACAAAGGAACATTATTGTTCATAATATTTCAATTACTATAATTTAATGCCAGTATCTTAATATATTAGATATACTTATGCACATATTTAATATGTATTTTCATTTGTATAAATATTAAATTACAGTTTTTTTTTGTCTTCTGATATTTAAAAATATATAAATTCTATAACTGTACATGCATTGATTTGTATATAAGCATTTAGTTTGCAATTTTTTCTACATTCTGATCTGACTAACGTTCATATAAAATTTAATATTTCTGGAATATAATAACAGGAGTGGAATTTATAAATGTATTGTAGTTTATAGTATGTAATTCATATTTTAATTTAAGGTACCTACATACATATAGTATATAGTTCATATAAATTGAAACCCTCAATAATTTGTTACTTTTAATTTTTTTGTTTTGCTCTGATTCGGTTTATGTATCACCTTTCGCAAATTAAGGTTTGATTTAATTCTGTTTATTTCTTAATGTCTTGGAAGAATGAGTAATTTTAAAATTATTTTAGTTAAAAATTAATTATACAAAAAAAAAATATGTTAGAATATAAACTAACTTTTTGAGGTGAAAAAGCTCTCTAGTAAATTAGTCATAAGATAATAATTCATCCTACATTGTAACTGTTATTCCAAATACACATGAAAACCGCCGACGAAAGATATATTGTTTCAATTAAAAATTAAATTATTCTACTTATCACTCTACAGAAATATAGACATATATTATTTAAATCACAATAAAACTTAGGGTAAAACTAAAGGCACCAACTTTGGCTTCTCTTCAATTGTCGAATAAATCTTTCGCCTTTTACTAAAGGTCAAACTGGAGGAATCCTTCTCCCATATTCTATTTGCTTGCGACGCCATAGCTTGCAAAAGACATAAATATTTTCAGGAATACACATCGCCTGATTCTGAAATTGACATCAACACAATAATAGCGTTCATCAAAGACATACATAAACCTACAATCATAAGATATTAAACGGGGAAGTACAATAGATGTCGCGCTTACATAGAGCTTTCAATAAAAAAGCTCAAAATGAAAGATTAGTTTTGCATTGGTTAATTGATCATAAATTCAAGCAATTATTTTAATAAGTATATATTTAACAGTAGAAGGTGTAGGACTGTTTAGTTTGTTCTCTCATCTCTACTTTGCTTTGCAAAAGTCATTAAAGGGGAGTTTAATAAAAAAATCAAGATTTATCAATAAGGTAAAAATACCCGTTATTATCCACGGTAATATCACGTCTTTTCACCGAATGTCAAAAGACCTCTTCTGTTTTAGAATATACCAGTTTAGCTATGTTTGGCTCATACGTTGATTTTAAATTTGCCTTGTTAAGTAATAGATTGAAAGTGGCCAACGTAATGCCTATCTTATAAGTTGTACTACTAACACCATTTTTTTAATTTTATTTTCTAGCGGTGTACGTGTAGGGTTCTATACTAATTTCACTGAATAATGGTAAATATTGTAGCAAGCTGTAAATGTAGCAAGCTTTTATCTATAATAGAATTCTGATGCACTTGCTCTGAGCATTAAATCTGACTTAAACATTCCTTCTAATTATACAGTTGAATGTAAATTAATTGTCAAACACATCAATTTAACAATTTGTATACTAAATCACTTTTCTGCGATCCGAAATTCGTACACGGATACCAATTAACTTTTGTATCGCATTTCAATATCGAAAACGAAATGTGATACAAGTATGTTACGCAGTTAAGCGTCAGGTTTAGATCTAATATCAAAAAATACCTACTTTGCAAAAAATTTAGTTTTAATATTCTACTAAGAACGAATAGTTAAAATGAAATAGAGCTATAAAAGAAATATATTAATCCCTCACATATAATTTGAACGCAATGTGAGCAATGAAATTTTAGAATTTGTATTTAGCTTATAAGCTTTTTATTTTATTTTCTGGAGGTGTCGGGTTCTACTAACCCCACTCTGATTATACTAAGCTCGATGCCTTTTAGTATTTGAAATTTTAATTGAACTGCTTGTTATTTCTTTTTAAAATGCACATTTAATGGCGTTAAAAGTTAAATAAATTTTGCATTCAGTTTTTCAAATTCCCTAAAAAACCTAGAATGTATTCAACTTTTGTTAGGTATGTAAAGCCACTGACAGCGTCGAGACTAGCTAACGTACAAAATAAATTATAATTTTGAAATGGAAAAGCATTTTATAAGTCATATAAATAAAAAAAACTTATTCTCTGAAATTCGTATTATTCTTAAAGAACTTTTTTTTCATTTATGGCCCGGAACCAGCAGTTGGTATATCTATTGGTAATATTAAACTATCAATAGAAAACACGCTGAAAAGGGAAGCAAATATTCTTTGGGAGCGTATGGAGCGCACCAAGATAAACACCAAAATAACCAACTTCGTGCTAACTCTCAATAAAGGGGACTGTAGGAAGATGGTGGGCATACTTACTGGTCATAACCACATGAATAAACACATGTGTAGACTAGCACTAAGGTTAAATTTCGAGGTAGTTCAGGAGTTTACCTACCTTGGAACCAGTGTTAATCCCACAAACGACATCAATGTGGAGGTACGGCGAAGAATAACCCTTGCAAACCGTTGCTGCTTCGGTTTGTCAAAACATCTCGGGTCAAAGCTCCTCTGTCGAAACACCAAAGTACAAATCTACAAAACGCTCATACTCCCGGTTTTGCTTTATGGATCAGAATCATGGACACTGCCTAAGGCAAGTGAGCATGCACTTGGTGTCTTCGAGAAGAAAATTCTTCGTCGGATATATGGTCCTGAAAACGTCGATGGGGTCTGGAGGAGAAGATATAATGCCGAAATCTATGAGCTGTACAATGAGGTGGACGTAGTCACAAAAATTAAAGTCAAGAGACTACAGTGGCTCGGACACCTAGAGCGGATGGACGAAAATGCTCCAGCCAAGAGAATCTTCGATTCCAGACCCGAAGGTACAAGACGTCGGGGCAGACCAAACCTTCGTTGGAGAGACGAAATATCGGCGGATTTAAAGCAATTTCGAATCTTCAACTGGAGAGAATCCGCCCGTGACCGGCAAAAATGGAGGATGTGGATGAGTCAGGCCCAGGACCTACATGGTCTGTTGGCCACCTAAGTAAGTAAGTAAGACTAGCACTAAGTGACGACCCAACCTGTAGACACTGTCTGGAAGAGGAAGAAACCTCCACACACGTTGTAGGAGAGTGCTTAGCTCTTTCAAGGCTGAGATTCAGGCTGCTGGAAACGCACTACATAACCTCAGAAAACTTCTGTAGGATAAGTCCCCCAAACCTATTGGCCTTTATCAAAAGGGTCGACTAAGTTGAGAGGTGGAGGACGGCATAAAGGGCTAAAAAGTCTACATGCCGGCTCTGACATATTAGGGCCACCTCCGTAGAAGAAAAAAAAAAAAAAAGAACTATTTTACTAAAATACTGGTCAAACTGCGCATACTATCATAAAAAGGACTGCAAATTACGCAAAATAAACTACTAAAAATGTTTCTAAACCTCCCTTGGTATCATAGTACATTAGATATCCATTTAAAATCCAAAAGTACGACTCCGACTCCGAAAACAAGTTAATTAGGCAATTGGTCGATAATTACTAAATGTAATTAAATTGTGATTGTTAGCTTTAATCATTTCTTTTTTATCTATTTTTGTTTTGTTTTCAATTTCTTTGTTTAGCTATAAATTAGTTTAAGTCTAGTTATAAGTTTTTAAGTAAAATTTTTAAAAATACAAATAGTCACAAGGTTTTTGTAATTTTCCACCATTTTTCCTTGTATCAATTAAAATAAATTGTAAATCAAACAACAAATGCAATGCAAAATAAAAATTAGAATAAAACAAATCTCGCAGTTGCTAAGATTAATTAATCTAAACTCTAACTTAAGTATAAGAAGACTCTGTCATTATAAATTATGTACATATTAACAGTTTTTGGAAATAAACGAACTATCTATTTTACTAAAATAGGAATTGGATAATTTCCTGCTGAATATGATTAGCCAAAATTTGACACAAATTGCTGATTGGGACAAAAAAAAAAAGAGTTGAGTTCAACTCGACAAAAACTCAAAACTGTCTAATTCACGCAAACTTCTAAGATTTGAAGCCAATCTTTCCCTTCAAGGTGTTACTTTGCAAAACTCGGATAGTGCAAACATCTTAGGTATGCACGTAAATCAAAAAAATACTTGGAATGACCATATTATTGATATTGCGAAAGGAACTGCCAATAATTTAGGCTATACAAGTCGTTTTAAAGCTCTATTCTCACCTTTGGAACACCTTAATATCTATAAAACATTGATACGAACCAAGATAGTATAGTATTCTCACATTAGGGCTAGCGCTCTCCTTTCAGCCTTAGTCTACCTTGACCACGTTCAAAATCGCGCCATTCGTCTCATAGGCGACACAAATGTAACTTCATTCTTAACACATCATCGTACAGTAGGAGCATTTTCTCTGTTTTATAGATACCTCATAGGTGTGAACACATGTTCAGTAGAAATCAAAGCAATACTCCTTCCTCTAACAGTTCCAACGCGAAACAAGAGGAGCAGCAAATGCCCATCCCTAAACAGTGGAAGTCCCAAGATAGCAAGGAAATGGTTATTGGAATTCATTTATAGTCCGTGCGTCGCGAATGTGGAATCACATTCTTCCCGACGTGTTTCCACTATTAAATAGTAACAGATCAGCTAGTTATAATTTGCAGATGTTCAAGTCAAACATTAACCATTTTTTGCTTACACTGTACCAGTTAATTTGTACCACACTTTTGTTCTTTCCCTTCCTTCTCTATCCCAGCCAAGCAGTACGTAAGTATTAAAGGTCCTATTGCCTAATAATGCAAAAAAATTCAAATTAATAAATAAATTACCTATTTTATATAAAAAAAAAATATATCATAACTGGATAATAAAAAAGCACAAATTATGAGAGTATTTTCTGTATTTAATTGGTACAAAATTTTCTTTTAAATTATTATTAAATTATTAAATATATTTAATAAAAAAATAAAAATATTTAAATGATTTAAATTAACGTGCACGGTGATATCTTGTAGCGAATTTTATTATTTTAAACTAAATTCACAGATTCTTTGAAATGCACATTCAGTATATAAAATTTGTAATCAAAATTAAATTTGTAACAATTTGTAAAAAAAAAATGTATAAATGGCTCCTCCACATGCACACTTATAAATAATAGATTGGAATTCTTAAAAAACTACATATGTACACATATACTTTCATTAGAAACATCTCATACATTTTTAATCCTCGTAAATTTACTATAATATTAATTAATTTGAAATTTGATATTGCGTACTAGGTTAATGTATTTAATGAATCAAGACAAATAATTCTATTAATGTTTATATCAGGTAGGTTTTCCTTTCTGTATTACGTCTAAAAAAAAAATAATATAATTTTAAATAAAAAATGGACGTCTTTACATTTGTCCTATTAACAATTTCGGAACTTAATTGAACATCAAAATCCAAATATGAGTATATTGTGGATATTAAATTAAATTCAGACATGTTTTCGTTTGAACGTCCATTTTAAAAGTGTTTGTTATAACTCGGAAAATGTCATAACCATGAGGCGTATTTCGTGTTATATACGGAGTGGCGTGATCTCCTACTCGTGTTTAGCGATACGTTGATACCACCTTATAGACACTTGTTAATTCTCAGCAAACTGATATCAACGTACTGGGTGCGTCACTACATCACTCCCCTTCGAGTGGAACGTACGTGTTACCACTGGTAGTGACCACTGGTTATAACATGATCCAGTATTTTTATTGCTAATATTTTCAATTTTAAAAATTCAACTTACACCTATGTTATTTATTTCATTATCTTATTAAAATAAAAACTTACATTAATTTACTTATATCTCTGTTATTTACATTGTTTTATTTCAAATTTTATTATTTATAACAGTTTTCATCCAGCGTTCTTATCTAATTAAAATTTTTCTCAACATCTGTTTCATATTAAAATTACATGTTTTTTTTATATATAAATTAAAAGAATTAACTGATGTTTGTTTTTAAATACATTTGATTCGGATTTTTAATAATAGTATTAAAAAGGATGTTAAAAAGTTGTAGTTCAAAATTTTCTTCAATATTATTTTTATTTATTGTTGGATCATCTCATGTTTTTTGTTTTTAATATTTTTTAAAATTTTCTTATTACTTATTTTGCATTCTTATAATCTATAATTATATATATGCATATATACGTGTGCATATATCCATTGATAAAAGAATAAAATATAACTAACTTATAAAACACTACCTAAATGCAAATCATTTATTTTTTTCATTTATGATTATTTGTTCATTTTTTTCTTCTAAATACCTGCACAGAGAGTTTTAATATGTTACAATATGAAACTGACATGTTTAATTTGCAAAACCGGTATATTTCGTTATCGAGAACGTCTTCGTCACTACATTATAAATAATAATTTATTGTGGTATTATAGTACAAATTTGGGTAAATAATAAAACCTCAAATTTTTATTTTACAGAAATAAATAATTTGAAAAATATAAGTAGTTTTAGACAAGATATATTAAAAAAAAAGTAAGTGTGTAAAGTAGGATATAGATTCTATTCTATTAACAATGTCATCCGACGTTTTGGCTGAGTTCAACACAAGATGTATAAAACCTATTCTACTTTTCGATATTTGATAATGATTTGTATTTCACTAGTAGTTTTAGCTACCACTTTACCACATGTTTCATACTTTCTAACCTATAAACTGATTTTGTAGAGTAGAAGGGATTTTTGCTAGTGACAATAAAATTTTGCTGAAGGGTTTAAAAAAGATTGTATGTAAACGCTAAATTTATTGATAGTGTTTTAAAAAATTTACACACATGCTTAGGTAAATGACTACTAGAATAACTACCATTGGAAACATAAAGTGGAGTGACAAAGGATAACTAGTGGAATATAGACTAATGAGATAAAATTTTGCTAATGCAATATAATAGCGTACTATTCAATGCTATACTATATAGATGTAAAGATGTAAAATAATGTGCATGCATGTTATATACAACATTTTATTCCTAGAAAGATGACATTCACTTTAATGATTCATTCATTCGTTTTAACATAATATAATATTCAAATATAACTAAAAGAATAAAAATAGTTAATGAAAAAATATATAAAATATAAAATTCTATGAGAGGGGGTTCTTATAAAAGCCACTTTGAATACAAATCGTTGAAAAAAATCTACACCTGCGGTACTATCTATTAGCAATTACTATCTTTTAGTTAACATTTATTTCACCATCATTTTTCTAATTTTTTTTATTTTCATTTGATAAATTTCAATATTCTGAAAATTTAATTAATAATAACATTAAAATACCATAAAAAAAAAAATAATAATATTATAATTTCGAAAGAATTTTTTATAAATGAAATAACATGAACGCCAAAATAATTGCAATTTCAAACGCAATGCTGAATAATAAAATATTTTTTTTTTATTTATAATTTGTCTATCCGTTTAAATTAGAAAACTTTTATATAAAAATACACGAATGTAGAATGGTGTAAAAATATTATTATTGCAAAAAGATATATAATTTAGAAAATGTAACTTAACACAAAATTCTTTTCGTCCCAGTTTACCTACAAAACATCATAAAATATGCTATTAATATATTAATTTATAAGAAAATAAAAATGTAAATATTGTTCTTTACCAGGATGAAAATAAGTATACGTAGTTAACATTGGTAATTTTGTTGCCCCCAGGATAGGATATATAAAGTAATATTAGTAAAGTACCCACACTGAAAATGGCAACATATATTACCAAAAGAAAGTAATTTATAAAAAAATTTAGTAAAATGCATTTTTTTTACTAATTAGAAGCTTTCTGGTTCGAAACCCGCTCAGGACCTGGATATAATTTAATTTTCCTTTCATTTTTCATAAAATAATGAATTTAGTTAGTTTTGGGCAACCAGAATGGTGATACAATTTTTCGTTTTCTATTATTTTAATTCTTTCATATCAAGAAAACCACCAAACCAATTATTAAAACAATTCCACCCGTATCTTTACTCTAAATTTTAATAATAAAATACGTGAATTATTTGCACCTACAATGAAATCTGGCAGTTAAACGAAAACGTAAACTAGAAAAACAAAAAAAAAACAAAAAAAAATTAAACCACAATTTTTTTCTTGTTTAATTAATTGCGAAAAAATTGGAACAAAAATACCGTTATTGTCGAACATATTTTGCAAATTCGAACTACTACAAAAAAAAAAACAAAAACAAAAAACTTCAATGTTCAATTTCAAATTTATATCAAGCTGCGGTCAATTTTTTGAAATTATTTTTTTTTGTATTTTGTCTTTTTTTTTTCGAAGTTCAATTACTTTATTAGTTACGAATTAAAATCAAAACAAAAAAAATATAGAAACATTAAATAACATAGATAGTTTTATTTTTAGTTGTCCTAAAATACCAATTGAGTAATACAACCTGAGAGATATTTTTGGGGAAAACTTAAAAAATCCAAAATATAAGGTATTTACCTCATTTTTATTCTTGCTACTAATGAGACTCAATAATATTCTTATTATAATTGATCAGACCTCATACCTCAAAGTTAAACTTTGTAATGGTTTTGAGCATTTGATGATTTTAAAATATTCTATTGAATCACACAATTGCTTCAAAATGTTTTCTTATTAGAATAGAAGGCTTTAACAAGTACATATTATAAGCCCAAGCCTACCTCTTGATAATGTGGAAGTTGAAGCCAGTTTACCCAACGAAACTTTTCTTTGTTATGACAAATCTACGATAGATTGACTAATTTTTTTCTTTCCTAAATTTCCGCGGAGATTGAAGAACCTTTATTGTTACGATATTTCCTGTAAAGTAGTAATAGCTTTTCGTGTTAGAAGAATATTTAAGTTAATTTATTTTTGGGCAGAGAAAAATTGTGATTCAATAAAAATTTGTGAAGTCATCATATTCTCAACCATTACAAAATTTTGAAGAATAATGACCAGATTATAAGGTTTCGCTCTTTTGAGTAGGCGGACATTTTTTTCAACATCAAGAACCGCTACGATTTCTGAGTTTACATAAATTTGCAACCGTTGCTTGTATTTTATTATATATTTTACATCCTAGTTATAATTGCTATAATAAACGGTAGAAGATAAAATGAATCCCCGTCAGCTAAAGAAGAACACAAAATAATTTTTTGCAAAATGAAGTAAAAAAAAAATATTTCGATTTACAAATTTTTTTGGTTTATAATTTTTTCTCGTTCGTATGAGTTTAACATACAAGCTTTTATTTGGTTTTTTATTCACTCAAGTACAAACAACAATAAAAATTATTCAAAATAGCCAAAAATTAAAATAAAAAACAAAAAAAAACTAAATCCAAATTGAAATAACATTTTACTTTTATAGAATTGAGAGAATATTTTATCGACTTTCAATTTTTTAATATTTGATTATTATTATTTAGTTTTTATGTAGAAATATATTTCAAAGGTACAAATCAAATCAAGTGTGTGCACTGTGCACTGCACCGCAAAATATCGTATACATTGGTATGTGTTGATTATTTACTATATTATATATGGTATCAAATTTTAAATTTATGTGGTTTAGTTTTAGATCTGGTGACGCACATTTCTGGTATATGAATGGCGTTATTATTATTTTTTACAATATCCTCTGACCATGAACCAGAAAAGTAAGAGCATAAAGAAATTTTTTTATTTTAATACATTCAATTTTTATTATATGAAAGGCATTGTGTTAATATTTAGCCCTATTAAGATTAACAGTATAATTTAATACGTTCAATGACCTGGTGTTAAAAAATGTGTTTAATTTTAAAGAGAAAATTCTATATGGATTTATCTTAAGAGGTGATCTAAATGCTCAGCATATTGAGTGGGGATTCAGAATAACACTGACGAGAGGAAAAAAGCTCAGGCAGGCAATCAGAGAAGCAAACTGCATATTTCATTCGACTGGTAAACCAACATATTGGTTAACAGATATTAACAAAACGCCTGATCTAATAGATTTCTTCATAACAAAAAAGATATCAACTAACTATATTAATGTCGAAGAAAACCATGATTTAGACTCTGATCACTCAGCAGTAATTTTAAATTTATACGAAACTATTGTGAGAAAAGCTGTAAAACCCTCTCTATGCAGCGCACTTACAAGGTGGTGCAGTTTCAAATCAAATCTAGAAGAAAAATGTATCTGCTCTTCAGTGTTCCTTGATGTTTCACAAGCCTTTAATAAAGTATGGCATGAGAAACTTATTTTTAAGCTGTACCGTATTCTACCCAAAGCCTATGTCGAGGTAATAGCATCTTACTTAGCAAATAGAGTATTTCCTATTAAGCAAGGGGAAGATTACTCTACGCTAAGTAATATACATGCAGGAGTACCACAAGGGAGCATTCTGGGTCCCATTCTATATTTACTCTACACCAGTGATATACCAGAACTAGAAGATGCAACGACGGCAACTTTTGCAGATGATACTGCAGTATTAGCAGCAACAAATAAATTATAACAAAAAAACAACAAAATCTCCTTATGGTGCAAAAGGTAGAGAATTAAATTAAACGAATCTAAATCCATACATATTAACTTTACAAACAAAATAATAGAGTCACCCATAGCGGTCACCATAAACAATGTCGTCATACCACATCAAAATTCAGCAAAATATCTTGGTATGACACTTGGTGCAAAGATCAGATGGAAAGAATATGTCAAGAAAAAAAGACAAGAGCTAAAAATGAAATACAACCAGCTGTGTTGGCTAATTGGGCGGACATCTTCGCTTTCAACATATAACAAAGTTTTGTTTTACAATCAAATATTAAAGCCAGTCTGGGCATACGGTATTCAAATATGGTAAACAACTACATTCAAACTATCCAAACGTTCAAAAACAAAGTGTTGAGAAACATTGTCAATGCTCCCTGGTATGTTCGCAATGCTGACATTCATAGAGATCTTTAGATCCCTATCATACAAAACGAAATGAAAAAACTGGCAATTCGCCGCAAAATTCGTCTTTCTCAACATATTAATACTGAAGTTTTACGCTTAGCTGACAGTCAAGACTTTGTTAGACGTCTTAAACGGACGAAACCGTTCGAACTGTGTTTGGAAAAAATCTTTTAGCTTTCAATAATTCCTAATGTGATATTGATTGATTAAAGATGTCTGAAATAATAGAGCCAAAACTGTATTAATGGTTAGTCTAAAAGACTAGTTTTAATATAAACAAAAAGATAGTAGTTTTTAGTGCGTTAAAGTCGACAAAGTCCTTCATTTCGTTCCCCCCGGAAAATAGAAAGTGAATGAAGACTCTTGTAATGATTTTCTTCTATCTGGAAAACAAAAAAATTTTAAAGAAGCGAATCATATCGAAAATTTGTTTATATACACTTACAAAAAATTGAGTTCTGAAATTGTTCACACTTATTCATGGTCAAAGAAGAAAACGAATGAGATACTTTAAAAAACTATCACATGACATACCCGAGTTACCATATATTTCAAACATTTCAAAAGCCAAGTGTGTTGCAGACCCAAAAATTAGTAATTACGTAGTTGTTGAAAAATAAACAAGCACTTCTCTTGCCGTTTTCGGAAATTCCAGGTGCTCTCTCAAAAATAAAAAAACATGTGTTAGAAAAATTTGTAGTGAAATTAATTCTTATGTATATTTTCCCAGGACTTAATTTAGCTTAGTGAAAGAAAAATTTATGCAAACTTAAATGGTAAAATTGAAATAGCGATGATACAGCTCAAAAAATTGATGTATAGAATTTCTAAATTTGTTGGATTTTACAAGGTTTTTTACATGTATTCCTCACCAAACGTAGGAGCTTCAGTTATGATTCTATGAATTTCCAATCAGCGAACTTTACAATACCAGATTAATAATAATGTATACGAATATAAAAGTCATCCTTGAACTTATTGAAGCACAAATTCAACCCTGCAGACTTTGAATTGGACCCATGTGTTTAAATATCTGTTATGGAACTTTTAGAATATTGCATTTTTTGTTGGACACGGACAATGTTGGGAGACTTTGACAGTTAATTTTGATATAATGCTAAAATTAAGGCAATTTACCATTTGGTTTGAAGGCAAACAACTGTTTTTGCTGAGAGTTTGTTTTCACTGAAAACTTAACTTTAGCATTAAAATTTATCTCATAAATTTATGACAACAAATAACGTTATACTTAAAATATGTACATTGAAATCAAAATTCGTCAATTAATTAAGTAAATTTTGTACATGAACTTATTCAATAAGAATCGTTCCAAACTTCAGACTATTATGATAGTATATGAAACTGAGACACCTAATTTTTATTTACTTCTTACTTCTTGTAACCAAAAATAATCCGTTACTATATCCATTGTATATATTACCTTTGTTGTAAAACCTGACATTTTTTTCTAAATCATAGTTATTATTTACTTTTATATTAACTTGCCAGTGTATATATGTATATATGTATATATGTACATATGTATATATGTATATATGTATATATGTATATATGTATATATGTATATATGTATATATGTATATATGTATATATGTATATATGTATATATGTATATATGTATATATGTATATATGTATATATGTATATATGTATATATGTATATATGTATATATGTATATATGTATATATGTATATATGTATATATGTATATATGTATATATGTATATATGTATATATGTATATATGTATATATGTATATATGTATATATGTATATATGTATATATGTATATATGTATATATGTATATATGTATATATGTATATATGTATATATGTATATATGTATATATGTATATATGTATATATGTATATATGTATATATGTATATATGTATATATGTATATATGTATATATGTATATAAGTATATATGTATATATGTATATATGTATATATGTATATATATATATATATATGTTTGGAAGGTAGGTTGGAATTTTTTTTTGTTAATATTCAAACCAAACGCAAAAAGAAAAAAAATAATTTTGTTTAAAAAATTTAAAGATAGAGTTCTGAAATTTTGCACAGTTACTCACGATGAAAAAAGCAATCGGACACGGTACCTTACAAAGCTATCAAGAGACGGTTTCGGATTGCTGCGGAACAAATCCTAGCACGTCTCCGGCATATTTGAAAACCAATTGTAGTACAGGCATGAAAATTTAAACTTAGATTCTCTTTATTTAAACTGTTATACACGTCTTTTCTTGTTTTTGAGGAACTCTCTCTGTACGAATATGTGGCTCTCTATCTCTTTTAGTTTTGAAATACTATCGATAGTTTTGAAGATTTTTGTGGCAGTTCTTCAACGTAACGAAATGTTTTCTTATTTTTGTACCTGAACAACTAAAAATTACCAAAAACTGTTATACACATCTTTTCTCATTTTTGAAGGACTCTCTCTGTACGAATATTTGGCTCTCTATCTCTTTTAGTTTTGAAATACTATCGATAGTTTTGAAGATTTTTATGGCAGTTCCTCAACGTAACGAAATGTTTTGTTATTTTTGTACCTGAACAACTAAAAATTACCAAAAACTGTTATACACATCTTTTCTCATTTTTGAAGGACTCTCTCTGTACGAATATTTGGCTCTCTATCTCTTTTAGTTTTGAAATACTATCGATAGTTTTGAAGATTTTTGTGGCAGTTCCTCAACGTAACGAAATGTTTTCTTATTTTTATAGCTGAATAACTACAAATTGGCAAAAGCTGTTATACACATCTTTTCTCATTTTTGAAGGACTCTCTCTGTACGAATATTTGGCTCTCTATCTCTTTTAGTTTTGAAATACTATCGATAGTTTTGAAGATTTTTGTGGCAGTTCCTCAACGTAACGAAATGTTTTCTTATTTTTATAGCTGAATAACTACAAATTGGCAAAAGCTGTTATACACATCTTTTCTCATTTTTGAAGGACTCTCTCTGTACGAATATTTGGCTCTCTATCTCTTTTAGTTTTGAAATACTATCGATAGTTTTGAAGATTTTTGTGGCAGTTCCTCAACGTAACGAAATGTTTTCTTATTTTTATAGCTCAATAACTACAAATTGGCAAAAGCTGTTATACACATCTTTTCTCATTTTTGAAGGACTCTCTCTGTACGAATATTTGGCTCTCTATCTCTTTTAGTTTTGAAATACTATCGATAGTTTTGAAGATTTTTATGGCAGTTCCTCAACGTAACGAAATGTTTTCTTATTCTTATAGCTGAATAACTACAAATTGGCAAAAACTGTTATACACATCTTTTCTCATTTTTGAAGGACTCTCTCTGTACGAATATTTGGCTCTCTATCTCTTTTAGTTTTGAAATACTATCGATAGTTTTGAAGATTTTTGTGGCAGTTCCTCAACGTAACGAAATGTTTTCTTATTTTTATAGCTGAATAACTAAAAATTACCAAAAACTGTTATACACATCTTTTCTCATTTGTGAAGGACTCTCTCTGTACGAATATTTGGCTCTCTATCTCTTTTAGTTTTGAAATACTATCGATAGTTTTGAAGATTTTTGTGGCAGTTCCTCAACGTAACGAAATGTTTTCTTATTTTTATAGCTGAAAAACTACAAATTGGCAAAAGCTGTTATACACATCTTTTCTCATTTTTGAAGGACTCTCTCTGTACGAATATTTGGCTCTCTATCTCTTTTAGTTTTGAAATACTATCGATAGTTTTGAAGATTTTTGTGGCAGTTCCTCAACGTAACGAAATGTTTTCTTATTTTTATAGCTGAATAACTAAAAATTACCAAAAACTATTATACACATCTTTTCTCATTTTTGAAGGACTCTCTCTGTACGAATATTTGGCTCTCTATCTCTTTTAGTTTTGAAATACTATCGATAGTTTTGAAGATTTTTGTGGCAGTTCCTCAACGTAACGAAATGTTTTCTTATTTTTATAGCTGAATAACTACAAATTGGCAAAAGCTGTTATACACATCTTTTCTCATTTTTGAAGGACTCTCCCTGTACGAATATTTGGCTCTCTATCTCTTTTAGTTTTGAAATACTATCGATAGTTTTGAAGATTTTTGTGGCAGTTCCTCAACGTAACGAAATGTTTTCTTATTTTTATAGCTGAATAACTACAAATTGGCAAAAGCTGTTATACACATCTTTTCTCATTTTTGAAGGACTCTCTCTGTACGAATATTTGGCTCTCTATCTCTTTTAGTTTTGAAATACTATCGATAGTTTTGAAGATTTTTGTGGCAGTTCCTCAACGTAACGAAATGTTTTCTTATTTTTATAGCTGAATAACTAAAAATTACCAAAAACTATTATACACATCTTTTCTCATTTTTGAAGGACTCTCTCTGTACGAATATTTGGCTCTCTATCTCTTTTAGTTTTGAAATACTATCGATAGTTTTGAAGATTTTTGTGGCAGTTCCTCAACGTAACGAAATGTTTTCTTATTTTTATAGCTGAATAACTACAAATTGGCAAAAGCTGTTATACACATCTTTTCTCATTTTTGAAGGACTCTCTCTGTACGAATATTT
This sequence comes from Argyra leucocephala, assembly GCA_963942445.1. NCBI lineage: Eukaryota > Metazoa > Arthropoda > Insecta > Diptera > Dolichopodidae > Argyra > Argyra leucocephala. Next base: position 92,577,196 of record OZ012678.1, read on the forward strand.
GGCTCTCTATCTCTTTTAGTTTTGAAATACTATCGATAGTTTTGAAGATTTTTGTGGCAGTTCCTCAACGTAACGAAATGTTTTCTTATTTTTATAGCTGAATAACTACAAATTGGCAAAAGCTGTTATACACATCTTTTCTCATTTTTGAAGGACTCTCTCTGTACGAATATTTGGCTCTCTATCTCTTTTAGTTTTGAAATACTATCGATAGTTTTGAAGATTTTTATGGCAGTTCCTCAACGTAACGAAATGTTTTCTTATTTTTATAGCTGAATAACTACAAATTGGCAAAAGCTGTTATACACATCTTCTCTCATTTTTGAAGGACTCTCACTGTACGAATATTTGGCTCTCTATCTCTTTTAGTTTTGAAATACTATCGATAGTTTTGAAGATTTTTGTGGCAGTTCCTCAACGTAACGAAATGTTTTCTTATTTTTATAGCTGAATAACTACAAATTGGCAAAAGCTGTTATACACATCTTTTCTCATTTTTGAAGGACTCTCTCTGTACGAATATTTGGCTCTCTATCTCTTTTAGTTTTGAAATACTATCGATAGTTTTGAAGATTTTTGTGGCAGTTCCTCAACGTAACGAAATGTTTTCTTATTTTTATAGCTGAATAACTAAAAATTACCAAAAACTGTTATACACATCTTTTCTCATTTTTGAAGGACTCTCTCTGTACGAATATTTGGTTCTCTATCTCTTTTAGTTTTGAAATACTATCGATAGTTTTGAAGATTTTTGTGGCAGTTCCTCAACGTAACGAAATGTTTTCTTATTTTTATAGCTGAATAACTACAAATTGGCAAAAGCTGTTATACACATCTTTTCTCATTTTTGAAGGACTCTCTCTGTACGAATATTTGGCTCTCTATCTCTTTTAGTTTTGAAATACTATCGATAGTTTTGAAGATTTTTATGGCAGTTCCTCAACGTAACGAAATGTTTTCTTATTTTTATAGCTGAATAACTAAAAATTACCAAAAACTGTTATACACATCTTTTCTCATTTTTGAAGGACTCTCTCTGTACGAATATTTGGCTCTCTATCTCTTTTAGTTTTGAAATACTATCGATAGTTTTGAAGATTTTTGTGGCAGTTCCTCAACGTAACGAAATGTTTTCTTATTTTTATAGCTGAATAACTACAAATTGGCAAAAGCTGTTATACACATCTTTTCTCATTTTTGAAGGACTCTCTCTGTACGAATATTTGGCTCTCTATCTCTTTTAGTTTTGAAATACTATCGATAGTTTTGAAGATTTTTATGGCAGTTCCTCAACGTAACGAAATGTTTTCTTATTTTTATAGCTGAATAACTACAAATTGGCAAAAGCTGTTATACACATCTTTTCTCATTTTTGAAGGACTCTCTCTGTACGAATATTTGGCTCTCTATCTCTTTTAGTTTTGAAATACTATCGATAGTTTTGAAGATTTTTGTGGCAGTTCCTCAACGTAACGAAATGTTTTCTTATTTTTATAGCTGAATAACTAAAAATTACCAAAAACTGTTATACACATCTTTTCTCATTTTTGAAGGACTCTCTCTGTACGAATATTTGGCTCTCTATCTCTTTTAGTTTTGAAATACTATCGATAGTTTTGAAGATTTTTGTGGCAGTTCCTCAACGTAACGAAATGTTTTCTTATTTTTATAGCTGAATAACTACAAATTGGCAAAAGCTGTTATACACATCTTTTCTCATTTTTGAAGGACTCTCTCTGTACGAATATTTGGCTCTCTATCTCTTTTAGTTTTGAAATACTATCGATAGTTTTGAAGATTTTTGTGGCAGTTCCTCAACGTAACGAAATGTTTTCTTATTTTTATAGCTGAATAACTACAAATTGGCAAAAGCTGTTATACACATCTTTTCTCATTTTTGAAGGACTCTCTCTGTACGAATATTTGGCTCTCTATCTCTTTTAGTTTTGAAATACTATCGATAGTTTTGAAGATTTTATGGCAGTTCCTCAACGTAACGAAATGTTTTCTTATTTTTATAGCTGAATAACTACAAATTGGCAAAAGCTGTTATACACATCTTTTCTCATTTTTGAAGGACTCTCTCTGTACGAATATTTGGCTCTCTATCTCTTTTAGTTTTGAAATACTATCGATAGTTTTGAAGATTTTTGTGGCAGTTCCTCAACGTAACGAAATGTTTTCTTATTTTTATAGCTGAATAACTACAAATTGGCAAAAGCTGTTATACACATCTTTTCTCATTTTTGAAGGACTCTCTCTGTACGAATATTTGGCTCTCTATCTCTTTTAGTTTTGAAATACTATCGATAGTTTTGAAGATTTTTGTGGCAGTTCCTCAACGTAACGAAATGTTTTCTTATTTTTATAGCTGAATAACTACAAATTGGCAAAAGCTGTTATACACATCTTTTCTCATTTTTGAAGGACTCTCTCTGTACGAATATTTGGCTCTCTATCTCTTTTAGTTTTGAAATACTATCGATAGTTTTGAAGATTTTTGTGGCAGTTCCTCAACGTAACGAAATGTTTTCTTATTTTTATAGCTGAATAACTACAAATTGGCAAAAGCTGTTATACACATCTTCTCTCATTTTTGAAGGACTCTCTCTGTACGAATATTTGGCTCTCTATCTCTTTTAGTTTTGAAATACTATCGATAGTTTTGAAGATTTTTGTGGCAGTTCCTCAACGTAACGAAATGTTTTCTTATTTTTATAGCTGAATAACTAAAAATTACCAAAAACTGTTATACACATCTTTTCTCATTTTTGAAGGACTCTCTCTGTACGAATATTTGGCTCTCTATCTCTTTTAGTTTTGAAATACTATCGATAGTTTTGAAGATTTTTGTGGCAGTTCCTCAACGTAACGAAATGTTTTCTTATTTTTATAGCTGAATAACTACAAATTGGCAAAAACTGTTATACACATCTTTTCTCATTTTTGAAGGACT